>OZ023222.1:4769307-5128184 GCA_964006125.1 Cryptus viduatorius | reverse complement strand
AAGGGATGGGGGAGGGAAAGGGGTATAAGACAGACGGAATTCTACCGATTCTCGTCCGGAAACCGACACGGCTCGGAGATAGAGAGGAATCTCTGCACGGGGAGAGGCACTATTTTTAGCGATACTGTACTCGTGCCCATCGTGACGTAACAGGCTGCAAGAATAAAGAAAGGGAACGAGAAAAGTATAGCTGTTCTAAGTGAACTTTTTCTTTATTCCCCAATAATCCGGCATTTTAACGCCGAAACTTGGAACTTGAAACTCAATAGTAGCCAAATAAGAAAAATTTCACCGGGGGTAAGTAATTTGTTATACAAAAAAAAAAAAAACGTAATTCGAAGTTCAGTGCAGAATGGAAGGAAAGTACGTTTTCGAGAGAATACAAGATACTGCAGTAAAATTGGGAGGGAATGAAAACGATCCGCATCTCGAGAAAACTCGTTCGCCGGCTCGATGTGCACCGAGACATCTTGCGTGGGCGTCACGCGGTAGTTTTACGCATCCTTGTATCGCACAGCGAGTGAACACACGGAGGGATTTTCTCGATTTTCTTTGCTGTTCTCCGGTCTTCACCCACGCGATACGCAAGAATAAACTACGTATTACAACCCACCCCCCCCCCCCCCCCCCCCCTCCCCCTTTCCTGATGACAAAATTTTACTCTCTCATCCCTACGCAATTGCGATAAAATCCTAAACTATATTTATCATTAATCTCACTTATCACACGTAGTCGACGTTTCTCGGTAGTTGCCGAAGGATAGACGATCGTTTATTAACCCTAAAATTCCCCATATGAGAGGACTTGAGTTCTGTCAAAATAATCTTCCGGTAAAAAAAAAATGATTGATAGTTTTCAGATCGCGATAAATTCTGTAATTTTTATTATATCGATATATATCGATAAAAATAGCGCTTACGTCACGTTTACTATTGATAAAATGAATAAAAATATTAATTGTGTTCATTAATTATGCAACCCTATCATCGTTCCATTATGACGAACACGGAGTAGCATATGTAACGTGCCGGACTATTGGAGGATTTTATGCGAGCGTCAGAGCAGCGAACGTTCTATTAGCCCGTTCGGCTTTTATCTCGGGTACACGTGACCGCCGTCACGTTTTCCTGCGCTTCGGAAATCCCCACCAATTGACCGTTTAACAAAGAACGAGATGAGTTATCGGAAGGAAGAAAAAAAAAGTGCTGTCCAACGCATTATCAATAATTGATATGTCACAAGTGGATTAATCGCTTGAAATAGCAAAGGTACAGAAGAGCGAATCGAAACGTTCACGTGGCGCAAACACGGCTAAGACTCTGACGAAAGTTTAAATGAAATTCGAGAAAGTATTCCGTTAACAAAAATGCAAATTAAATTTGAGGATTAAAAATAAGATTCTGATCATTTTTTAAATTTTATAGCAATTTTTCTCAAATCCATTTGAATTATTTTCGAATTTTATTTAAATTTTTTTTAAACCTATTTTTCTATTTTTTATTTATTTTTCGTGAATTTTTAAAAATGATTTTTGGTTCCATGTGCCCACTTTACCCCAAATTGCCTCTTGCGCTCTCTTTCTCGTTATATATTGGTGCGGAGAGTGGGAAAGTTGCGGGTATTACCCGCGCGTCTAATTTTTCGTTTTCCTCAAGTGAACTCATCCCGAACGCGTGCGGAACGAGTCATAGAGGACAGGGAGACTACACGAATCGGGGGCGAGAAAATTTAACGACAGTCCTGTGTGCTCTCATCGTCGGTGGTCGGCTGTGCGGGCGAGAGAACTCGAGGTATATTTCCGTCTTGCATCCAGCTATTTCTGATTACTATGCTCTCAGCTTTCTGTTCTCCTCCTGGTGGCCGAGAGAAACGGTGCTTTTTCGAATGATCGAGTGCGAGACGGATAGCGAGAGAGTCATCTAAAGAAAGTACGGACGCGGAGGAGAGGACAGTATCTAAATCTGGAGGACGTTTAAATATAATTTTTCGTGGCATCGAAAGTGACCGAAAGAGAGAAAGAACTCAAAGAGACTCATTACGGATAAAGAGTACAAACATTTCTCGTTATTGGTTACGTTACGAAAAGAAAATTTTCAAAACGAACGCGTAACGAGAGTCCTGAACTTTCGATTCTGCGCAATTGCGCGATCAATGATCGAGAAATGTTGCACTCAACGTGCAGCGAAGATTTTTAAAAATGTCACAACTTTTGTCAAAATTTTGATTACTCGTTACATCGCAACGATCGCGAAGGGTTAATCAGGCTACCGGGGGATAAAAGATCGCGTCTTTCGCACAGTTACAATAGCAGTATATGCAAGAAGTCGGGTTATATGCGTCGCCATAGCGGCTGAATATAGAAATGAACCCGACCGTCGACATTCCAGAGGTAACTGACACCGATTACGAGACTGTTACTTCGAGACGATCGTTTATAAACGATTCTACGCTGCGTTGCTAAAAATTATATTACATATGATCCCCAAACGTTGGCTCATCGACCGGTAAGTCCAGAAATAACGTTGATACGACTCTCGATTACAATTTTTTATTCAGTTTCACGGTTTTCATGGTGGGAACGGAACATCAACGATCGCTGAATAAATCGATACTTATCATCCGACCAAAATCGATCTTTTTGGAAAAATGTATTATTAATATAATTTTTTTTTTTTTTTCACGTCGTCTTCCTTTTTTTCGATGATTTTTTTTTAGAATCCTATTATTGGAAAAATTTATTTTTACGGTGGTAATGCAGACGACAATGCATAGGAAGTGGTTATCACGGGGGAAAGGTGCGTCCAAAAGGTGCGCTCGTTTACGTAGCAGTAGGCTGCTGTCGGCTAGTTACTCGCAAACTGCTGCCACTCGAAGGTAAAGGGGGAAATATTCGTGTATGGGAACAACGGTATGGCGAGCTCCATTGAGTGTAGAGGCAGGTAACGGTTTCCGGACGGGGATGTAGCACAGCCTACATACCTTCGATCCACGGCGGGCGGATCGAGACAGCGAGTCGCAAAGTCGTGAACGAGAATGAGAGAAAGAAGGACGGAGATATTGGGGATCGAGGGAGATGCGAAGAAGGAGCGGGAGCCCCAACAGATTTACTAGTAAATATAGAAGAATCCTCACTTAAGAAATCTTCTCTTTTACAGTATATCACGGATTCTTCTGTACGGTATAAGAAACTCGACACGAGGCTAAACCGTGCACCTCTACCACGGGATTCAAGGTAGAAGCTGCCCGCAAGAAAATTGAGACACGCCGCAAACGTGAAAAAAAAAAATATATATTTTTGTGGTTACCGATGTTTCGTGAAATTTTGCGGTCCAAAAGATTTTTTGTAATCGGTAAAAAAAAAAATGATGAAATTTTATTCGTTTTTTTTTTTTAATCTCATAGGACACGATGGATATTTTGGGGTTACAGTAAATTCATCCGGCAGCAAAATTACCGCTATCCAAATACGCAGAAAAAAATAATTTTTCAAATCGAATTTCGGAACGAGTTTTTATCGCTCGTAATTTCAAGGCTATTGCCGATGAATTTTTTACACCGATCACGAATCCGGTGCTGATCGGTATTCAATCTTAATATTAAATACGAGAAATTCGCAGTTGAAAGCGAAAAAAAAACAATTCTATTTTTGGTGATTCTGATCGTCGGGAATTTTCGGAACACGCGGAGAATTCCCGTACCGCTTGGTAAAAGACTATAAAGAAGTTGATCGCAGATACGATTTGCATTTGTATTGATAATCGCTAATCGCGTACGAACGATCGATAATCGTGAAGGCGATAGTCATGTCTTTCACCCATTCCCGATATACGCACCGGCCATGAGAGATCGAGCAAAAATTACTCGTGCGTTTGTACGTATTTGTTCTTCTAATGTATACGTGGATGTGTACTGCGCAAAGCCGAGTCCGGCGAGCATTGGGACCTCAGTGAAAGGATGTATAACGCGGATAGGTATAGTTACTTAACCTCCGTTTGACAGAAACGAGGTCATTTTTATCGTGGTTCTCCCCGTTCGGTCGTATCGCGCGGCTTTTATACAGACATATCAAATTCGTATAGGTATACGCGGACTTTTAGATAAACCGGTGTAATGGATGGTCAGTTACGCGGGTATTACTTGAGAAATAAAAGAGACGTAAATATGTTGAAATGCTAATTAAAGAATATTTATTAATATAGGGAGAGTGTACCGTCTGACACTTCGGGTGGTCGGAGTTGAACTTAAAGAGGTGTCGAAGCAAAGGGCTTCGACGCCGATAACTTGGATCGTTGCGCGCGTGAGGTATACCTTCGCGCGGTGATAAGGACCGTCGCGCGACCAGCATCCGCGCGACGGCGATCCTATTGTCGCTCTCACGGCAAAAGTGCAGACAGCAAAAAATGCAAGTTATCTCGCTTCTCAGAAGGAGAAGCGAGTGTGACGAAATATTATGCCTATAGTCTAGAAAAAGATTTTTTTTTTTTATATAAGGGGACCGTTACACCGGCGAGGACTCGTTGATCTGTATGTGTACTTTAGGTCTCTCAACACAGTGCTGCGACGTACGAGCCGCTCGGAGGGTTTTCCTGTGTACTGGTATCGTACGATGTTCAATGCGTTAGATACAGTAATAGCGAACTAATATCGTTTTGCAACTCTCTCGAATCCCCGCGAAAGAATATGATCGTAGATATAGTTGCTGGAGAGATTGGGAGATCGCAAAAGAGAAAGAGACCCCCCGACGGTTCATCGATATATATCGATATATAACTGTATTGCGGGAACATTAAAAAAAAAAGGCAATTGTACTCAACCGCGACGGCACTACCCATAAAATCGGGCGTTTGCCTATCACAATAGTGTTTATATCATCGCCTTTCGTAAAAGCGAGCAATGCGGCAAAATCATTTTGCACGCCAATAAAAGATCGATAAAATTTCGTTTCGTATGTACGAATAGAATAATTTGCAAGTGGCGGCGGCTACGGCCATTTGGAAATTATTTTAAATTATCGACATAAAAAGTAATGGTTATTTAAATTTTGTTTTTTTTTTTATATCGATAATATCGACAATTGCCATTAAAATGAAAATTTCAAGACGGTAAGTGTTAAATGGACGTAATATTTGAGAATATCGGGAGAATCGCCGAAATTTAATACGAATAACACTTTCGCCGACGAGGCTTTTCACTCCTTGTCGTGGAAATATCCGTGTTACCTTCGCGCCGTATGAATTCGCGATCCGCGGTCCGCTATCTCTCTTTCTAAGCTTCTCTCTTGGCCTCTCACTGCGAAGCACACGTCCAGCACGAGTCTCGATCGGTTATATCCCTTCACCGGTGGATCAACACCACCGACACTGCTACCCTCCTCTTCCCGCACACGACAGTCCGTTGCTTGCTACTCGAGTCTCAAGAATCCGGATTCAGCCTCAAGGTTTACATAAACACACTAAGGAATGACTAACTTTTTATCGATGTATATATCGTTTTTTTTTTCATACTACGAAATGTCCTCCGCCATTATTTTATTCGTTTCATCAGTTCCGCGGAAATTGTGTATTTTTCTTATCCGCGACAAATATGGCGGATTTTTTTTTAATAAACGCGAATCCATGGATTCGACCATCGATAGTGGAATTGCATTGATCAACGCGCCACTGGTGTCTTTTCGTTTATTCGATTCGTTCCGATTTGATACAATACCGCAGTCGCCTATCGCTAAGTCTCTTGTCGCCGCGTATTCAACACAGAGAAACTGATATAGATATATACATATATGTAAGGACCGTTAACTAACTGACCGACCAGCCGACCGGCCATCGCTTGCGACACACAATGCCAAGCAGCTGGTACAGAGATTACTTTCTCTAGCATCGCAATCGCAAATGGTTTCTCGACACAGACACTCTCTCACGTATACTATACTTACACATGTGACGAATCTCGTATAGTATCTAACGATAGATCCTTGCGGCAGAGCAGATAAAGCGAGAAGATCTACTGTAGCGAATAACGATCGAGAAACTTCGTATTAAAAAGAGACTTCCGATGTAAACGAAAAAAAATGGATCGGATCGGAAATTTTGGCAAATCGCAGAGTTTCTTTTTCTGGTTGCGGAGATAATGTGATCCATCGATCGCTTCATTCAGGATTTTTTTTTTAGTTTTGCATGCTGCCGATTCCACTCATCCCGCTCTCGAGATACGGATGATTGTTGTTATTTTGTTCAGAGAAACGCTCCGATACTCTCGAGCATAAGGAAAAGATGGGAAAACACACTTATATCTTTCCGACCGACGACTTTACTTTTTTTTTTTTTTGTTTCTTTTCTGCTGATGCGTGACGAATCGGTAAAAAAATTGACTAATAGCGGAAGGATTTGGTGAATACATGCGGCAACTCGTCTTCTTCACAATCGCCTCTTTGATTGTTGCTTGTTTCGGACACGTTGCTATGCCAGTAGGCGGTTGCGTAACTCGCTCGCGAGTCGAGGGAATCACATTCAGTTGTTATTAACTCTGTATGCACTGAAACGCGATAAATTTATGCATTCACGATAAAAGAACGAGAATAAGAAGGCTCCGTAAGAGAATGAAGAACGATTGGTGTTTGATAAATTATTGCTTCGATGATTCGAATTATTATCCGCAGCGTCTATATCCGTCGTTATACGGAGAAAAAAAAACTCCTCGATTATGAATTCAATAGCAAATAGAATTTTAAAAAATTTTAACTATTTTCGTAATTATAATTTATATTTCGCCTGATTACTCTGCCAATGGTACATACGCGGGCTGATCAAATATTTTATCTTCTACTATCGACGGTTCGTCGACCGATTATTATGTTTCGGTTTACCGAGTAGCCGGAGGCTTTTGCGAAAATATTTCTCTCCGTTAAGCGACGCGGTTTATAAGATGAGACAAGGAATTCGACACACACGTGCGTAACATGCGAAAAAAAAATGAAAAAAAAAAAAAACGACACTCGATCGTCACCTTATACACGCAAAACTTGAAACGTTTTTTTTTTATTGCTTAATCAATGTGTATCGCAAATAACACTTTTATACACGCAACATTCCGATCTCTCGGTTATGCCGAGCCGTTGTGAAAAAAAATACAACCGAGCGGTTTGCGCCGATACCGACCGTATAGACAATTTCGCAACACGAACATACATTACAACTGCGCTACATAATAAACACTTTGCGAAAAATCAAATAATTCGACGTCAATCGAAGCAAAACGAAATATCGTTGTATCGCATTTGTTTTTTTTTTTTTTTTTTTTTTCGATCGACAAAAAAATATATATATCCGCGTCTTTATCGTAGCCGCGATCGAAAATCGTAAAAACTCGAAGTTTTATCACAGAGACGAGAATGGAATAAGAATAAAGTTTCTCCAAGTAGGAGAAAGCATAGAATTTTCACGATGAAGACAATTGATCGTCGATGACGATCGGGTAACAGGCATAGGGCGCCAATATACGAGTAAGCGAAGTGTCTCCCGTACACTTCAAAATTCCAGTCTATCTCTGTGACGATTACGCATGTTTTTTATTCTCTTATCGAAATCTTTCTCGGGAGTGCCGTGAGTCCGGGAAGTTCGCTGAATATCGCGATTTTTTATGTTAAACACGAAAAAACTAACAGAAGGGCAGATCGATCGGTCAATAGAGTTCGTACGAGAAGCAGAATAAGAACAGGAAGTTGGTTGCGAAATAAAAAAAAAAAGCTCGTTGCCGAGTTGGATTCGAACCTCAGATCGAATAGTCGAAGAGAGGAAACGAAAAAGGGATCGAATAGAAGCGAAAAAGATCGAAGCGGAGACCTTTCACGCACGTTACACGCACGAGTTGTCGAGTGCACATGCTTACCGGGGTTTTGTCTTTGCGTTCTCTTGGCTGCCTGAGTTCGCTTGCCGATGTCGTTTTACAGACACGATATAAAGTCGTGTTGAGTGCGCGCGCGCTGGCGGAGCGGTGACTGAAATTCCGAATTCATTACCGGCAAATAACTTTCACTCAGGTTGGCTCTCGACACCATGCGAGCTACAAGAACCGCAGCTCTATACAACTAACAGACACACGGGTACTCCTTCTAAATAGGGTTTCTTTACTTTGCGTGTCTTTGTCTAGTAGGACGGGAAACACATACGGTCGATCAACTCCTTTGCCCGCGCATAATTATTTCTAATGTCTCGTTGCAATCTTCGAACATTATCTTGCAATCCTAAGTGGATCTACTGCCGGTTTATCATTATCTACGTATCTCACCCTCCATTAAAAAAAAATCGTTTTCGGAAAAATTTAAAAATTTCGAAGGCCAAAGTTGCTGATTCACGAAAGAACTTCAAACGCATCGAAAAAAAAAATGTATTTTTTTTTATTACTGACCACCAATATTACGCGACTTAAAATATTCATTTTTGCTGATCACTACCCTGTCATTCAAATACGTTTGTAATCATCGGAAATAAAGAATTTTTTTTTCTGTTATTACATTACATTGACAAAAGTGACGAGAAAATGATTTTTTAACCGTCTATTCCAGACCCGGTTATTCAGAAATATCGGCAAAACACAATTGTAGGGAGGTACACGTTGACGAGGAGGGAAGCGCAACGGCAGAAGCGACATGCAAAGTATAATGGAGAAGCGAGCGAGCATGTGTCAGTCAATAACTCTTAGACGCGAGTCCCTAAAATATTCATTGTCTCGTGAGTCTCGCAAGTGCTACGGGGGCTTCGCTAGTCGGCAAAGCAGACGCGCGGGATCCTCCCACAGGTAAAAGGGCGTTAAAGGAGATAGCGCGAGAAACGCGGCGCGGAAATACCGCCCACGACCACTTCGAATAGACGTCACGATAGATCGAGAAAAAATGAAAATAAAGAGAAAAAAAGGAACGAGGAATAGCAAAAAAAGCAATAGTGAGGCGACGAGAGACTCGCGGGAATTATGGAGAGAAAAGAGAATTGGAGAGGCGCAGAGGCGTTTTCATAGCGAGTTATACATTCGCAAAGGGGATGCTAAGCTAGGAAATCGCGAGTATTACAAGTGCTCAGTCGAGAGGAAAGCGAGGAGTATCCTCGACAGTTAACAGCCACTGGATGAGCCCTTAACTCAGAACCGCTGTTGAACGCTACCGAAAGCACTCGAGATACGAAGCTCCCGTACATATAACATAACGAAGATTACGAATACACGTATACACACGAAGCTTCTTCGGTTGCCGTTGAATAATTTACTTCTTCCCCGGCGGTTTGCGTCGCGAGACACCCGCTCATCAGCCCCCCGAAGAGAAAGAGATAAGAAAGCATCTTTCGCTTTTGCTTTTGCTCGCTTTTGCTCCGAAACGATACGAAACCGCACAAGCGATCGAGAGGACGGCCGAAGCTCACATACACGGAAGGAAGGTTGAGCTACTGCTGCGCCGGCTCATGGGGGTCCCTGACCTACGTTACTTTCCCGTATAGGCTATCCGCCGGAAGCACTCTCGTGAGTGAATATACGCGCTCGAGTGTCCTCCTGTGCTTTGCTCGCGGGATCAGCTCGTAAAAAATAAAAATCCTTCAGTCGACAATGATTGTCGAGAAAGAAAAATATAAACTGGAAAGAGGAATGTGTCGAATCGGAGGGGAAGGAAAATAGAATAGAAACTCACCGAATAGAGATTGGAAAAGACGATATTTCACGATAGAAAAAAAAGATCGAATTGAAAAAATTAAATATTTTTATCGGTTTTCATTTTTTTTTTAATTCATCGAGACTAAGAAAAATAAAATAAAGAATAAACCGACAGAGACAAAAAAAATTATATTTTACGAAAAAGAAAAAAAAGTTAAATAAAAAAAAAAAAATGATATATTATTATTATAGTTTTGAAATTATTTAAAAATTCATCGAGAAGAAAACATTTCATGGGATAACATAAACATAACGAAGTAAAAAACATAATACGAAATCTAATTTTCCAAATTTTAGTTAATAGTCTATAGAGATCTGCGGTTAATGCGGTAAAAACCCATTGGGAAAAGCCATTGGGAACGCAGTATTCGAGACAAAAAATAATGAGACAATCTATAAAGAAAGTTGTTTTTTTTTTATTATTTTTTGCGTAATAAAGATCGAGTAACGAGTAAATCGGGTTTCTCAGGGTGAGCTAACGATCGGCGCAAATGCGGGAACTATCGGTGGTGACCTTGGACTATCGCGTCGTTCGCTCGTATGCGGGCGTTAATGCATTAACCGCATATCTTCTAGCTGATCATTTGGCCGCGTAAAATGCATACGTAGAGTCTCGACGACGCATTAATAACGCACTCAGAGCTCCGGCCGCGTGTCGAAGTTTTTTTTTTTTTTTTTCTCGGTACAGATTAACACTTTACTCGAAGTCTTTAATACGTCTCGTACAACTAAATTTTGCTATGTATCGTCTCGGTAGTTATTTCTTTGCTATTAACTAATTAGCGTGACAATGCGCGCCGGAGGATTTAATACACTCATCGCGGCGTCTCGAAGTACACCTATGTCATTCTCGTACAGCTGTACTCATTCATAATGTTCCTCATCATTGGAAAACACTCGAAATACTGTTACTCCTTCGTTACGAGAGTCTCGCAAATAAGAAATTCTCGATATTTTATCCGCGTCGAAGTGCCGAACGATAATCGATCGTACGTACGATGTATATAGCTATAATGTAACGTAAGTTTAAAACTGTGAAGCTAAACGCGGTTTACACAGTTTCTGCGGTCCCTGGCGGAGATTGTAGCGAGAGACCGTCCGGGTTACGGGGCTCACTTCGACGAGTTATAAGTGCGAACGTATCCACCGGAGAACCACCGGCTCCGGAGCTGCCGAGTGAAAGGCAACAATGTGAAGGCTTGCCAAACGTCTACACTATTGGCATATTGTATGTTAGGTATAATATGCAATAAGTAGTATAAACCGTACGGAGAGTCCGCTTTGGTCGATACAAAAAGGCGAAAAGAACTTCAATCGCGGGTCTGGCGTAATGCGGCGTGTTATCCTTTCATGGATGGAATATTAAATTTCGATATTTCATCGATCGACCAATCATAATAATTAGGGGGGTTATTGATGGAAAAAATAATTATTTAAGATAAAAAAAGGTGCTTTAGTCTCTCGCGAGAGATTGAGAAATTTAAAGTACGCATTCGTACGCTCTTCGCAACGTATTTCGTTGGATTCTTCTGGTTCTCGGAGTCTTATATACGTCAGCAGTGAGATGCCGACTACTGGCCGGCGCTCGTCATGACAAGGACGACCGCTAAACGAGCGAATTATACCGGAATAATTGCTATACGTTGCTCCTGGACCCGTGAGAGACAAGTCCGCGAGGAGAACCAAAGAAGAAAGAGTTGCGAGTGAAAGAGAGAGAGTGAAGAATAAAAGATGAAAAAAAAAATGAAAGAAAGATATTCGTGAGGAAGAGACAGAAGCTGCTCCGTGAGAGCTGAACTACTCTGCTTATTTCTCCCTTTGTGTCCGGTTTCGTGGCTACCTAACGCTCCCATGTCCGGTTCGGCTTCGGTTCCATCCGAGATACAACGAGAATAAGAGTATACGAGTTTTATAAGTCTCATCGAGAAAGAGAAATCGTAGTCAACCTCTATTCGTCATTGAGTCGACAACGACATCGCACTGGATAATGGAGATTCGACGAGAGCGTTGTGAAAGAATTTATTTTTTTATTTTTTTTTTTTTTTCCACGGTGTACATGTCTTTCCTTCCTCTCGAGAACGCGGAAATTTATCCGATAATCGATTTTATCCGGTAATCGATATGTACGTCAATCACGATAATACAAAGCCACCGCATTGCAACGAGCGATACTGAGATCGAGAAAAAAATAAAAATAAAAAAAATAACGATGAAACATCATCGATATTTGTTAAAATAAAATTTATTTGTATGATATGACGGAAATGTAAGAAATGTGTTGTATTTTAAGAATTGCAAAGACCCGAAGAGGTATACGTGCAATAAACCACTGCAACATCATCGATTTGTTGGAATTAATTGCACTTGTCTACCGTGCGATTTCCTCGATGAATAGGAGAAGATAATTAGGAGAATTGATAATAATCGAGTGATGGTGTAACGCTTGGAAAAGCTTATTCGAGTACTCGAGCGAAGATCCGCGGAGATACGAGCCCTCGACTTCGCATCGGAGCGTTCATCGACGCAACGGAAAGGAGCAAACAGAGCGACGGAGTCGGCTCTCGGGTATTTCCGAAGAGCAAAACCACTTCCAAGAATAGCAACGTTGTAAAATACCGGGAGCGAAGCATAAAGAGAACTGCATGCGAGAGAGAGTAGGTACCAACGACGATCAAACGATCGGTGAATAAAAAGAAAATTAAAAAATAAAAAAGTTAACTGAGAAAAGAGGGGAAGAACTGCGCGGTCGCAAAGGCCAAAGAGATGGAATACGAGTGTCATTAATACCCTGAGACCCGGAAAGGGATTTTAGAGACTTTTCGAGAGCTCGTAAAACAGCTCTCCGTAACACTGTGGCTTTTCGTTACTCAAAAGTAAAATAAATCAAAAAAATAAACGCGTATTTGTAAAGCGGTGAAAGAAAAACGAAGGGAAGCTTTCACTCGGACGAGAAAACAACAAAAAATTCATAGTCATGAAACTTATGTAAACGTTGTTAAAACAATTAAGTACTCTTGCGATAGGATAGCGGGCGGCCAGTCAGCGATACAACGCGCGTGCATTATTCGCGATATCGTAGTGAAGAAAATAACGCACGTGTGTTTATCTACGAATTATTATTATGTAAGTAAACCTTTTGTAACATTTGGAAACTACCGGTATAGATAAAGAATCCGAATTCCATGGAAACAAACAAATTCGTAATAATGCCGAAGAGTCAACGTTAACATCGATATGTATTCGATACAATTGAAAATCTCCGTAATTACGAGTACGAAAAAAAAAAAAGGAAACAAAAAGTTAATTGCCATCGAAATAATTTGGATACAAAACGGTCACCAATTTTCGTCACGCGTTTCGTCGGCCAACGGACGAAGGCGTTACAGACGAGCGGAGAAGATGGTGTAACCTTGCTGGACGACCTCGATCGCCTTGACGAGCGCCGCGATCGTCGGGGAACCTTCGTGAGGCACGGTGGGTTAGCTATCTCGACGGGACTCTCGATACTCTTTGCACTTCTCGCGCTCTCTCGATGATCCGATCCGTATACTTAATGTGGATCTCGCGGAGCCGTTCGGGAACTCTCACTTTTTTTTTCGTTCGTAGATATACGGCTATCGCGTGTAACCGCAACCACCCCGAGAGCTTTCGTACTCCGAAATCATATTTATTTCGTAAATTATCCATTTATATTGGAAAAGAAAGACAAACAAAAGGAAGAACGTTCATTAACTCGAACGGAACGTCTGCGAATATCCTTGCGGCTTAAGTACAGAGCTGATTCGCTCCTCGCCGCGTTCGAGTTAAGAAGGCACGCGCGCGCGTGAAAGTCGCATTTTGAAATTCCGATTGTCGCACACACGTATGAAGCCAGCGGTGCGTGCATATTTATTATACACGCGTGTGGAAGCGTCAAGAGTATATATAGAGAGAACGGTTCCTTCGTATAATCACTCGATCTACGAGGCACACAGGTGTCACGTGTCGAGGAGCCGCTTGTGCGCGTAAAAAAAAAAAATATATATATATATATATATTATATTCGTTTTAATTGGCCGGCGCGATAGGCGAGCACTTGCCGCTAATTCTTTATCTCTCTATCTGTTTCTGGAGCACAAGCAACCAGTGAGCATTTGCGAAACACGTCGGCAGAGGGAGGCGAGGGGTTCGGATACTTAAAGGATGCCAATGACCGCAGAACGAGGAAAAAGTTTGAACGCAATTATTCATTCTGTTAGAAGAATATGTAGGGTAATCGCGATGAATATGGATCGCCATTTTGTTCATTGATTTTTTTGTAATAAATCGAATTACCGTATTCGGAAAATTTATTCGATTTTTTAAGGTAATTCGATTTCGATACTTTTGGAGAGACTTCCGGCGAGTCATTTCCAGTGAACTTGATAATTTTGTAACTTAGAATCGTTCGTATACAGCATAAATATACCGGAATACACGATTGGCGTTTCTGTCCGAAGAATCGCTCGGGGAATCCCCCATTTTTTTTTTTTTTTCTTAGATCCATATAATGCGTTTATAAGCGGTATAAATAAATGTTACACTGGAATCTCGTTCTTCGTTATCGTAAATTCATCGTAACGAACGTCATCCCGCTTACGGCTTTGAAAATAAGCGGATACAATAGCGAAGGTTTACAATGCTTTGTATTCGGGCGCTTCTTCGACGCGTCAGACGTATTGTCATACTACTTACCGGAGACTTTGGCAATATTATTTTTGGCTCTTCGGAATACTGAATAACCCTCTTTTACGCAGTCATTCAAGTAACGCGATGAGTCATTGTTAATATTCGAATTCGAATGACTAACTTTGTGTCAATTAATCGGATAGATGTAGTAAATTAGTCGCGAAAAATTGGAGACTTACCCCTTCGTTTCCTAGGAACTGTATAGTAGGGTTCTGGTTGGTTTTATTCTGAAACAAAAAATGTTAAAAAATATTTTAGTTTCCGAATGAAATTTTTACCATCTTCGGGATCATCGAATATTATCTCCGGGATAGTTACAGACACGACTTCATGCATTTATTATGCAGATAACATGTTATGCGGATCGGCATTGATGCAGAATCGCGTGAGAGCCGATGGATCACGCGATGATTTGTTTGATGAATACGCGAAAGTCGCAATGATCCATTGTATCCTGAAACTTTATCGGAAGTGAAAAAAAAAAATTGACGGACAGTAAAAGATGTTTCCCGAAGTTAAATCGTCGCCTACGATACAATTGAGCGATATTTTCGTCAAAAAAGGTCACGAAATCGTTGTTCTTTTTTTTTTTTTTGAGGTATTTCTACATTAAGTATTTTTCTATTCTCCATATATAGTGTAAAAAAATAGTTAATTATCAAAATGTAGAATTATTCGTGTCTCAACGGTTCGTCAAGCGCATTCAAAGCCTATTTTCGATCGATCATTCCGAAATTGGATCTCCCAACTGAATCCTCGACTAACCCCTAGTCGCGCGCATGCGCGCGCGCGACAGAGCGAACAAAAAAAAAGGTCGAACGAATATAGGCGTTAATTTGTCTACCATACCGGTCGGAAATATCTCCTTTGTAATAATAGTAATAATTTAATATGAATCGAATTCTCCTTTATGTGGATAAATTTGCACACGTGTGTCGCGCAAGTGCGCGATGGTTACGCTGATCTATTAGTTTCGATAGTCTCGACGCTTCATTAGTTACGCGCCGCGATAGATAAGGAATAAAACTAACGCGACAAATAGGGGTAAACCAGACAGCTCCTCAGTGTCAGGCAGAAAAAAAAATTAATGTTTACGAGCAGCGAATTGAAAAGGAATCCTTCCCATTTCTCGTCTTGATGAATCTCGTGCCGCTAATTAAGAACATCCAACTTGTACAACTAGTGTTTTTGTGTTAACATTAAATTAGCGGAAGACCGCGGCGCTTATCGTGCGACTCACTGAATTTTTAGAACGATGTACCGTTAGTTGTAGACTCGAAGATAGGGAGTGAAAACTCGATGGACGAAAGAAGATCGAAACATCAGCTCGATTTCGCGACATATTAATATTATTTTTCGTCTACGAGAACAGTAAGACTGCATGATACCCGAATAAAAAAACACTTCGCGATGTCGAGTTTACAAAACGTCGAAAGGAATTTGTTCACATCGAGATACGTGTTTGAGTATCGGCTCGACGTCGCAAGTTCGATATAAATAGTACGAAACAATGGGAGCCCTCGAAATTCCAATAGATCGATCGAGAATCATCTCGAGCTTTGCGGAAGCGTTTGCCACTTTTATCGTCGCAAATGCGATCGGCCGACCGTGACTTTTTTTTTTTTTTGTTACGTAGCAAAAATAAAGAAGATAGAATGATCGATCGATCACACGTAGTCGCGATATATAGTGCTACAAAACGATCGAGAACCGAGAACGCGAGATCTCGAGTCCCGATCAAGATGGTAATTTTTTCGCGACTTATTCACGGTATTCCGTGTGACTTTACCCTCTCGTATTAACGTTTCTTATCGGCCATCGGTGGGATATGGTGTGTGGTTCGCGTCCACGAGGAAGCCGATTACGTTTTCCCACAGTAAATGTTAATGATCCGGTTGAAAAGAGGTCAAAGAGCTCAATTAACCGAAATGCCCAGTGTGTTAAAGCGCCGGAGAGCCAGTTGAATCAAACGAACGGGAGAATAAAGGAGACAGAGAGAAAATGTTAGCAGGTATGGGGCGGAGTTGCCGTGTGCAATCGCTCTTACTCGGTATTACTTAGCAACAAATTCGGCAACGCCGCCAACTGGTTCACTTTCTCTCGGGCGGCGAACTCGGCGGCTTCCCTCCGACCAGACTTCCCCTCTGCGAGTATTCCGCGGCCGAGCGAACGACTCAAGTGAGTATATATTCCCGGCGAGCAAAGATCTCGAGGAAGACGAGTGAGCAAAAGAACGAAGAGATATCTATTCATTTCCAGCGACACGGTAAGAACGCGTCTGTTATTTTGTGTAAGAGACGCTGTATGGAGCAATAGATCGATCGATCGATCGAAAACAATCCTCGGAAGCATCGGAATATCACCGAAGCAGATATTCTTAATGAGAATTCCAATCGAGAAATCTGAGTAAAATCGTCGAAAAAGAACGAAAATCGGCAAATATATATACCTACTATTATGAATATATATATATACATATATATATTTAGCAATACGACAGAGCTGACGGCGACAAAATTACCAAAATCGATAATTGGACATTGATATACACGGCACGTGAATGTCATTAACCGGATGTAAACATGAGAATCGAAACTTCAGAAGTTTCGAAATAACGAAAACCAAAAATACGAGAATCGCATTGCGTCGACACGATATTGAGCACTTGGCAACAGGAAAACCAAAACTTCGCAACTCCGTCTACCCGATTTTGTATATTTTTTTTCTTTCTATAGAACATCATAGATCCGGGTTTTTACGTACTACAATGAGGAAACAGAGTTGTGCGAAAATATTGACGATCGTTTATCGCTCGTCATTTCGCGAATATATCGAATGTTTTTTTTTCTTTCAATGTGTGTTTTTGCTCATTTATCATGGAATCGACGCTTGTTTTGCTCCTTAACTCAATATTTGATATCCGCGCCAGAAGTAAAAAAAAAAAAACGTATGTTTTAAGGCGATTAAAAAACGTTTCGGATCGTTAATGCTGATGGTATGCGGGGAAAAAAATTGAATCCGATGTTGTAAAAGATCCGGTATTCCAGGCTGTGGAATACCATTTCTGTAATGTACTGAAGATTCAATCGACTTTGAGGGTACCTAAGGGTTTAACAGGGGTGCGTTCACCCTGTTCTGGTCTCTGGCTATACAGAGAAGAGCAACAGCCTTCGTCCGCGTCCTGTGGGGGAAAAAACGGAGTGAACAAACCGACGAGTCTACCACCTGCCGACAATGCTTCTCGCAATAGAATAAATTATTTTTCATTAAACCTTTTGAGCGTTCGGTGTCACAGGCACTGTTGCCATAAACTTTGAAATCGACAATTGAACAGATCCTTCGGAATCTTCGATCTTTTTTGGTCGAAATTGTCGAAAATAGACGTGAATCATTAAGGTAAAAGAGGTAGCAGCGCAGGTACAAGAAAGTTAAATTATGATTTCAGCGTTTGTCATCCGAAATTTCTTCTTTTCTAATGGAAGTACAGAGTCAATTATCCTTTATACCTGCTATTTCGTTCCCGACGCCGATAATTGCTTCGCTCGTTTTTCGGGTCGAGCGTATCGTCACTCCGGTAAATAATAAAAATGAAAATTGGAACAATACAATTACGGGTCGATCGACGAATACATTTGCCTACAAATATAAAGTGTACAATGAGATCGAAAGGGGGTTTCCTTACAAAAACGCTGGAGGCCCAACCGCCCGGGAAAGATTCGATCGCGATGAAGGGTATACGAGCATTTTTTTTTTTTTTTCGCTGCGAATGGTTTAAACGAGAATCCTCGGCTAACTCGTCATCGAGCGGTAGCCGAAGCAAGGAATCCCTCGAATTCGCACGGACGCCCCGGTGCTCGCCACCTGCTTCCAAGGGGTGCATAAACCACGTTGACCGGCGAGAGGCGGGGAGAAAAAAAAACGAGAAAAAGGACAAAGGCCCACAACAATGAATCGCATTCCCGTAGGTCGGGGACACACGCCGTTCTGGTTATTTTACGGGGTACGTATCTCGTTCGTTCATTCTCGTCATTGAGAACAGCGAGAATAAAAAAAAACGTTAAAGAGACGAGACTCTCGTCGTCACTATATTCTTTCGGCTCGTCCCTTCCTCCGAGAAAAACTAAGTTTGGAAAACTTAGTTTTTTTTTTTCTTTATAACTCTCATTAGTCTTCGATCGGTAAGCAAATGCTCCCGAAAAACTCAGTGGCGTCATTATTATAGTTAAAGGAGCCCACGTCTAGACCCGGAAGTATTAACGGGGGGGGGGGGGGACTCCCCGATGTCGATGACAACGAGAACGGCGTGGCTGTGGCTGTCACACTCCGAACGCCCGGGGGAAGCTTTGGCGCGGGACAATGCCGGAGCGTCGAGACGGTCGAGAGACGCCGACGACCTTCCTGCGGCAACGATCGATTCGAAGCACTACCAGGCGCCCGCGAGAGCAAAACCCCGACGGAGAAATACACGCGCACAGTTGCCACCGCAGCCGAGTTGTATCTTTGGCTCTTACTTTTCTCGTCCTCCCGAACGCCTTCTCCGTCTGCCCTTTTATAGTTCACAAAATGTCCACTGATATTCAACGCCGCTATTATATACGTATTTGTAGAAATGTAAAAGCCGAGACTCGCGCGATATGCGATTCGATGTATGGAAGAGACACGAGCGAAGAGGTGATACAAACATTGAATTTTTTTTTTTTTTTTTTTTTTCAAATTTTTATCACGATAAAAAAATGAATTACGAGCGAAAGCTGACATTAGACAATAAAATTACAAATTAATATTCGGGATTTAATTTATTCAAATTCCTGTGAAGCGATAACTATAAATTAATAGATTAAAAAATATGTAAATCAAAAAAAAAAAAAAATCAGAAAATAAAAAATGCTATGAATAGAGAATCTTTTTTTAACTGAACTCAACAGACAGAGACAAGGGGATCGTCAGAATACCCGGAAGTTTAGACGAGAGTCTCTCGTTCGTTTAGATCTCTATAGAGAATGGCGTACATATACACGGGAGTCCGTAGCCAGAGGGGTAAGTAATAGTATACCACGCGATTGTCAGTCGTGCGTCTGGTTGACGCATATACACCGAGAGACGGTAATATATAGTAATGTGTAAAGCATAGTTCCCCCGCGATAGTATATACAGCGATGTTTCTCGAGAGACGGAGTTATTATACATTACGTATCAGTGTAATATTCTATGGGCGACTGATTCAAGGAGAGAATATCGTTAAATTCCCATCCAAAAGGAAGTTTCGAAGAGAATTACGAATACTTGCAAATGGAATGAAAATCTCGAAAAATCAACCATACAGGAGGAACATTAATTTTTTTTTAATTTCCAATTTCCAAAAAAATAAAAAAAAATTGATTTTTTTAATGGACGAAAAATCACGAATTTTCGAAAATTAGAAAAAATTCCCAGAAAAATCCTAAGTATTCAAAAAAAATTGCAAATAAATTTCGGCTAATGAAAAACCGGGTGATCTGGTAATTTGTTACATAATGTTTTTTTTTTTCACTAATTTGGTAATAACTTTTTGAACTATTATTAAGGAAAATTAATCTTAGCACCTGATGGAGGGTTGATTTAAAAAATTTTTAAATTTTTATTAAATTGGGAAGTATTCGAAATATGCTCTGAATTTCACGTGAATCTCACGCTTTGGTGATATACGCAGCTATACACCCTCCTTGAGTCGAGTGCGCTGTGTCACACGGAGTAGGAAAAGAGGCGCAAAGCGCGCACGGGCGACGCCAGTCAAAGCTGGCAAAGTCACTAAGAGAAATAAGATAGGAAGAAGCCAAGTGGAAAGATAGAGAAAGAGGAACGGCGCGGAGAGGCGCTGTGGCCGATGGCTTCACGCTTTTGCTGGTTACTCTTGTAAATACGGGTCAACGCGACTGCGAAGCAGATGATGCCTCTCCTTCTTTCTCCCCTGAATATCTATCTCTCGCACTCTCCCGATCTTTCTATCCTCGTCACGATAGCCCCTTTCACTCTGTACTGCTCGAGGTGTTTGTGCGCTCGTTCGTTCGCGGCTCTCGCGATCGCTGATCGCTCGCGGTGGTGGTGCTCTACCTATAACAGCCGTCTATACGTATGCGTAAAAGCACCGAGGGTTGTGAAAGGAAAACCTTGGGAGCTCGAATGTTACGGGACGACTTGATGCGGTCTACCTGTGTATATATACATTTATATACAGATATATGTATACATCGAGACCTCGAGACCACTTTACAGTCGATTTTCAGAAGCCGGAACGCGAACTCTCGGCACAGGGTGACATTTTTTTTCGACGTCGTCGCCCACCCACGGTTACTACATCGAGACCGATTTTTTTTTTTTTTTTTTTTTTTTACTTGAGTATTACGCCGCAGATTTTTTTTTACCTCCCCGAATCAATGTTTGCACCGCGTCATGAAGGTGCCTCTCGAACTTCGATTTGATACGATTGAGCGATTCGACTGTATTCTTATCACAGAGTAGATTAACACAATCGATCTTTTTAATCGAGAGCAGCCACCAGTTCGGGAATCAGCGCTACATCGTTATTATTGCATTGCAAAAGTAATAGATTCGCGCAAACTGGGAGTTAAGTACGGTGCAAGCGGCGACACAACGGCAACCGCGAGAGGAGATGGAGCGCAACGAGACCTGTTTGGTCTCCGCTCGGCGAGAAAAGAGCGAGGGACAGAAAAAAAAATCGAGGTTATAAGGCTAAAAGCAGACTGCCGCTGCATTAGCTATGGTTTACACGAGTCGGCTACGAGGTGTAGACTCAAAAGTGCATTCTATCGTTCAACAGTGCGATTCGTTGGATGGTATACGTCCGGTTTTTTTTTTTTTTTTTTTTCGATCTTTTTCCGAAAGGTCAATCGTAGCGACCGCCTACGATTCATTTCGGTACGTCGTCTTTACGATTTCGAGAGTGCGAATGATGGATGTTTAATGAAGTAAAGTTGAACACGTGTACACGACGTGGAGAGTCGAAAGTTACTAGCAACATACCGCGTCAATGTCCCCGACTCGGCGGTTCATATCTCTATGAATTCTATTGGTATTTTAGTTTCTCGTACAATTTTTTTTTCCAATATATAATCCCTGTATATATAATCGCCCTATCGACTAACGTATTCGTATGCAAATATAATTTCGGAATAAATTAGAGGATTTTTTACCGTTGTCCCGACAGCGTTGAGGACGTAAAAAAAAATTATTCTCTTCGGATATTCGATATTTTGTCTGAACGAAAATATCGAGAATTTTATATGGGTCAATATTTCGCACGCGTCGAAATGCCATTATTTTGAGATATAAAATAAATAAAAAATGCAAACATCGATTGTGTTGGAGGAACAAAGATCGAGAAGTTTATTTGCGAAGCTTTGTCGCGTTAAGGTAACCGGCATTATTGCGAAATCTTTTCGGCAGACCGTGACGATGATTCGATTTCGGCGGAAATTTGCTTAATTCTCGTTCGAGTGGTTGCGTCACGGAACTCGCTACGATTCTATTTTTATAAATATTACAGCCTTTTTTTTGTTTCGAATGATCAATTAAGGCGCAGATCGGGTCTACTCGATCGAGAAAACACGTGCAGAGTTTCGCGCGGAACGTTGTTTTCTTGAAGAGATATAGTATTGGATAGAATTATTTGTCGCCGCGATCCGAGTTCTGCCGCTCATGGCTTCGCCGGCGTTTATTACGGAATTTCTGTAATTACCAGGACGTCAGGAATGTCCGGTCGGGAGATCGAGAGTGTTTGGAACACGAGAATATCGGACGGATTTTCACTTGACCGATGTTACTGAACAACTTCCGTCGATTTTTCTCTCTTTTCCGTTTCCTCATAGGAAAGCTTTGCGTAGGAAAAAAAAAATTTCGAGATGCCGATAAAAATGTGTTCGGAATATTAAAAAAAATTTCATTTATGCTGAGTGGGTAATAATCATTTTTTTTTTTCAATTTCGGTAAAATATCCGTATTAACTGATTTTTGTAATGTCGTTAAAAAAAAAAAAATTAATTTATGGAAAAAGAATTTGAATTGTTGGAAAAAACATCGAACGCGTAATAAGCTCGTTTGCGGCTTCCTCGTAGGGGGCGTTGCTAACCCTGATTTGAAAAATAACGAAGAGACGTGCGAATTAAATGCGCATCGTTTTTTTTTTTTTTTTGTTTTTTCCGACGCGCATTTATAAACTGTTCCATTCGATAGGCCGAAAAACAAATAGGTATGTCGGTGTCGAATTGAATTCTGTCCAATTGAATAAACATTGCGAGTAACGGTAGCGTTGCAGATGTACAATGCAGTGACTGCTGCACGGAAGTTGGTGTAATTGAAACTGTTATTATTAGAATGTGATCCGGCATTGTCAGCACGCAGGACGCGGACAGGACATTATATAGTTTATAATTTCGGATGATGCAACCAATGAACAAGCGGTACCCTTCGCCGAATCTCCGGCGCCGCTGAGTCGTGTTATTATATGATCGATCGAAAAAAAAAAAAAAAAAAAATGACACAACAATGTTCTCATAACCTTTTCGCGGGTATCGGGTTACGCCTCGGATAATCGTCACTCCCCCCGATACAATGAACCGCGTTGCCGAATTTATGAATCGAAACGTTGAGGAAAATTATAGCCGAATAGCGTTAACGTGTACCTCGGTCCATAATCAAACCCACGTGTAATTTAGTACACGGAAGTTCGATGTATAATTAAACGAGTGCCGGTGACCCCCCGTCGCGATCGTTATTCAAGGTATTCGTTACGGCGTTTACGATCTATAATCTCGGATCACAGGAAATTGTACAAATTAGTTATTCGGAGAATCGGGAAAGCGTCGACTTTCGGAAAGACGGAAAATGAATCATTACCGATCGATGGCAATTCGAACGATTCCGAAAAAAAAAAAAAAAAAATTCTCGCACTTCGATTTTAACTTCTTCGTAATAGCGCCTACGAAACAAAAATAATAATAATTGCAGCACAGGCGAGTGCCGTTGAGCATCATCCACAGCGGTACAAACAGTGGCAAAGTTTTTCCATGCGTATCCGGGACGACGAGCGCGCCTCCGTGCACTACTGGCGATGCTCCGGTCGTACGAAAGCCGGAAGTTACTTTTGTTGTAGACTCGTCCCGTATATATCAGGATAAGATCGATCTTTGGCCAGAATTGCCACGTGCGAAAAATCTTGTACTTTCTACGCGAGCAATTCCCAGACGTTCTATAATCCACTGCGTATTATCGAATGACCGTAATAATTAGCGTTACGGCGAATGAATTTTCCGCAAGGATATTAAAAAGAATTCAAACGACGGGAATAAAAATATATATATTATAATTCTATACGATAAATAATAATAATAATAATAATGAGAAAACGATAGACAAAAAATAACAGGGATTTCGCATGCCAACGAGTTTGTTTTATATCGTAGCGTAATCGATCAGAGAGTTCACTTGACCATAGAAATAATTATTGGCCTGGAATCAGCGGACTTCCGTTTACACTGTGTCGTCGCTGTAGGTAACGTAGTGAGAAGCAAAAATAAAGAAATAACCGAGAGTAGCAAAGTGTATCTATATCGAAGAGACTTTCTCGTTCACAAAAAAAAATCGATATTTTCGATCTTTTTTTTTTTTTTTCTGGTAAAACGGTAGCGATTCGCGATTGCGTTACGATCAGCTGTTTTATCTCGTGCCATCGTAAAACGAATAGACAAAAATACGATCGTAAAGAAGACGAGATGTAGCCTCGAAAATTTCAAAGATGAATATATATATATATATATAGTTAAAGGAGCAAAGGGAACGTCGCCATAACACGAGGAAGAACAGCTTCTCTCACGAAACGACCAGCTGTGTTACTATACTTATCACAGAGTTAGAAACTCTCAGTCGTTTCTAATTATAAATTCTCGTACGTTGCGTGCCTCGTAAGTGACAAAAATGCGGGGTTACCTCGTAAATAATTAATCAGAGGCTTCGCACGCCAAGCGAAGACGATTCGAAAATGCAAAAGTTTGATGCATTCGTCTTCAATTAAAAACATTCGGGAAGAAAAAAAAAAGAGTCGACGACGCAGATTAACGCGCTTGACACGGACCGATCGCAGTTCGTTGCATCGTTTAGAACGCACAAAGACGAATTGATAGCCGAAGCGTGAAAAACACAAACCCCCGTTGATGATGCTGGGCGCTTGTACGCGCTTAAGGGTGTAGAGAGAGAAAGAGAGTGCGGAGAATCGATGAAACGGAAAGAAATTATTATATAGGCCTTGGCGCGACGACCCTTCAGGCATTGGCCACCGGTTGTCTCGATGTCGAGAACCCACAGCGGACGAATCGATAATTTACTGCCGAGAAAAAAAAAAAAAAAAACGAAGGAATACTACAGCACATATCGTCGATGAAAGACTTGCCAACAGGTCTGCCGTCGTATTATCTGAACTTATCATCCGCTTGTCTAACGTATTCGGACATTTTGTCAAATAGAATAATATTCATTTATGTAAGCGATCCGGTAGATCGAACCGGTGAGGCGAAAAAACGTATTTACTACAATCCTTCGCAGACGTGAAAACTATCGACGCGGAAAAAATCGGGTTGTTGAATTTTATAAAAGTGAAAAAAAAGACGTTGTTGTTGTTTAAGTTTTTTTTTATTTACGCAAAAATGATTTTAATTTCTATTTCCTATTAATATGTTTTATGTATTTTTTTTTTATATATCTATACGAAGAAAATGTTATTTCTTCGACGAGTCATAAAATTATCACCGATCTCAAGTCTTTTATCGTAAACTATCGGTTGCAAGGTCGCCGTGAGCATTGAAAACATTTTTCGTTTCGTTACAGTGGATCTACCATCGGATTATTAGATGTAAAACGCGCCCGCTATTCATCCCCGGAAACGTAAAAATGGTGAATTGCGTTCTCTCTTATTCTATTAAAATAGCTTCCATTGTTCTTTCCATCGAGATGCAAAATTATTCGAATGATTCTACATCGAGGAGTCGAGTGTCGAGGAATCGTTCGTTTATATTTTTTTACGGCAGGAAGAAAATACTCGAAATTTGGTAAAAAAAGAAATACATCGGGACGTTTATTTATCGTAACGCCGATGTCGACAAGATTCTTCAAACATCATAATATCCTCAACGGCTCGATAATACGAGGAGTGTTTGTACGGAAATACGAGAGGCGACTCGAGACAATGCCGGGCGCCCCATAGATACTCCAAGGGCTGCACGAAAATAGCCCGGAGTAAGATATTCGGAGATAAGGTCATTGTTGGTATCGTCGCTCGTGTAAATTACACAATCGCGTTGGGGAACGCGTTTGCGCGTCATTCTCGTCGACTTGTTGATGCTACTAGTAGCCCCAAAGACGTCGAAAATGACGATGTCTTCTGCACACACGCGTATACAGTGCCGCTGATATGCACATAATTTTCTTTCTCTCTATCTATCGATAAATATCGATTTCTCGGCTTCCATCGTACGTTCTTTTTTCGACACTATTGAAATGAGAAGAATATCCAAAACTATTTTACCGACGATGCGGGAATCGACAAAATTTTCGTCATATCACTCTCTACTCGAAGCTAATGGCATTTATTTCATCGAAATTTTTCGATAGTACGACGTTACAATAATATTTCAACGTATTTAAATTTTTTTTTCTTTTTGCGTGGTTTTTCGTTTCTTTTATTATTCCGTATGGGGTAAATAGATAGGTATCCACATTCAGTATAAAACAGCGTCGAAGAATTCGAAGGATGGAAGGGAAGCCTTGCGGAGGTGACAGATGTTTCAAAAGTTTCGGTGGGGCCGACGAATAAACGGCACGGAAAAAAAACGTTGGAGCGCGCGGGAGGAAGAAGCTCGAGTAGAAGGAGGAGAGAAACACGACCGAGGGGATTTAACGTTTTTCAGCAGAGAGAAAGCTCTTCGTAAAGATGTGTAGCGATCGCGGATCCCAGAAGCCGCATCATATACCTGTACAGTACCCGTTGCTACTACCAAGGAAAATTATATTGAGCAAATGGCATTCATACTAATGTTATCGTTTATGATGAAATTTATATTATCGGGATTTTTTTTTGAAAAAAAATAAAAAATAAATGCAACCGAAAAGTTTACTGACTTTCGATACTGGAATTCCTAACCGTTTCGATTCGAACATCGTGAATATTGCGATGAAAAAAATGCCATAAAACCCAGAAGGGAGTTTCCTGTCTGTACTCTTTCTGTCGAAAAAAAGAAATCGGTATTGGAGTGAAATTTAATCGAGAAAACTATGTACGACAACACACCCTCATATTTTCAGCTCGTTTCTCCGCGGTAGCGAAAATAATGAAATTTCCGAACGCGTTTTAAAGGCGATAAAGCAACACAAATGTAAATGTATAGATAGAGAAAAAAATAGGCCGACTCGAAGAGATTCTGGATTGCCTGACAGACTGACACAACCCGTTGGGGATTACGTAATGCCGTTGTCAAACCGCAACAGGGACAGACCGAAAGCGAATCTTCTATCGAGGTTTGAGAAAGTTCAGTCAAACCTCGAGGACAGCTGTCCCATCCTCGTGTACGTTGATCGAAATTTAAAGGGTGCAACGGCGCGCATGAAACTTTGGTTAAAACTCGTGGACGAACGTAGCCAGGCGACGTACGAATTCGTAACGACCGGAATTATTTGAGGCATCAAAACGAGACTCGTTTTATCGCTCCGAAGGAAAAATATTAGCGCAGTGATGTAGAATAATGTCGATAGATGGTCGTGGTTACACAACGATAAATCGAATTATCGTGGAATATAGAAATTTCGATCGAAATATGGCTACTAACGGGTCTCCGTGGAATTGCGCGGACATTACGGCACGCACACACACGCACGGTGAAGAGCACTCGTGTGTTTAACGGAGATGGAATTTTTCGTCAATTTTCGAGGTTATAGTTGTAAATTTTTATTACTCACTCGATTGCGGAGAAAGTCCTCGATGGCACGCTGGGCCGAGTCGGTAAGTTTCACAAATATGAGAGACTTATTTTCCGGAAAATTGCTGTGCGATGACAAACCATACTGGACACCTGCCACCAGCGCCGCCATTTCTATCTTGGGTCTCTCACGCCGAAGACCAGCTGACGTCGGCTAGTCAAATGAAACACTTTATTTCTCGAAGCCCCGTGCGCGATTTCCAGTTTCGAAATGTTGTCGCCCCGTCGGGTTTGATATTCAATTCACCCCGTAGTAATTCACACTGTTGGCTTCGAAAAAATAAACGCGCAAACCCCTCACTCACCGTGGTAGAACCGCGAGCGAGCTACCCTCTCGTCGTTGTTTTTTCTCGTTACATATTTAGCGCCCCGACACGTATCATTTCAGATTTTCTCTTGATTAGAAGAGAGCAGCGCCTGTCGTTCGTAAGAAACTACACAACTACACTTTCGAACGGCCACCTGGTGGGCGGGGCGTCCCAGCCGCGATTTTTCGAGGAGTAGGGGAACCCTGGCTGGAGGGCCCTACGACAGCGACCTCCACTGTCCGAGTCTCCTGACTCACTGACGAACATCGACCCGTTCTCATTTTCACCAGACGTGACACTAGAGACCTCCCGCATCGATTCTCCGCAACGACACAAACATCGTTACTGATAGGCTATCGCTTCACCAATGACTTATCACTTTCAATTCTATTCGAGTAATTAATCGTTTTTCCATAATAAACTCAATAATAACGTTAACTATCAAATACTATTAACGTTATAATTGTTTATTGCTTCAACCTCTCGAGACTCAATGACGACGAGCATTATTTGCTGCGCACGCAGAACAAACTCGAGAAGGTAGTTGTAAATTATGAATTACCCATAGCAGATACGCTTTCAATGACGACAAGAAAAAGGTAAAGCAAGAATAAAGTTGAAATGCAGGTATACGTTGAATGGTACTCTTTATTATTCGTCTCCGGAGAAATAGAAGTAAATATCACATATCAGAATGAAATAATCAAGTATACAAAAAACAAAGTTAACAGTGTACTCTCGTCGAGATCTTTTTTTTTTCATTTATTTATTTATTAATGTGCGATTATTCAATTTGACGCTTCGATGAATGGGATATCTCAGAGGATTTATTTACGATGTTCTTTTTTTTTTTTGCTAACGTATTAGAGACCTCCTCGAAGTCGGAGAACAAGATGGAGGGTCGACTCTTTCTGTATATTGTAATCGGATAGGGTGCGGCCATCTTCGAGTTGCTTTCCAGCGAAGATCAATCGCTGCTGATCGGGTGGAATACCCTCCTTGTCTTGAATTTTCGCCTTTACATTCTCAATCGTGTCGGAAGCTTCGACCTCCAAGGTTATCGTCTTCCCGGTCAAAGTTTTAACGAAAATTTGCATTCCACCGCGGAGTCGAAGAACGAGATGAAGAGTCGATTCTTTTTGTATATTGTAGTCATTCAACGTACGACCGTCCTCCAGCTGCTTACCGGCAAAGATTAATCTCTGCTGATCCGGTGGGATTCCCTCTTTGTCTTGAATTTTCGCTTTAACGTTCTCAATTGTGTCGGACGCTTCCACCTCCAAGGTAATCGTTTTTCCGGTCAAAGTCTTCACGAAGATCTGCATACCGCCGCGAAGTCGAAGAACGAGATGAAGAGTAGATTCCTTTTGGATATTATAATCGGAGAGGGTTCGTCCATCTTCAAGTTGCTTTCCAGCGAAAATCAATCTCTGCTGATCGGGCGGAATTCCTTCCTTATCTTGGATTTTCGCCTTAACGTTCTCGATAGTATCAGACGCCTCGACTTCCAGTGTAATGGTTTTGCCGGTAAGAGTCTTTACGAAAATTTGCATTCCTCCGCGAAGACGAAGAACGAGATGCAGAGTGGATTCTTTTTGGATATTATAATCGGAAAGAGTGCGTCCATCCTCGAGCTGTTTACCTGCGAAAATCAACCTTTGTTGATCGGGGGGAATACCTTCTTTGTCCTGAATTTTCGCCTTAACGTTTTCGATGGTATCGGATGCCTCGACTTCCAGTGTGATAGTTTTTCCGGTTAAAGTCTTAACGAATATCTGCATTCCTCCACGAAGTCGAAGTACAAGATGAAGAGTCGATTCTTTCTGAATATTGTAGTCGTTCAGGGTGCGTCCATCTTCGAGTTGTTTACCCGCAAAAATCAATCTCTGTTGATCGGGAGGAATGCCTTCTTTGTCTTGAATCTTTGCCTTAACGTTCTCGATAGTGTCGGAGGCCTCGACTTCCAATGTAATAGTTTTACCGGTGAGTGTCTTTACGAAGATTTGCATACCTCCACGAAGACGAAGGACGAGATGAAGAGTCGATTCTTTTTGGATATTATAATCTGACAAAGTGCGTCCATCTTCGAGTTGTTTTCCGGCAAAAATCAATCTCTGTTGATCCGGAGGAATGCCTTCTTTATCCTGAATTTTTGCCTTCACGTTCTCGATAGTGTCGGAGGCCTCGACTTCCAGTGTAATTGTCTTACCGGTCAGAGTCTTTACGAAGATCTGCATACCGCCGCGAAGTCGAAGTACCAAATGCAAAGTCGATTCTTTTTGAATATTGTAGTCGTTTAAAGTGCGACCGTCTTCGAGCTGTTTACCCGCGAATATCAATCTCTGCTGATCAGGAGGAATACCTTCTTTGTCCTGAATCTTCGCCTTGACGTTCTCAATCGTATCGGAAGCTTCGACTTCTAAAGTAATAGTTTTTCCGGTTAAAGTCTTAACGAAAATTTGCATACCGCCGCGAAGACGAAGAACGAGATGAAGCGTCGATTCTTTTTGAATATTGTAATCGGAGAGAGTGCGTCCATCTTCGAGCTGTTTGCCCGCGAAAATCAGTCTCTGCTGGTCGGGTGGAATGCCTTCTTTGTCTTGGATTTTTGCTTTTACATTCTCAATTGTGTCGGACGCTTCCACCTCCAAGGTAATTGTTTTTCCTGTCAGAGTTTTAACAAAAATTTGCATTCCTCCACGGAGACGAAGAACAAGATGAAGCGTCGATTCCTTTTGGATGTTGTAATCGGAGAGAGTGCGTCCGTCTTCCAGTTGCTTACCGGCGAAAATCAGCCTCTGCTGATCAGGAGGAATACCTTCTTTGTCCTGAATTTTTGCCTTAACATTCTCAATAGTGTCGGACGCCTCGACTTCCAGTGTAATTGTTTTTCCTGTCAGAGTCTTAACGAAGATTTGCATGCCTCCGCGAAGACGAAGAACGAGATGCAAAGTCGATTCCTTTTGGATGTTGTAATCGGAGAGTGTGCGTCCATCTTCCAGTTGCTTGCCGGCGAAGATCAATCTCTGTTGATCAGGAGGAATTCCCTCCTTGTCCTGAATTTTCGCCTTAACATTTTCGATCGTGTCGGACGCCTCGACCTCCAACGTGATCGTCTTCCCCGTCAAAGTTTTGACAAAGATTTGCATGTTTGTCTGAAAATTCAAACGAAAAAACAAAACGCGTTAGTTGTGTATTCGAGAAGCGTCGAGTAAATTCAATTAACGTTCGGTAAACTGATAACGATTTTTATCCGCGGATGACTCATGAACGAGCGGCCATTTTGTAACGGACAAACGTCGCATTATCGTCGTTTGGTGACTGAAGCTATTTATTTATAATGCGTATAACGATCGACTTCCGTATTTACGAATTTAAAGAACATACTTCGTTTCGGAGAATCTCGGTAGAACGCGTTGTGTGAAAAACAAAACGAAAGATTTCCGTCGAGCAAAGATGGCGGAAGGGGCTTGGCAACCGTACAATTTTGTGATCAATGGCGGCCGACTGACGCGGAACAAAGGAAATCCCTGTTACGTTATGTGCACGAATGGTACGTCAACGAATATAACGAAACGTTTAGCCTTGACGATCGACACTCCCGACAATTTTCTCGACGGGATTTAGCCACGGTAAAGCGAGCCGCGTCGGTTGAGAAAAATGTGTATTTATGATGCAAAAAAAAAAACATCGAAGGCGAAAAAAAAACAATTAAGGCAAAGACACGATACGTAGAAGACCCTGTACAAATTACACTTGAAAGATGGATAATAATCGAAAATATTCATGCATACCTTTTGTCTCTGATGCTGTGTACGGTATTGAATGCAGTAAGATTCGTCTATGCGGATAACGTTATTTTATTAACAATACGATGCCCTCTTTTCGATGAGAAACCGTTTGTAACTGAACCGAGAGACACGATCACACGGCTTTATATCTGCTAGGTCGATGACAAAGCGGGTGACGCTCGATTGGTGAACCGATTTAGAGGACGTTTCTGATTGGATATTCCCACCGATACGTCAGCAGCTGCTGCTTTGTGACGTTGCGATTCCTTATTCGTGCTCGTCGAACAGATGTTTTCGGCTTACAAGAGGATCTTAAACTTTCTCATTTATTTTGCGTGTAATGGATGTGTAATAAATTTTTATTAATGCGACATTGTCGGTGGTACAAAAATTTTGAGCAAATATTTTCGTAAACGGGCCGAAAGTTGCTTCAACTTTTTTAATGCGAGTTCCTCCGGTTGCGGGGGGAAACTAGGTGGCGCTTCGAAATCAATATACGTATTGAACAAAGTACGTCCCGTGGTCTGTATTGATTACTTTTACAAACAAAAGCCCTTTGAAATATGTCTTCGCTCGACGATGTTTTCCGTTTTCGATATTTTTTACAGTTTTTCGATAGACTAATCGCCAACAATAGTATATAAACGAATGTTTTATAACTCCCAATCTACGTGACTCGTCATATAGAACATTCGAGAAGCTCCAAAGATTCGATAGTCATGCCGCTTCTAATCACAGCACGATAGCACAATCTGATGCAACTATGAATGATTCGGGGGAAAGCTCTTTCCAGAATCGATTTTCGCCGTAAAGTCGAGTAGGTGCCGTCCGGAAAAATCTAGAGTTATCGAAATTCTGAGATTTTCATACCGGTAGAATCGACGAGACTTACAATACACTTTTTCGCCTGAAAGACGGAGCTTGTTGTTGCAGCAGTTATTTGGAGAAACCTCGTGACCTTGACGACGCGTTGTTTTGAACGAATGATAATTCGGTAGGAACAAGGAAGATGAAATCGAAATATTAATAATACACACCGCGTATTGAATAAAGAAAATGTTTTATTCACATGTCCAATACATTCCTTCATACAAGTAGCCCTGTATACAAGTAAGTTTGTCACATCTACACGCTTTTTCTCAACGTTGTAAATAAATTATCATTAGCGATTAGACTTGAAACGAATCATCTACATGGTAGACAACTGTTCCAACTTTCATTGTATAAAAAAAAAGCGAATCGGTGAATAGGATTGCCTAATGAAAAAATGAATAATGATAGATTTCGTATATACGAGTACAACGAATCTCATTTCAATGTGACGAAAAAAAGTAGATCGATCATCTACATAAATAAATATGAATAGTAAATAATTAGTGATACGTGACTACGCGTCAGCATATCGAAATACTGTTCGAGAAAACAGAATAAACTGAGTCTATTATTAGGAAATTTCGAATCACAATGACTACAATCGAACGATCTAATGGATCGTCCGTTTGATGTATACTACACTAAAGACTGTTATTCGAACATCGAGAGATCAGGACCAAGTAAGAATCACGCGTTGCCACAGTAAATCATTTATGGTAATCGAAGGAAAAAGACTTTCCTTCGATACCATTGAACAATCCGTGCGACACGCTCATTCTCGTCATCAGATTCATCATTTCTCTGAATATCGAATGATATATATATATATAGAAAATGATTGGGTTACGAGATATACGTAAAAAAACCCGACTTAAAAATGAATCGTTCGATTAAATGTCTGATGTAATACTGTAAGAAAATCTTCTAAACTATAATGAATAATCCTGAAAAATGTAATAGCTGCGTTAGTGTACGTGTGTGTGTGTGGTCCAGAGGTGTTCTTCCGCAAACGCGTGAATTACACCTACATGCCCGCGAGACAATAATCCAAGTGTATACCGCGAAACAAACACCAAAAAAAACGTGTGGAAATGACTGAAAATAATGCTAATAGTTATTACATTTTCGGTTTATTCAATGATGGTTTCAAAATACAACGCAGGGTCGGTCGTACACTGTGTCAGAGATGAATCTTTCTTTGACTAACACACCATATTACAAGAGTTATACTGATTGAAACTTTTTCAAAAGATCGATTGCTAAGACAACCAAATTAAGATGTGTGAAAAAAAGAAATTCATACCCTCCCGAAAATTTGAAACTAGAATCGTCAACTCATCGATATTTCCGACAAAGTTGCTAACGTAAAAAAAAAATAGAAAAAAAAAAGAAAAAACAACAATTCAATTGTCATTGGGATGTTGCACTTCCGTATTAATAACACCGGCCATAAAGTTGAGGTACCTTATCATGATCCGTATAGTGCAATGGTGGTTATTTATTAATTTCTTGTTTTGTTTCCATTCCTTTACGACTACACACACAACATACACATCAAAGTCTCGATACAAACTACGTTTACGCTTAAATTCAAATGTTTTATAAACCTCCGCGGCGTATATTTTATTCGGTTGCTACTCAGTCCGTCTCTTCTCACATTGTGACTTGGACCGCGCGATAACAGCGTGAATCGTGAAAGTGAATCATACGGAATAAACTATTCCGCGTGATAATTCGTTTTCTTTTTTTATTTTTTTAAATAAATGCACGCGATATATGATTAATCCTCACGACCATTATATTGCTGAACGACGGCCGATGTTAAGAAAGATCGTACCGATTGTCCTCCCTTTCCGCGTAATCACAGTGCAAAGCACCGAGGGTTTCTATCGGAACAGCTTAATTCATTCGGTTTGGAGAGAGATACTGATTTTTTTCGCCCGACCCTTCTACCTTTGTCGTTCGCGCTTCTTGATTTTTTTCTCCAAACCGCCGAACTCGTTTATCGATTAAGTCAGTTTTAAAAAACGAACAGTATTTCAGAGATAGGATTGTGCCCGGCGACGTGCAAAATACACGATTTCAACGACAGAAAAAAAGAAAAAAAAAACGAAACACGAAAAAAATGTGTTATATCGACGTCGCGGTATCTCATCCCGTTCTACCCACACACTGGCCTATCCACGGCCATTGGTTTTGAACAAGCAATTGACACAAGATTGTTTTTTTCATTTTCGTAATATATAAGTTATACTTATTCGGTAAAGCGAATGTGTTTTGGTTGTTCTACTTAGAGTCTGTTTCCATTTTCACGGTACCGGTCTCTTCGGCTTTCTTGTCTTTCTTCGAAGCCTCGCTGTCCGTACCCTCGCCGTTGCTATTGTCGCGTCTTCGCTTTCGAGCGAAACGACCCTTGTATTTCGGTGGTGGAAGTTGTTCCATACCGAGAACTTTGTGTATTTGACGGAATGCCACCAGTCGTAAAGCGTGCTGCGCCGATGCAGTTATGTCCTCACGCTGTTGAGCAGTCATATTTCCTATCGCGTCGACCGGTTCCTTTTCGCACGGATCCGATATACCTTCAAAAGCGCAAACCTCGAAATCTTATCCGTTCTCTACTTAACCCGAAAATACGACGCTACAGACGCGAGATCTTTGATAAATTTTACACGGAAAGATCAGATTGCCATATCATCTGCGTGTTCCTACAATTAAGTGTCCACATTCGTAGACGGCAAATAACTTGCTATCATGAACGTTAAACAAGTTTGTGAGAAACTCAGTCTCGTCATCAGTTTCATCATATCATTCCGAAGTTTAACGCGCGTTTTTAAATATTTTTAAACTTTTTTATCTGAATTTTCCATACCTGGACTTCCGGGAAGTAGGATACCACCGGCAACGCACTCGAGCAGTCGTCGTAACGCCTCTCCGAGACTCAGCGGTCCTCCAGCAGTGCTGATGACTTTTTCGGTCAACAATTCCAATGCCTATCGGAGAATTAATGGTTATTTTTTAGGTCTTGGAAAACACCAGATACGATCAATGTTATCGTTCAAATTTTACTAACCCACGCGTTCAGCGGTCCCCACGTTGGTACGCGGATGCAAAGATCGCGCATTATACGAATTACCATTACGCAGCTCTGCAGCGATGTTGCTCTAGCCTGTTAGGAACACGATGAACAATTTTGAAACACGTGGTAATTTATAATCGCGATCTTTTTTTTAGACCCCTCCGGATTTACAGGTGACATCCTAATCTAACTTTGTTTTGCTTTGTGTGGGCTTTAGCTATCCTCCCAGCCTCGTGCCTATATTTCCGGTTATTTTAGCCCAATATCTCAATATTACCGGGTGTTTTTCGATAATCGTGTCTCGCAATTGGACAACCGACGAATGTCCAATTTTTTAATTTTTTTTTCGAGTATATTGCCAATTGGAATTGTCTCTACGAACAAAAATACGGAAAAATTCAAAGAAACTCCGCGATCGAATAACGCGTCTAATTTTTTTTAAACACCCGGTATATACTTATGACACCACTGTGTGTTTGTGCTCGTCTGTCTTTTAATGTTCAACGGTGCTTGAGAATCGAGACTCCTCTATCAGAGACATCATAAACTCGTTTAATTTTTGTACGCAAGGTATTTGGAATTTTTTTCTTTTTTTCTTTTTTAAGGAGAAAAATAAATAAATAAATAAGCAATTGCACTACGTTCGGTCATTTTCTAAGACAGACAGAACAGACTCAGTTTTCTAGGCTACAGTGCAGTTTTACATATGATTTATCCAGAATAATGAATTAGCTTTGTCGCAAAGCATCTCGATATGCGTTTTTACAAATAAAATAAATATTTACACTACATACTCATTTGACGACAAAAGTTGTGTATAATGAAAAGTTTGACTTTTTTTTCTTTTTTTTTTATCTTTAGCAATAATATTCTACGAGCGGTTCACCTATTATTCTGGATGTCGCTTATCGGAGCTCAAGCAGATGTAAATGCAAGCGAATCGTTTCAACGAGACAGAGTAACATTTACATGCTGCTTTCAGCTCTTTTCCTGTGTCAGGCTATCCGATCGCATTATCGTTGCTTAGCCACATTCGCAACGAACACTATTGATTATTTAAATGTATATCTCTCGCAGTGGATAACGAAGTGGATAACTAGTTATACACAAACACAGAGCTCGACGAATTACACTTGCGCCTCAATGCCGAAGCGAACGATCCAACAACGAATGCGATCAAACAAGCAACAGTTTCAGGCTGAATGTTTTTTTCTTACGTTTTTTCTTCACCAAGAACGATAATAATGATATAATTGTAAAAATAAAATTTGTCACAAGGCTGGAAGTTCTAAGACTGCTCTGTTTTTACATGTTTCTCTTTCTAGTTATTGATTCTCGTTTTGCGGTCGGATAAAAAAATTATATATATTTCATATATATAATACAGTGACAGAGAGCGAAAGGACAATCGGACGGCGTTGCCCGTTACCCGCGTTTCGGAAAATAGCAAAAAAATTAAAATAATCCGCGATTTATATTCTCTTTTGTTTTTTTTTTTTCTTTTTTTTTTCGTTAATCAAGAATCGCCACTTTACAATGGCATCGACCGATTTGAAACCTTGAACTGAGAGTTGTTTGATTCAAACCTGAAACCACTTGGCATGCCTGAGTGCAGCTAAAGCCTCCAAACACTTAGCCTTGGGAAGTACGTCTGGTGGGTCTGGTTTCGTCACGGCGGGCGTCGCGGGCGTTGCTTGCGGTGTAGCAGCTCCCTGTTGCTGCTGTCCAGCATTATCTGAGATTCCAACAAAGAAAGCACAACACGCTTAGACAACACTTAGAGTGTTTGATCATGACTTTTGTTTTTTTCACACCTCTATATCCACATTCCAACTCAAACGTACTTTAAATTCAAATGGCGTAAATTCACGCGACAAAATAAATAAAAAAAAATTAAGTACGATCGAATGCAGTACGTTCGCTAAGCTGAGAGACACGACCTTTCAATTTATCGTTTTTCCATGCTTTTCGTCTCATTCGAAGAGTCCAAGAAACGTGGATTAACGATTAACGAGCGGAGGGTCGTCGTCGCCGTTGAGAGAGAAAATACGTGTCGTCAGCATCGCTTCTCGCGTACAGTATTCGATAGCGGATAGAGGGTATCATTCATGGTTTACGCATGATCAAAAAGTCCATAGTTTTTCCATTGCCTCAGCGTTGTTCTTTGGATTCGGAAAGCGTATTTGATGTGCTCGTCACGGCGAATTTCTTTTTTTTTTTTTAATCTCGAATTACAAAAAGAAAAAAATAGAAAGTGTATTCTTCGATGAAGAATCCAGAAAGTGTTTTTTTTTTTCTCGTCAATACGAACGAAGTAGATCCCGGAGTGCTGCAGGGGGTTGGTGTGGGTGGATTGGGGGGTAAATAGAAATCAATCGTGGATCGAAACGCGTCAGCTGATCTCGCATCACGTTTGCGCTATAAATTTGTTATCGAAGAATTATATGGTTCCGGGAAACCCGCGACATTGGTAATCGTATCCGATACACGAAATATGTGTTTAAGATACGAGCTCACCGGGGAGGACGCGTGCGACGTACGACAGCTGCAGTAAGAAATATATTAGATAGTAAATATGTGTTAAGAAACAAACGTATTATTTTTTTAAGCTCAGATGAGCTTTTCTTGCTTCCCGTCCGTTTTCCTGTCGCTTTCAAAGAAATTTTTAGATGCAAAAAGATCTCTCGGGCCATGAAAAGAACAAATAAATATAGTTTTTTGTTTTCTAGATAATACGTGGTGCGCTATTTGGTATATAAATTAATTGTCAAACGAAAGAAATGCTTTGGTTGAGTGAAATGATTATTATCTTTTTTTTGTATTATCCTTTTCTTGGCCGTTTTAGAGAATTGAAATGATCGAATCACCTGCGACGGCAGCTGGTTTTGTTGTATCGCGCATCAGCGGACTGGTGAGTGTAACGCTGACCGTCACCGTTCCTCCCGAAACAGTGAGCGCCGCAGATTCCGGATGCTTTCCGACATTGTATGTGTACTCCGGTGCGACGATTTTCAATTGAGCGGGCAAAATTTCGGCAACTTTGTTCAACAACGTCCTGCGCGATAACGTTGATGTGTTGAGAAATACAATTTTTTTTTAAATAATATAAAAAAGTCACGATGAGTCTTGAAATTCGAGCCGACTCATCGAAAGTTATCGGTAATCGACTTACTTGGTCGGTTTTTCAGCGCAAAGAACTACCAGGCAAACGTGATTATCGCCGGAGAGTAGAAGACCCTTTGCAAGATTGCCGACTCGCATTACGCCTCGTAATATTCGCGAGTCCTCTTTCTCCTTTTGGAACGAGAATAAATTTCCGTCGCTACCGTCTTCCTTCTGCGGAGTTACCGCGGGTTTCTTCTTGTCACCTTCTTCCTTCTTTATCGCGTCAACGGTCACAGGTTGCGTTGTAGCGTTTGCGTTATTTGTCGCGGCGGGGGTGGTAGTAGTCGGGGTCGTTGCCGTAGGTGTTACAGTAACTGCCGTGGGAGTAGGAACAACCGGTGTCGCTACCGATATCGGAGCGACAACGGGCGCTACCGGTGCAGCTTTCTTGCCTATTAAAGAAAGGTTGACGATCGATTAAATATAAGAAAAGAAAGAAAAAAGAGAAGTTTAACAACGTGGATCGATAAAATGACTTACTGGCTTCGGCCAATGTGTCGGAGACAAACTTGAGTGCTTTCTCCGTGTGGGAAACGATTCTTTGAACTGCCTGCAGCTCCTCCTCCTTTGGATAAATAGTCGAGTGATGAGCGGCAACGTGCTTATCGTCGGACGAATCCGGTCGTCTCTGAGGCCCGGGGAACATCATCATCGGTGGTGGTCCGGGGAAAGGTCGTGGCATGGGCGGTGCTCCCGGTCCGCGTCCGTATCTTCGATACCATTCGTAGTATTCGCATTCCTCCTCGTAACGTCGCCTCTCCTCCCAGTATATCATTTCGTCGTCGATAATCGGTCCCATCGGCCCCATCGGACCCAATTGATTAATATCCTCGCGACGACGCGAGTATTCCTCTTTGAGCTGTTGGCGTCGCAGCTTCTCCTCGAGCATCTTTCGTTGCTTGAGACTCGGCTTCATATCGACAACAAGATCGGGATTTACCTTCTTTTTGTACGCGAATCTGTGACGTCTACCCTTCATGTGCATATCTTTGGCATTCGGATCGTTAAACCGACACTCGCAAAGCTTGCAGTTGAAACTTATTATTTTCCCATCCTCGGATTTGTTCTCCTCGATGTACTCCTGTCCGACCGGTTGAATGTCCTTCTCGTCGACCGACGACTCTTCCGTAACATTTTCCTCGGCAGCGGGCTCTTCGGCTTTCACCTCCGCCGCTTGCGCCTGATTCACCGTACCTAAATTTCCAGCTGCGGAATTAGAAACCGCGTATTGTTACGAAAACAAAATCGTTTTTTTCAGCGCATGCCGAGATTTTAATACGAAGACTTACAGGCGACGAAATTAATTTTCGGTGTAGCAGTGACCGTCGGTTTTTTAACCGCAGCCGCCTTCGCCGCGATCGCTGGCTTCGGATTGAGAACAGTCGGGTCAGCGCTCGGAATAGGTTTTCCAAGTTTGGTGTGTAACTTAACGACCTTCTGATGCTTGGTGCCCCGTATGTGAGCCGCGTAGGCGTCGTTCCCGGTACACGTGACGTCGCAGAGCTCGCAACGCAACGAATTCGCCGCACCGCGAGCCGGTGGCTGTTGCGGTACCTTCAACGATGCTTCCTTCTTCTTGTGCTTCTGACCCTCCAAGTGCTCGCGATACGTCTGCGGACCGGCGCAGCTGATCTTACAGACATCGCAATAGTGAAGCTGCTGCGGCTTCGGCGGTTGCTTCGTTCTCATTGCCTTCATTCCACCGCCGCCAGCGCCGAAACCCTTGCGTCCGTAGCCCTGCCAACCTCCAGTCTTCTGGTTAGTCGAATTGCTGTTTGCACTCTGTTGGGCTACATACATAGTCGCAGCGCTATAAAGCGCTGCGTCGTAGCCGGAATACGTTGTACCCGCCGGTTCTAGGGGCAAATGAAATTGAAACCTCAAACTCTGGAGGAGTCCAATTTTCAACGAGACTCGAATTTTTTCAGTTTTTTTTCCTTTTTTTTTCACTCTACATCCGGCAAGATCGTCAAAATCAATATCAAAATTCTTTGGCTATCGGATGTCTTATGCTTATGGCATAAAACAAATGCCCAAAATCATCAATTCAAATGGTTCATGAGGGGCTCAATTTCATATTAACTTAAATACTACGGAAATACATCTATTTTTCTTTTTTTTCATCATTTTAATGGAAAAAAAAAAAAAGAAAACGAGAGAAAACTTACTATTAGTCGCGGCAGCGGGAGCGGCCGCGGGTGCAGCCGGTGCCGAGTAACCCGACGAGTATGTTGCGCTTTGCGCAGGATTTGACTGTTGGTAAGCTGTACTGGATGCTTGATAAGTTTTCGCTTGTCCCGTCGTCGTGGCTTGTCGAGCGCCGCCTGTATAGGCGCTTGTAGTACTATAAGCCGGCTTTGCCGCTTGATAATGAGTTTCGGTTGTTGTGTAAGTAGCGGGAGCTGCCGCTGGCTGCTGGTAATATGTTTTGGTCGCGTCGTAGGTAGCAGCTGGCGCCGCTCTACCGTATCCGTAGTCGTAGGTCTGCGCAACCGTACCTGGGTTTGCAGCTATGGGGGAAAAAAGACCTAATAACGGATCGGTCAACGTTCTACCATAGCGTCGGTACATATAGATATTATTCGTTATTCAATTGTTTTATGCAAAATTTATCGCATTAACAGATATCGCACGTGTGCGTGTCTCAAATTGGGCGAAACTAAAATAATTGTGTTTTCGTAAGTTAGTGTTGAAAATGTGCAAAAAAAGAAAGAGGTTAATTTTTTTTTTTCCAAAAAAAAAAAAAAAAAAAACCGAACGAAAAATGGGGAAAAGATATTTCGTGGCTTACCAGCGTAAGTTGTGCCCGTAGCTGCAGCGGCGGCTGCTGCTTGATAAGTCTCGTAACCGGTAGCCGCGGCGGCCGCCGGACGTTGCGTATATGTAGCGGCGGTTGCCGCTGGTGTTACTGCATATCCAGCCTGACCCGTCTGATAAGCGGCCGCACTCGTTGCCCTGTTTCGACACGAATTCACTGGGTTTCAGTGAGGAATAATCCTATCACGAGGGATTGAACGATTGTTTTAAACCAAATAGGCCGATAGAAAAAATTGCCGCTTTGCGAGACGCTCGATAGACGCTTGTGAATATTAACGATATAAATGGCGGCCAAAGCCGGCTTAACCATTCGCGTGGTCGGGAAAATCACAAAACACCCTATTCAACCTTGAGAATCCTTAATCTCACAACGTTTTAATATCGAGCTTAACTAATAGCTACTTAATAATTATTATATGCAAACGAATTCGTACCCATATTGCGTTCCGCCGTGTGTAAACCCGAAATAATTGTTCTGAGCCATCCTTCCTCGCAGAGAATCCCGGAAAGAAGGACAATGGAGGAAGTCGTAGGGCGTGCCACGATTCTGATAGAATGGCGCCGCTACCGCGTCTCCTATTGGCAATTCGTACGTAGCCGGGCGCAACAGTCGCGTGAATGGCGCGCCCTCACTGGTCACTTCTCCGAGAACCGGGTCCTCATTCCCCCAGACAAACTAACTTCGCGCATATTGGCATATCGAGCCGCGAATACTACCGAAAAAAATAACTACCTCGATACTCTCATTGCAATGGGGTTATAATCATGCTTCAAAACCAATGATTACTCACTTATTAAAATTGCCGAGAATCTTCACGAAACGCGCCAACTGATTAACTTTTTTATGTAATTGTAATTGTATATTTCTCGACCGAATAGTCAATCTCGTGGATGTCCGGTGTGCGCAGCGAGGGTGTTCTAGTCGGCATTATTTAATCGTCGTGTATACGTGGAACGGAGTCTACTTCCGGTACATCTTCTTCGATCTAACAATCGCATAGTTTTCATTGGTCAACTCACGTTTCATTGATTATGCGTAAAATTTAGTCCAGTTTATGTGAGAAAACTTCAAATGTGCGTGGATACGGAACTTTATCTTTACTTTCACTTTCGTTATTAGAGAGAACACAAGCGAGAAATTTTATACATCGATGAGAGGAGACTTTGATAGTTAATCTCAGTTGACTGGTGCGGTGTACATCGAAATGTTGTGACATGACAAGTTCTGAATGAAAGGTTCATCAAAAAAACCGTTATTTATCGAGCGTTAAGTGAATAATCGACGAACTTTCGAGAAATACAAATTAACACGGAGACAAAATGCAATCGTAAATGACGTGAAATGCGATTATCTTAACCTTAATTAACAGATACTTCCGAGTAAAAAAACGACTTGTTATTCGAATGATCGACAGTGAAATATAATTCGGCCGTTTGTTGTCGTCGCGACGTTTTCAATTTGCCTATTGTAAATGTACGATTTTTATGTTTAATGATACTTATCGACTCGGAAGAAGATCTACTCGCTTTAGGATCGAAAATGCCATGCTGGTATTATGAAAAAAGAGAACTACGCAATACACCGTCGATACAGGATGGTATCGACTACGAGACGGAGTGTCGATACCGAAAGGAAGGCGCAAGATTTATCATCGACACCGGAACAGAAATGGATCTTGGATGCAATACTATGGCAACTGGCGTTGTGTACTTTCATAGATTTTATATGTTTCACTCCTTCAAAAGTTTTCCTCGATATGTAAGTATCTGCAAGAAAATTTAAATAATACGAACAAATGACTCCGTTCTTCGCAAAATACTTAATTCTTTTTGAACACTTTAATATGTAACGTTTCTTGTAGGTAACAGCTTGCTGCTGCCTATTTCTGGCTGGTAAGGTAGAAGAAACTCCAAAAAAATGCAAAGACATAATAAAAACAGCGAAAACGCTACTGACGGATCAAAAGTTTATGACTTTTGGAGAAGATCCCAAGGTATGAAAACATTGTAAATATATCATTTTTAGAGATAATATGTTACTAAAATTAATATTAAAAAAATCAATTTCGGAGTTATTTTTTTAGCGTAATTAATCGAATTTCAGGAAGAAGTTATGACGTTGGAGAGAATACTGTTGCAAACTATCAAGTTTGACCTTCAAGTTGAACATCCTTACAGTTACCTGCTGAAGTATGCCAAATGTTTAAAGGGTCAGTTTTATCGTCACTTCTATATTCGCAACATTTCACCGATCGTTCGTTAATTGAGTTGTCTGTAATTTAGGTGACAAAACAAAGTTGCAGAAAATGGTACAAATGGCATGGACTTTTGTAAACGACAGGTAATGCAATCGTCGATTAATCGAAAGATTGATAACTTTAGAATGACATTTGTTTGATGATGTATGCTTGCAGCTTGTGCACAACGCTATCCCTGCAGTGGGAACCGGAAATAATAGCCGTCGCGTTGATGTATCTTGCGGGAAAATTAAGCAAGTTCGAGGTGAAAGATTGGAACGGCAGGCAAGTGCAGCATTTGCGTTGGTGGGATATGTTTGTCGAGGATGTGACGATGGATCTTCTCGAGGGTAAGAAAAAACGGTTTTTATAAAAATGTATATCCAAAAAAAAAGATTGTAATCCGAAATGATTATTCTTTCAGACATTTGCCATCAAGTGTTGGATCTCTACTCACAAGCGAACAACGCAAAACCTCCCGATTCACCGCCGTTGATACCGTCGAATGATGCGAACAGAGATCGTATCGTTGCACCGCCCAGTATCGAATCAGCTTCCAGTACCCCCAATGGTTCGTATCTTTCGTAGAATTACGAGAAACTTTAATAAGGATATCTTTATCCGATCGATAACGACCCCCAATTCTCTTTGTTTCTCTCGCAGCAGTAACGCCGAGCAAAGTGCCGAAAATCGAACCGACCGTTGTTCCGGCGAACAGATGTCCGCCAATCGAACCTATCGACTCTGTTAAACCACTCGAGATTCCAGCGCACTTTCCACCATATCCGACAAGTTACACGCCAGGAGCACCGGGTTATCCGCCGGTATTTCCTCCGACAAACATTTCCGTACCCCCGCCACCGGTCACGATCAATCATATCGTCTCGGCAATGCGTCATTTAGGGTCGTCGGGTTCTATGAGATCGAATCCACCCACTCCGACGTCTGGACAACCCTTTCCTCCGTACGGTTATCAAGCAAACGCAACGTATTTTCCGACGGCGAATCCTGTACCACCGACCAGTGCGCAACGACCATACTACCCGCCACAGCCTTGAAGTATATTGTTTAGCGCTCAAAATAAAAATAAAAAAAAAACTATTTGGACTGTCGAGTTGGGATTTTTTTTTTACCATTTTCTTCTTTTTTTATACTCAAAGACACGGGTTTTTAGATATAAAGTTTCAGCTTAGTAGTGTTGAATGTTTTGGAGTTCGTGTCCACGTTGGGCACCGTGCAGTTTGTGACCTCTGAGAAAAGTTTTATCATTGGTTCAACGGTTTCCGTATCGTAAGCATCGTCGGTGACATACATAATATAAACGGTTCCTGGAAGATCAATTATTTCTGCATACGCGACGACTGTAAAGAAAGATTCGATAATTATTTACGAATGACGATATTCAATAGCGTAATTAGCGCGACTTGCCTCCGGCCGCGACACCCGCGATGAAGTTTGGACTCTTCAGCGCGGTTACTTTATCCGTCTGCTCTCTTCCTTTTTTCGTGCTTAAAGATCGCCACAATATCGGAGTACCAATATTTCTTTCTGTTTCTTGCAGATTCGACATATTTGCGTTTGTGAACGCAATGATTTTCTTCGCTTTCGACATAATTTCGGAGATCTGAAATATTAAACGAATTTAAGAGTTTCATCATTGTTTTTTAATTTTTTTTCGATGTTTTGTTTACTACTCCGAAAAAGTTTTCCGATTACTCACAGTTTCTATGAATTCTCCAGCCAATGGCATATCCACAGACGATTTTGCTGTACAAACGTAAACATCGTTATTCAGTCTGAAAACTGCAGCAACATTGAATTCTGCTGTACTGTTGATTGTGCAAACTCTCTCGGCATTGTGAACGATATATTTCTCAGTGATAGCTGAAAAATTAATAAACAAGAAACTGTTATTTGCAGCCGTAAAATAACGTTAATCGCTTTATATACGGGTCACACATTGCAAGGCGAAATGCATTGCGTTTACTTCGTTAAAATAACGATACCGATTATTGTAATCAATTTTTTCCGGATTCCTTCGAGTTAACTACATTTTTAAGATTATCTGTACATTTTTTCAGCATTTTTTTTTTGTTCGTTTTTATATTTGATGTATTCGAACATTGGATATTCGCAAAGTTAAAAACTCGTTAGACAGAAATCGCGTACGGAAGGGGGTAATGTTGAATGGCGTTTACGTACCGCTTACTATATCCCCAGCGACGACAACAAGTGTTTCAATCGTAACTGGCGAATCCGTTAACCATTCTAAACTGAATTTTCTGCAGGGCGATGAAAAAAAAAAAAAAATCTTGCACACGATTACGCGAATAAAAATGACGACGGAGTCCGCGAAACAGGTTAAGCATAGGAGCATTTAAACTTACGGAACTGTCGATGCATCTTCCCCGAGATCTTCCGATCCCCAAAATGCTCGGGACGTTGGTTCGTCGTATCCACCGAAATCATTCATGATGACTTTTAATTGATCGAACGATCACCAAATCACGAAGTATATTGACGGATTTCTTACGCTCCGAAACTGCTTGTCATACAATCAATTTTTGTATGCACGCCATTCGCGGTGCTTTCGTCGCACGTGGATCGCGCGCGTCGTACCCCCACTCTTCATGCGCACGATACGCGTAAAAAGTGAACGAATGCAATATCCGTTGCAACGGCCGTTGTAAAAATAATCGTACAAATCGAATAAACTCTTTTTTTTCTGCTATTGCAACATTGTTTATTTACCAAAAGTATTTATTCGCAATATTCAATAGTTTAATTACAGTTTGTAAAAAAGTACAAAATCTCTTAAAATGTATTTTATATTTTTCTTAAAAATTAAAATGAGATGAAATTTGTTGGACTCGGTATCCTAATTCTTTCGATTAAAAATATCTTTACAGTATTGGTGATGTTGAATATAACTGTGTATCTCAATATTTCAGGTAATAAACATCTCGTGAGGTGAGTTCGATGCATAACTACCGTCGAAGGAATAGTTACCTTCCTTCATAGATAAAATAGTGGGTCTACTAAATTTTACTACGCGAGTCGATATGCCGGTTGAAATACCGTTCGTTAAAATTTTCGCATCATTCTAATATTAGGAGTCATTGATAGAGAACAATTTTTTTTAAGCCCGCAGCGCAATCGTTTTTTTTACGGGACATAGACATTTAAAATAGATATACTTTTTTTCTTTCAACGATAATGATCTTCAAACGGTCTTTGAGCATTGACAGTCTTTTTTTTCTTTTCTTTCTTTTTTTCTAAAAAACGCGTTTTAAAATAATAGATTTAACGCGCAAGCAATATTGTTCCCAGGCGGCTCCATAACGTTTTCTGCAGCGCGTATCGTCTCTGATTGCTCGATACATTAGCGCCAATGTACAGCAAAGCGCGGCGTAATATGGCAAAAGATCTTTGGTCAGTGCTATACAAGCTATCGACCAGTGGATTATTATGTCTCCAAGATAATTTGGATGTCTAACGTGTCCCCACAGGCCGGAGCATAATATCTTCTTTCCTCGAGAAGTCGCAATAGTTTCCAAAACTAAAAAGAAAATCCGAATGTTATTATCGAATATTGAAAAACAGAAGAAAATATAACGTCCCTACGAAAGATACTTACAAGATACAGACGGTGAGAATGGATTTTTCCTGAACTCGTGCTTCTGCGAGTTGCTTACTCTGTATACGATATATCCGACCAAAAAACACAGAACGACGACCGCTAAGACATAACTCGATTGGTGAATGCTGTGACAAGAATAAACACCTTATTAATTTTCGCCCCGATATATGGTAAACAAAAAGAATTATTGTATTTTATAAAAATAATAGTGAAACGTACTTTTGGTACAGCAAGTATCTCGTTCCCAGTGTCAGCAAAAAGGGATACAATAAATTTCCGACACAGACCATGTATCCCGTGCCTTCGTACAGTAACTTGAATGAAGTTGTGATCGCCGATTCGAAGACGAGTGAGTCGAGACAATACATTATTTGCAGTGACGCGGCGATCAGGACAGTGAAGTTCTGGTCTTTGATCGACAGACTGTTCGACTCCTGAATCGATTTTGCTATCACAGCGGAATTGATGATAAGCTGAAAAAAAAGTGAAATTATTATAGATATTATATAGAAACGAAAAAAAAATATTGTGAAAATAAAATAAAACCTCACCGTTCCGATAATCGCAGATCGTATGAGTAAAAGTTTTATATCAAGCGAACCGATACGCGGATTAACTTCCCTTCCTTGCCAATAATCGTAAACGGTATTGTTCGTAGATCCATACATATTCAGCGCGACTACCGACACTCTCCCGCCTTTGATGAAAAGACTCGTTGCCAGAATCGTCCCGAGAAGCCAACCGGACACCGATAGTTGTAGACACGAATTAAGAATGAATTCGTTAATCTTCCAGCCATTGTATTCGCAAACGCCGAGCATCGATATCGTCAGTACGGCGGCGAAGAGACCATTAATACGATACTGCAATCTGCCGTTCTTGGTTTGCTGTCCATCGATGACTTTTCCAATCGGTAGTATCGTAACAATCGCCAGAAAACTGAGAAAACTAGCGTAAAGCGCTGTGGCTTGCAAATTTAGATACGAGTCCCATTTGGTCGATATGCGAAATTGCGTGCTGTTGCATTGACTATTGGAACAAGCGATTTGCGGTAAAACGATCGAGATCGGCAACACAAACATAAGGCACAACGCTCCGATCCAACCGCCCCACTCTTGCGGTTTGCTGATAAGCTCTATTTCCTTCTTGGTCTTCTCTGTCGTGGTCGACGAGTCCGGAAGTGCTTCCTCCTCGTAATGGAGTATTTTCGATAAATCCTAAAAGCGCAAATAACGTGAGCCTTCGATTTTTCTTACCGACAAAAAAACAATGTTTTTAAAAATTTTGCAATATTTCGAAAAAATTCAATTAAACCGAATTTATATCAAGAAGATAACGGGTTTTTTTTTCGTCAAGCGATGAACGATTCTTACCCGATCTCTCTGCATCGACAGTCCTCTTTCTCTCTGTTCGGCGCTGAAATCGTACAGATGCGCTCGTCTGTCTACCGGCAGCGAAACCGCGCGATCGACACTTCTCGTCAAAGATATCAATCGCTGTTCGCGTTCGTTTTTCAACTGATTCGAGAGAATTCTCGTCGATCTTCTTGTAACTGGCAGAGGCTCGCGAATACGCGACTCCAGGGGTATTAATTCGGTCACATCTTCAGCCTCTTTCAAACTCTCCACGTCGGTTTTGGAACCCTCCACTTGTACGTCACCCTTTGTACGTTCCGCATACGGCACGGACATCTGGGAGATTCTGAGATTACGCGTGAGTTTTCTCGTTCGAGAAGACGGAGATCTGCCGGGCGATCGTCTGCCCGGCGATCTCCGCGCTGGAGATCTTCTGCTCGGGGATCGTCTGCTAGGAGACTTTGTATTCGGCGATACTCTGGATGGACTCTTTTTGGGACGTCCTCTCGTTCTGATAATGGGTCGCGATGTTCTCTCCGCTTTCTGTTGAAAAAAAATGTATCGATTGAAATCGGAATTCCTATTTCCATATTTTTTTAGTATTTCAATGAGAAAAACATCAATTTTTGTTTTAATATTAAATCGGAGAATATAAAAGCTTTTTTACCATGTATACTCCAAAAAATATTACAAATATGAAATTTGATTACATTATTTTAAAAGCCGCATCAACGCCAGTGGCACGCTTACCTGAACATCATTTTCATTGACGTTGGACTCCATACCGTCGACAAATTGTATCCTATATTTGTCTCCTTTAGCTTCGACGATTATTCCTCTGCCGTAATCGCTTGTATTTGGTTGTTTAGCGAGTACCTCCTCCCCTTCTTCAAACTGCATTCCTTCTCGACCTTTTTATTAAACAACAAAATGAGCGATTTTACGTAATCGTGAGAATGTAAATTCCGATATTAAAGCGTTTCGGACTGTAATGATTTTTCGTTATGTCTATGATGATATGTACGATAGATCGTGCGCGTGTATTACTTCGAGGATAAAACAACACTAGCGATTTCCCGCCTAAATGTAATTTTGGTTTAACGATTTCGTTGCACGTTTCGAAAGATCGTTGCCACTGGTAGTGGATAACTCGACCTTGTTGCTTATACGCGTTCTTATCGGAAAATTATGGAAAAACACTGGGTAGGAGCGTTCGATGGAATTTCCGCGTAATTGGTATGCATTCGAGTACGAACGATGAAAACTTTGAATGAAACATTTGCAGTGTCGTTATTTCGATCGTATCGTGTCGAAACTTACGTTTTCACCTCGAACCGTAGGACTGCCGATCTACTCACTGAACAAGTGATTTCGCACTAAAGAATAAAACTTGCACGACACATGAGGTTATAATTAAAACTATTTTTTCCGCGACATATACATACATTACATCGTACGCATCGTACAGACGCCGCGAATTTCTCGGGTTCTGAACGCCATCGAGGCTAAACCACGCGCATAGGCGTCGAGAGTCTAGAATATTTAAACGAATCGTCGATGGCATACCGTTGGGGAATATGTGCTTTTGAGAACGCCGAGAACGCACGTGCGAGACACGAGGATTAAAAGTGCGGCGGACCGCCGTTTCAACTTGATCGCTAATAAATGCATATGTTTCTCAATAATACTGTAATATCGATAATTCTGGAATTATTTCATCAATCACATGAAAATGAACGAACCCAAAATCCCCGCTGAATTTACGACCGACGAATACGATGCGGAAATAGTAAGTTTCGATTGCATATCCGCACTCGGACAATATTTCAATGCGATTCTTGTAAAACTTACAGTACGACTTGCAAAACGTTCATTCGCTTGTGAACCAAGTGTCGAACAACGTTGCCGGTTTGGTAAACGATATTACTACAACTGATTTGACTTTGGAACCGTGTATAAACGTATCCGACAAAATAATCAACAAAGTCGATTCACTGATTCCGGTTATACGCGAATCAAACGGTCAGCGGCCTAAAATGAAATGGAACAACGATGTTTAATATTTTTTTTCGATTTACAATGATTTATTCAATATTTCAGAGCACAAAGAAAAGATTTTCAACGAGTTGCGCGCCGAGTGGCAACGAGCAAAGATCCAACACGAAAGAGATCAGAATGAGATAAAACATTTGAAGAGTCAAGTACAATAAGCCCCCGTTGATTGTACAAATAATTCATTCGTGAGAAGCGATCGGACATCGTAATTCATTGTCATCCATGTTGTTTCTTCGTACAGATACTAATTCACAGTGATTATTGTTCGAACGTCGGTGCGGTTCTCGGGAATTTGGTATGGCAAGCATCGCTCAAACCGGAAATGGTGAATATTTGGCTTTCCGAACGTAGGGTAAGAAGTCGATCTCTGTAATCGATAATAACGCGCATATCATCATCGATTGTACGTACGCATACGCGAATTATAATATTTCGTAGAGCTTTAAAAAACTCGAAGGATTGCTGACGATTATCGATAGAGTCATCGCGTCATTTTTCAAAACATATCAAGACGTTCTTCCGCCGACCAATACGGACGAACATGAATTTCCAATGGGACTTTTGGGAACCGTTTCGAATATATCGGCGATTCCAGAGGGAAGACAGTTCTTAATCGACAATACAGATGGCAAGAATCTCCTTAAGAATCTCGTTAAATATTTTCCCCTCATTCCCGCGGATTCTGGCGATGGACTCAAAAAGCGAGTATTCTCGATCGCGAAACTATGGAAACGATATAACGATTTATTCGCAGCGATTATATTTTTTCTTCATTTCCCAGATTAATACTGATTATTTTGTGGAACATGTGCGTCAACGCTGACGGTCTTCGTTATCTCATCGAGGCGCAAGTTGGTCAAGTAGTTCTTCACTGTCTGTCCGAGCGTAACGCCGTAAAAATTCAGGTCCTCGGTCTGCAACTTCTACAATCGATAACTCTCGATTTCACGGAACCGGGACTCGTCGATGGTCTATTAAAGTGCGTGCCGATCGAGACGATTCGAAGGCTCGCGAATGGCGAACGCGAAGACAAGGTCGCCAAATTTGCTCGGAAGGTTCTCGAATATTTAAAGAATTTTGAAAAAATCGATGTTACGACAAAAAAAAACTATTGTTAGATTTTTAATAAATATTCCAACGCGCTTTCGATTTTATTCGTTCGTAACCAATTTGTTGTCTCCGTCACCGATCGAATAAAAAATAAACATTTTTACCCTATTTTCCGTCTATTTTTTTTCACGCGGTACTTTACATATTTATGCGATTTATGGAGGCCGTTGAGCTATTGGAACGATAAACTTAAGATCGAACGAAATTGCGATCAATAATATGACGACAATGCGTTGTGACGCTTTCGAAGGTGGATCCCATTTGGACACGCGCAACGGACACGTATGTGGTTATAGTCCGAGGAAACTCCCGATTATCGATCAGTCGAGGGTGTAGGGCAGGTTGCGTGTACGAAGCTGATTCAGTGTTACCAGCGTTTCGTATGAGAGATAATAGGAAATGCAACGCTCGGACAATTTTTGCTTAAGGATCTTCGTTTCTCCCGCACGTCCAATAATCTCGTTATTGAACGGAAAGAGAATATAAAATGTCGTCATCGAGGGCATGTATCGTCGAAATTTCGTCGAATACGAAACTGTTAGAGAATTCTATTCGTCGAGAAAGTAAAAAAAAATCGCATGAATCTCGGGCTCACCGATGGTGGCCGGATGGTAAGCTCGTGGGGGATCGGCGCTGGCGGCACGGAGAGGGGCGTCGCGGCGTCGCGACTCCGTGCAAGGGAAAAGCTTGCCAGGAAGGCAGAGGAAGGAATAGAAGGAGTCGGCCGGCGTCGGTTTATTGATCCCGGGGCGCTGCGGCGCTACCCACCCGCGGGATCAGCTGCGAATTCGCCGATTAATTCGTAATATAACGAGTCCCAGAGTATTTATTCCATTAAATAAAGTGTTAAACAATATTTCGCCGATATTTCGAACGTGAGATACGTATTGTTTTCGTCTGCCGGAAGCTCAAGATCGTTGGCGCAATACTTCGAGGGTATCGAGGACGGGAGAGTTCGCGGAAGTGGCGACGCAGTGTGTGTCTGTCCGTCCATCTGATCAACTTGCACGATTATCGTTACTACAATATCGTACCGTTGTGACAATAGTCATCTTGTGTTGGATTTATTATTCGAAGAAAAAAAAAAAGAAAAAAAAAAAGCACAATAATAAATCGTGAGAAATATTTCGATATATCGAAATGCCAACTTAATAATTTGCGCGTAACGTAACGATCCGATTATCTGTCGCGTTTGATGTACGGCCGATTTATTGCAGTCGAAAGGATTGCCGAGTGAGGGTGGTCCCTCATACAAGAAGAAGGAGAAGTGAAGAAGTGCCGAACCGAACGAGGGACGGAATGTGTCTGGAACGATGTAACGAAAAGCGACTGTCCCAACGTCTACCCGGATTCTCATATACCATTTTCGTGCTATAACAATAACAATAATAATTGTACTCTGAGCAAAAACGTCCAAAAGAAAGAGCTAAGGTACGCTGAACGATGGGGAATCGCCTGTGAACGAATTAATCGGTCCGCGGCTTCCCGCGAAATTGTCACTCGGATCGAAAGTAACCGCGCTAAACGCAGTGCGCGAGAAAAAGAAGTAAAAAAAAAAATTCTGCCGGCCAAGTCGAACAGCTGAGCACAGGAGCCCCGATCAATTTCCAGCCATTTCCCCAATTAAGTGTCTTGACGTTTAAGCGCCGTTCGATAACAGAAGAAAGCAGCCGTGACTCGAGTCGCGATAACCTATTGTTTAACACGTTACAACAATCGCAATGATAACGAGGGGTGTATCGGTGCGTAATTAGCACGGGAATTCTGAAGAAATCTCGAGAATCGAGGTACGTGATACACGAACGATTACGGTTAATCGGAGAAGTTTCGCGGGGCGCCTTGTGAAATGGGCCCTACCAGCAGTCGGGAAGACCAATTCGAGGAACCGATTGGCGACGATGACGGCCTACAGATTAATCCCCACCCCAACGCATCTCCGCACGTCGTGAGTCTCAACTCATCACGTCATCGTAGTACTAGTATAGTACGTAGTCAATCCATACTCACTATTCTTTTTTTTTTTTTTTTTTTCATTCATATACGAGTAATTTATTTTTATACCTTCTTAATTTTACTTTTTTCGCATACAACCAATGCGCAATGTATCAACCGATAGTTGTATAATAATCGTGCGATAATTTCCCCAGCCACGTGCGAATGCTGTGCATGTTCCGCTTTTCATCCATTATAGGTCAATTTTCTAATCGAAACTTCGCCCGTCACGACATCTTTGTGTTTCGCGACCTCGTTTAACTCGGGTACCTTTCGGTATCGAAACGTATCAATTTTCCCACGATCGTGAGATAACCTAAATTTCGACTACGACTTCAATTAAATATCATTCACGATGAATCTCGTCGTCGATATATCGATGAGTAAAGTTGCGAGAAAAAAAAATGCAAAGTCCGAAGTAAAAAGTTAAAGATCGAATGAGTCATTGTTCGTAAGGGCCGCAAGTGCAATTGTCCGAACGCCTCCCTTGTCGTGCGCGGTGTGATGACCTCATAACGAGTGACTAGTAACAGCGACAACGATACGTCGATCGCCGAGTTTACACGTGTATTCGTGTCTCTCGCAAAACGCGCTTAATACCAGATACGAACAAAAATACGAATGGGGCGCGTCGTCATGGATTTATCGAACAGTCGAATGCGTTCGTGCAGGTGAGACCTGCATATATACGTACACTACGTAATAGCATAATAGCGATGAATGCCGAGCACCTTTCTCCAGTATCACGCGCGCGTGCGGTGCTGTAATTTTGCGAGTTGTCCCGATACTATATACTACAATCGAGTGAACGGTTTTTCTCGGCCTTTCCTCCCCCCCCCCCCCGCAACCCTTCCGCCCGACGCCCCACCCCTCTCCTGTGATTGCATAGAGAACTCCACAAGCTCGGGCACGTAACTTTGGCTTCGTAACGTTTTTCCACAAACCCTCGATCGTTGTCCACGAGTTTTCTTAGCGTGCAGAACGTTATCGAACGTCTCCACCGCACACAAAGGGGAATCAGCTCTTCTATGCCCAGAAACCTCTTTTCATCGTTTACCTTTATATTTTACTCGAGTTATCTCTATGTATCGTAATTGAAACGATCGACATGCCCCCCTCCCGCCCCTCGAACTTTTCGAAGTAAAAAATTTTACGATTAAAAACGTATTAACCTGCAAATGAAATTTTCTTATTTTCCGTCGCCTCGGCTCTGCAAATCACCGGTCGTGAAATCTTTTACAATTTATTCGTTGCGCATCTTTCTCCGCGAAAAAAATGATAGTCTCGGCGAGAAATGAGGAAGTCGTAGCGCGAATGATTTCGAACTTCGGACCTACCGAAGTTTGCTTTGTTTGATGCCGAAGACGACCGTATGGTACGTTTGATACATATATACACATATGTTCGCATCTCTGTGGAGTAAATGACTAATCCAACGGATGCGCGCGCGTGCCCCTCCGCCTGTGCATTGTGTTGTATAGTCGGGATGTAACAGGGACATGAAACGAAGTAAACAGAGAAATGCGATGGCGATATATGGCACGTGGGAGGCGAGAACGAGATCGTAAAAACGAAACAGGGAACGAGTCGGTGGAGGGCACTCGCGGATGCCTCGCTACTCGGTCGTTCGCGATCGCACAATGCGAGAGTGGGGCATTCTCGGATGGGACTATGTTGCTACTGTTGCTGCTGCTGCCGCTGCAGCACGTCCGTCCGTCCGTCCGTCCGTCCTGGTGATAAGTGACTTGGAGTTGGCCGCATTTTAATAACGCTCGTTACGCGGAATAGCCCGGCTACGAGTCAGTACTCGTTTCTCTGTCACACTTTTTCCCACTCTCCCTGCATTGCCTCTATCTATCTTTATTCATATCTATCCATCAATCGGCGGTGGTAGCGCCGGTCCTCGGGTACTCTTTGCTGGTTATCCCGTGGACTAACCAGGCTAACTCAATCCTCTTGTCGAGGGGGTACCGTGGTACGTGCTCGGGCTCTCTCGTTGTCATTCCCGTCGTCGATCAATCGCTCGATCGTTCGCTCCTTCGACAAAGTTATCTTCACTCCTCGCCGCGGCTCCGGCGCCAACAATATAATAAACACAATGTCGCCAAAGAATAAGGTACGTTTAGGCGTTAATAACGAAAAGAGCCTCCGAGGATCGTGTTCTCGATAGTTTTCGGGGTGTTATCGTTCCCTTCGATCCTTTTTCTCGAACGATCTTTTTTTTTTTTTTCTTTTTTTTTTCTCGCGATATTAACGAATACGGAAACCACATTTACCATTCTGACGGACGGTTAAGTACGATTTTCTTTCGTTGCACTCTCGAGATTGTCAATGTCACACGACTGCAGTGTTGCACCGATTTTTATTAGTTATTTCAACTACAAGGACGATAGTTCCTTTTTTTGTTCTTCGATAAAGTTTTCGATGTATTCTTCAATGGAAAGTGTTTCGATTTCACGATGTATTTCGCGCATGTTGAATGGAAATCAAGACGCATACGTATTAAACAATCGTAATTAAGAGAAATTTTGGCACGTTGCGCTTGTAGGATCAATGATCTTCGGTTAAACGATCGCGTCCAACATTTCGGCGAATGTTACAAATTTAACGAAATCGCGACATCGGTTTCGCTAAATCGGCGAACACGAAAAAAATTCAATTGCAAATATCGCGCGGAGTGACAGATTGCAAATGCGACAGTAGAGGGTCGAGGTTGCCAATGGACATTCAGTCAAATTTACATTCTCGGGCATCGCGCGCGAATTCTTGGATCTGTTCCACTGGCGGTTTCGCCCCGCATTGTCGTGGGATAAAATTAGTTGCCGCTGGTTTGTCTGGTCTTCGCTTTGCAAAAACATCGCGACATTTGTTTGCCGAGTGAAATTGTGGGAATTTTTGAACTTTCGATTAAAATTGATCGAAAATTTCTCGGGAATGAGGAAAACGGGTGAAATCGATTTTCGTTTAACGAATAATCGTCTGCCATTCGGGCTTCGGGATCGAGAGTTTCTTATTTAACGAACAAGATCAAGATTTGCTTCGCGCTTAGATACTCGGCCAGCACCTTATCTTCTTGAGTGTTTGTTGTGCCGTTATCGCGCGTTATATCGCTGTCGAATGTGCTGGTCTGGTAGAATAAAATAGGTGCGATATTCGATTTCGACGTAGACGCGTTTCTCGTAATATTTTATTACAACTTGCAAAAAACTAAAATCCGACGAATACATCGGTCGTAACTGCATCGAAGCCGGCGACGTTGACTCGTTCCCCTGAAAAACATTCGCCGTTGTCGTTGACCTTGAGATCGATCTAACTACATTCATTTTCATCGTTTCAATGCGATCGACAAGCACGCGGCCGACTTTTTCTTCTGGGAAATGATGAAATTTAGACGATTTACGAAAAAAAAAAAATGTATCGCTCTCGATAAAATTGCATAGTGCGACGAGATCGAGAAAAAAATAGAGGACTGCAATGTAAAGAAAAAAAAAAAATAGGTAATACGTTGGGTGTAGAGTGCCGCTTATCACGCGACTTGGCGCGGAAATCTCGACAATCGTACACGTGATTACGATTGGGCAACTCGCCGAAAATCACAGCGTCGAACATACGGCGGGGCAGTTGGTTTCGAATCGTCGTTCGGACGTTCGGTTTTGTACTTAAACTGTACTACACACATCTGCGGGAGTAGGAGTTTACGAGTTCGTATCTCATCTACGCCGATGTTTTTGGTATGAGAAGCAAACACAGCGTTGTCTCCGTGCGCCATATCCTAAATATGCGTCACTCTTTGCGCATTGTTAATTCTCGACGGTATATATATGCTGTTGGTGTATATAACCGATGAGAATTCATTGTCCCCGTATAGCCTCTTTCATTGATCAATGTTGTCGTTTTCGGTGTTTCGACGAAATTTATTACTTGGCTCGTTATTCGAATATCACCGAGTTGAGCGATGACGTTTACGGGAGAAATTTCGAGACCCTGAAGTTCCGTTCATTCGTCATTGTTGCCTTATCATTGTCGCTGAGCGTATTTAATCTTCTGGGTCGATAAACCATCAATTCCTTCTCTCGTTCGGCCAGAATCGTTTGCTCTGTTCGAGTTTTAACGAGCCGAAGGTGAGCCGCGATCGTCGAGAATAAAATCGATAATCGATTGAATAATCGATGAAAAAGAGCTTTCAAACCAATCGTCCGTTTTTCTCATCGTCGCGAGTAACGACGATGATGCTGCGTGTGTTACTCGTTCGCATCTCATCTTTCAAAGCGCTACTGTTGCTGCTACAAAAGTCAGCTCCACGAATTTTTCACTCGGAGACGACAAGCAGATGGTGTTTTCATGCGTTCGCCCGCCCTATCCAACGGGTCTAATTGCCGGGAGCTTGTTATCTAATTAATTCATGTAAGCGTATCGTCACAGCCGGGTATCGGTACCCGTGTAGACGAAGACTCACTGCTCCTCGCGAACATTGTTTGATAATTATGTATCGGAGTTCAGCGTTTTTTGTATACGAATTACGAGTTTAATCCCTAACAGCTTCACTGGTGTATCGAATTTATCTACACATCTCTAAAACATTATTCAAATAAGTTTTGCCGAAAGTCGAATCCCAAAATATATCGAAACATTTAAAAATCATTATACGCTCATAGATTTTTTTCGTAATGTACATTACGTTCGATTTTTTTTACAGAATCCGTCGATAATACATTTAATTTGAATTAAACATCGAAACATAACCCTCAAAATCATTGTATCGTCAAAGTGATTATTCTGTTGTTGAAAATTCGGTACCAAACCGGTTGCACTTTAATTGTATGATTATGAAAATGCTTGCGCATACAGTTGTGCAATTTTAACTACATATCGGAGTTGTCGAAACAGGTTTTTCAATATTATTCTAACGGTCATTAAAAAAACAGGATCAACTCTCTCACGCCTCTGTGAGAGTCTTCCTATGCATAGCGATTATACTTGTTCGTCGTCATCGGGTTTTCGCTTGCGGATAATTAACTCAATTAGTGTGCGGTATCGCGCGGGGCGACTGATGAGAATCCATAGCTACGGCAGGACGCAGTGCGAAAGCGAGAGCGCAAAAAACACGGTTTTGCAAGGTCCATTATAACAAAAACTGGCGGTACCAACACACTTTGCGCGCAGAACAACATTTTTTAAGGGGATAACAAATAAATTAAAAAAAATTTTTTTGATATATTACGATGAGGGAAAACAAAATAAATGTGGCAAATTCGCAATCAGCGGGATAAACTGTTGAAAAACAACTTTTAAAAAACGTATTATAAAAATTTGCTTTTCAATCGATTTTGTTAAAAATTTACGATTTTGGACATTCCTGAGCAGCAATATCTCTGCTCCCGATGGAATTACGGAGAATTCCGAGTGTCTATCATATTCAGCGGAAAAAAACACGCGATAAGGTGTATTACGACGTTATAGAATTGGTTTTTCGTCAATTTACAGAGCGACGAATAAATTTAAAATTCTGTGAAAAGCGGTTGAATTTTTTTTTTTTTTTTCGTAATTAAAGGGTTGTAAGAAATATACAGAATAATTCGTCTGCATGCAATTTCGCGTGCTGAAATCGAATATGACAGTACTTATGACGCGGAGCCAAACGCGACTTTCGTTTCGGAGGAAAAATGTAAGGAATCAATTTTAACGTCAATTCGGAGGAGGCAATTCGATTAAAAAAAAAAATTGATATATCGAATAGTCGTTTGCTACATCGTTACGAATATTCATATATTTCGCTGAAAAAAGAAAAAATAACAATTCTTCGGCGTACTGTCTTCCAAATCGTAGACTGAATTTCTTCGCATTGATCAACTAGACGCGTAGAGAAAGGAAACTGAGGGTAGAACGCGCGGTTACTCTCGATAAGGAGTGATGTACCGTGTAGGACTGGAAGCGGGTTGAAAGGCGCTATCAAGTGGGTCGTGACGTATCGGTGAAAAATTTAATGTATTTACGACGAACAATCGACCGATAGCGAGAGAAAGCGAAGCGTGTGTCTCTTGCGATCATTAACACTTAAATCGGCTAATAATAACAATGTTGTAATAAACGGCATATTTTCCATGCTAAAGATAAACATTACACGGATTCTAATAGGTCGAACGAAACGTCCAATAGTTTTCAGTCGATTAAATAACTACGTTTCTTTCGAGCCGTTAATTTCTATTCCGCTCGAATAACTCGCGTGCGTTGTTTATTCATCAAATTCTTGAGCGAAGGTAACGTTAAAATTTTTTTCATGTCATTAAATCGCATTTCTCAGTATACGCGTAGCTATAGGATATCGTCGGGGCGTCGGTGAATGAAATACAGACGCGACTGTCGAGTCGTCCGTGGGATTAATCGCGCGCGTCCTAATTGCCAACAGCGGGTCTAATTCTCGCGTTTGAAACGAATCTATCGATGGACGTTTAGGTAGAATCGTTGAGATGGATAAAGTCGCTAAGCCGATGTGGGGGCTCCCCTTGTAACGCGACTCCTCGAAGACAGAGAGCGATTCATCGCTTCGAGGATTCACGAGAGTCGTAAAACTCGCTCGACGTCGATGAAAATCCTCTATGCTGGACAATACGTTCTTCAACAGTTTTACCGAGACAAGTGGAGGGGAGAGAGCGAGCAGCCCTCCCGCCCGACGAAACTCGCTTCGAAACGTTCGACTCTTATAGGCCAAGGGATTTGCCGCGTTACTTCGATGTTTCGTACTTACTGGCTGCTCGTGAGCGGCGCTGCTGCTTTCTCGAGAACGCTCAAGGCACACGACTACCGGGAACTCCGCGAGAGGAGAGACCGACAGTCAGAACGAGGCGGATACGTCTCTGTGCGAGTCGCATAGTGTTGCGCGCCCCTCTTCTATCGCACTCCACGTTATCGATACCTGACTTCACTGCGCGCGTTCAGTATTGTTATTGCGCACGACAAACGATAACATTGACTTCGAGCGTTGAAAAAGCGTTTTTCAAACGTATAATAACAATAATTTTGAAAAAATATTCCATCGCATCCCGGTCGGTTAAATATGATAATCAGCAATTTTCGTGCGTCGTGTTACAAAAAAAACGATATTTAATCATCTATCGTTGTCGCGATCGCACGATGTAACGCGATAGCCAACCGCGTCCATTAGAGTAGCAGAGAGATCGAGTGGAGGAGTTTGAAAATTATTGCGTGAAGCTTCTAAATTTAAAGTTTATCAAAAGAGAGACGAAGCGCATTCCCCGGTGAGAAACGAAGCACACCAGCGCATCAACGAGCAACAAACACACGCACACGCAGGCACGGGAAGACGGGGGGTGGTGGGGGGAGGCCATCGGAAGGTGGCGAACGTGCGCGCGTCTCCCGGTGTGTGTATTAGCATCAAAGCCAACAGAAGGCACCCGCATAACAGTAGCGAGGAGGCGAACAGCGAGCGAGCAGCGTGCACTTCTTTCATCGCCGCTGGTCGTTTGGCTGAGTGTCATGGCAGAGAGAGGATGGAAGAAAGAAAAACGCGTGACGAGAGCGCGAGCGCTCTGAAAGAATGTCAGCTGGTGAATCGGCAGCGTGAGTCGAATGTTTTTAGGCTCATGATTTTTCCACACGCGGAAAATTTCTCGTAGTCGCGCGAACCAAGTTTTTCGGTGGGAACACCCGCGCGGGTTCGGGACTGTTCGACGATCGAATTGCGATATATCGTACGTGTGCATCGGTCCGTTCGTAACCGCAGCTCAGCGAAATCGCGTTGAACGGGGAGTAAAATGTATAAATAAACCCGTCCGTTTGCCAGCCGCTAGACGTGTTTGGGGCTCTCACTCTTCCCGAATGTCATGACAGTTCGAGGCAAAAGGAAAATTCAACGTTACCAAGTTGTTCATTCGCTACCTCACGGGGCTCACGAGGGTTTTCCCGAGTGGTCAGGCTGACTCTGTATTGTGCTCGTAATCGTCTATATTCAGGATCATCGTCGTTGGACAAATATAATACATTAAAAGTTCGCGTAGACGAGTGAGAGATCAAAACGCAGCGAGAACGCACGCACGCGCGCACTCACGCACGGCACGCATCAAGGTTTTTTTTTTCTTTCGACTTGTGAACGTTGTACGCGAACGAAAAAGAAAGAGAGATCGGTTTGTGGCTCCGTTCGATTCAACCCGTAGTTTTACAGCACCGTTTGGATTAAATTCATCGTCGTGTACCGTGCAGCGTCAACGTATAACAGGGCTTCCCTCCCTCCTTCGAAATTTGCTCTTTATCTCTTCTCTCTCTCTCCGACTCTCTTCGTTCGGCTGTTATTATCTCTCCCTAACAGGGGTCGTGCACCCTTCGGCTGTGCGAATCGAATAAAAGAATAATAAAAAAAAGACGAAACAAGGGAGGGAGGTATCCTGTCGGAGAGTTCGTTGTGACATGGCAGCCGACTATGACGAGTGTTTATAGTGCGACGAAAAGTGCGTGCATCACGTTGCCAAGATTCGTCGTCGTCGTCGATGCTGCTGCTGTTGCTGCTGCTGCCTGCTCCTCGTATCGTGCCGCCTGTCGATGCTGATGTCGCTGGATTTTATATCGGACGACCCTTCGAGCACGAAACACGTTTTCACGCAGTAGTTCTCCCCTTGTAATATCTATTTACATTCTATATATTATAAATATAGATTTTCCTTTTTTTTTTCTTCCCCACGTTATTTTCTTTCGCAAAAGGGCTGAAAGCGCCCGCGTGCGCGCATTGCTCGCGAGTGGTATTTTCTCTTTGTGTGCGTGCGTGTCGTTTTTTTTTTCTTTTGTGACGCGGGATAGTTATAAAAATATAATGTCGCGGGTGTCGTTAAACAAGTCGCAGTACAGCCAGTACGGCTCGCGACGTGTCAGGAAAATAAGCACGGTGCGTCTACATTGTGTTTACACTATATATGTATTACTTTACTTTTGTCTTCTGGACTCGTGAAATTATTTTAACAAATCGAATTTTAACGTGCCTATGCAAAAGCGCCAATTTTAACGTTGACGCGGCGACGTTCGTAGGTCAAAGCTAATTTTTTTTTTTTTCGTTTTTTTTTTTTTTTTTTTTTTTTTTTTACGATTGGGGGGATTATCGTTAGGCGTGACTGCGAAACTATTGCACGTGATCAGCCTTGACAATCCCGATTATTTACGCGCGCACTTCCAGCGTCCAGAGTTACTTGATGCGTTCACTCTCTCTCGCGCACGAGCGCGAAAGAATTTATAGTGGCGCTTGTGTACTCAACGGTAACTCCCCCGCCGTGTACTTGTGCTGAGATTAAATAAATACAACTTACGCGCGATGCATCCCGTCGAGCGCGTTTGTTGCAATGAAATATAAACGGCCTATCTTTATGCATCATTTCGATTCATCGCTCGAGTGGCACAAGGTCGAGAAAAACTCTAAGATCGAATGCCGATAGGTTGATCGGTGTGACAGCGGGGCATTAGCGGCTATATTCAACGATCGTGTAGTAATATAAATTCAAGTGAAGATCGGCTTATCGTTTCTCGATATTACTTACCCACGATAATTACTGGCATCGCGTAAGATTTACTCATTTTCTGGCGATACTTCGTGTTAATAATCATGTAGTAATAAATTTCATTTTTTTTAATGTTATCCCCGTAAATGACTCGCATGTTGCATTTTTCTGCGCAACAAATTCTCGTTGCGTTCGACCGTTCGTCTGTCGACATTATCACGCGGGATAAGTACTTCGCTTCACGTACAATTTACCGTCGCGTTATTTAGGCCAATGTTCGATGCTAACAAGCCTCTAATTCTCGTATCTCTGGCAATCATCGGCTCTTTCGCAATACATTTTTTTTTATATAATTTTTGTTTACTCGTCTGCTACATTTTTTTTTCTTTTTTTTTTTTCGCACGTACGCGAACGCGGTAGGCGCAGTACGCAAAGTGCTTGAATGAATCACGCCGGCGACTCATTGCGAAATCTCACGTTACGAAAACTGCCGCGGCTTTAATTCAAAAATTCATTTTGCCACACCGAGCTATGTTACGTTTCGAACGAAACACCATTTGCAACGTTTGTTCGATTATCTTATGCAAAAAGACGAATTGCGCAACTCTTTCGAAAATTCATTTCGGAAGAGTTGAGGGCCTTTGGTTCAAGAGACTCGTAAACACCGAAGCATTTAACATTGTAAATGAATTTTGCTCCAGATTGCTCGTCGCGTGAAAAACAGATTTTTTTTTTTTTTTTTTTTTTTCGAAGTCGTTTTCAAGGCAAACTAGTTGTTTCAAGGCATGCGGCGTATACGCCGCAGAAGGCATCACCTGACGATAATTCACCGCGTTGTTTATAGATGCGAAATACAGGATAAAGAGAGTATAGAACGATGATGAGCCGCGTCGATGTGACATTCGATATACAAGCTTCAAAGTTCATCTCAATTTCAAATAGAAATCCCTATTCGGAGTATATACGACGGCTCTGGAAATAGTGTTTTTGCTGCTTCGATCAAAATATTGTGTCAAGGATTGCTCTCCGCGTAGCTTCATTCGTAGAATTCTCATTTTTATTCTGCTGTTTTTCAATTTTTTTTTATTAAATTAATATTATTTATCACATACACGCGTCGATTGAATAATTTCCAAGAGAATAAAATAATTGATTTTTTTTTTGCGTTTGCGTGTTTTTTTTTCAGACTGAGAGCGAATACTCGGTCGAGGAACAGGCGCGGTTAACCGGAGCTGATGGAGGCGTCGACGAGACATCGCCCGACGACGAGGGCGGCTCGTTGTGCGAGTATCACGACATACCGCCACCTCCGGACGGAGGTTACGGATGGGTCGTGGTATTCGCATCTTTCATGTGTAACATGATCGTCGACGGGATCGCCTATACTTTTGGAGTATTTCTCGGAGAATTCGTAACTTACTTTGGCGAAGGAAAGGGTAAAACTGCATGGGTCGGTTCGCTGCTCTCGGGAATGTATCTAAGTGCCGGTAAGTTCACACGTTGCATAAATTTTATCCATCGGAATAATTCATTCGAACGAAAAATTTCCACCGGAAAACAACGAATGACGCAAATACAATTATTTCAGGTCCCGTCGTCAGCGCTCTGACGAATAAATACGGCTGCAGAGCAGTCTGCATGGCCGGCAGTTTAATTGGTGCAACGGCATTTATACTTTCAACATTTTCGACATCTGTAAATATGCTTATGGTGACTTACGGTGTAATTGGCGGTGGGTGAAACAAAGAAAAAAAAAAACGAAAAATTACTCATTCCAAAATTAGCCATTGTTCGCAATTCGCTTGGTTACGATGGTTCAATTGTGTTACTCATTGTTTTGTTTCAGGTATCGGATTCGGACTGATATACCTGCCGGCCGTGGTGTGCGTAGGTTATTACTTTGAAACTAAAAGATCCTTGGCAACGGGGATCGCCGTTTGCGGATCGGGTTTCGGTACATTTGCATTTGCGCCGTTAGCGACAATGCTTCTCGAGGCTTATCAATGGAAAGGAGCCAATTTAATATTGGCGGGATTAATTTTGAATTGCGCGGTATTCGGGGCGTTGATGAGGCCTCTCGAGTATCCAAAAGCATCGTCGGTAAAGCCGCTGCTACAGAGAATGGCGGAGGAAAAAAGATTTCAGATGGAACGCGGTAGCATCGGGGGTTCGTACTTTATGGTGCAGTTACCCGACGGTTCCATGGAAAAACGAATGAAAATGCCGATAAATGTCGATCCGGGCGTTCATTCGAGCTTCAATTTAGACCAATTAGTGCCTGGTAAGCGCTTAATCATAGTTTGACAAACTTTTAAACGCTCCAAATTGCGTTTAGGCATTTTTCTTAAGGGATCATCACAGTGTAAAATTTTTATGAAATCTTTTTACACTCGGTGTAGACGGTTTACGCCCTCAAAGGAAGAGTTTTGAAGCTATCGATACCAAATTTTGACACAACATTCTTCACATCCCTCTTTATCTTGCTATAGAAGCTTTTTATTTTCTTTTTTAAATTTTCATATTTTTTAACGAAAAACTAAAAAAAAAGCTAAGCTCGCTAATTTTTTTTTTAAATCGCCGCAATTTTGTCAATTTTAGCCGAGAAAAAAAATTGCTCCATAGCAAGATAGCGGCTTTCATACTAACTAATAACCTTTATTTGAATTTTGTTTAAAACAAAACTTACGATTAAATCGTATCGTCGAAATCGTATAAATCAGATTTTTTTTGACCCGTCACACTGTGATGATCCCTTAAGACGAAAGTATATTAGTTAGTTACGATTTGATGTATAACTCTAAAGGAACGCCTTTAACACCAGTACCTACCGTGCCGACGCTGCCGACAATATCCGAGGTGAAAGTGCAGGAGCACTCGTCGAGCGGTGCAACAAGCGTGAGCGGTAGCATGGATCTAAAAAGCTCGTCCGTTAAATCAAAGAGTCGAAAAGCGATTGACGATACCAAAGACGCGAAGGACGCTACGGAGAAGGCTGAGAACGAGTTCAATAAACCTGTAATTCCGAGGAACGCTTCCCAACCCGCTTTCACGACGCATCATCAGGGTTTACCGAAAAACGGTTCCGTGCCATTTTTCGATCGTATACGGAAGACCAGCACCGGCGAAAGATACAAACCGAGTCTCAGCGCTATCAAGAACTCACGAACGACCCTCAATTCTAATGGAGACATTAGAAAGAGTTTGCATCTCAGATTGTCTACGAATAGTATGCTTGGTTCTCGTAACAATAACACCGAAGTCGACGTGAGTCATCAAATCTGTTCATACGATACTTTTTTCTCGGTTCCCTTTATTTAAGTTCTATTGTTTTGGATTTATTTCAGGATGGCGAGAGCATCACATTTACGACGAGCAAATCCAGCATTCCGAAGGAAAAGGCTCTCATCGTTCGTCCACTTTCTCGCAAAGATATCTTCTACAGCGGTAGCGTCATCAATCTTCCCGAATATCAGAGTCAAAAATCATTGGCGAATTATCGTCAGAGTGTTATCTCGTTGCCGAAATCTGTTCGTGGCGACGTCCGTGACGGCGATGTCGAAAAAGCTCCGCAACGTAAGTACATCGGGACTTTGATTGATCCATTATCAACGATCCATCAATCATCATTTTGTATTAAAATCTGACTTTTTTTCGGTTTTTCCAGAGCCATTGTGTCCGTGTTTGGTACTTCCCGAGTCGTTCAAAGAGGCCTTAGGAACTATGATGGATATGTCGCTTTTGAAAGATCCCGTATTTCTGTTAATCGGTATTAGCAACGTATTCGGAATGGCAGGATTATATGTACCTTTCGTATACTTGGTAGACGCCGCGATAAAGGACGTGAGTTATCGTTCCAACGATTAAGCAACCTTCGCTATTTAATTATTGTCGTTTTAATCGATTAATAAAATTCTGTTGAAAATAATTGTTTTCAGGGAATCGACAAGAACTCGGCGTCCTTCCTGCTGTCCATTATCGGTATAACAAACACCGTGGGACGTGTTGCTTGCGGATACGTCGCAGATTTTCCTCAAGTCGATTCGCTTCTGCTAAATAATATTTGTTTGGTTATTTCAACGATTGCCGTAGCTGCGACTCCGCTGTGCCATTCCTACGCGTCTTACATTGTTATGAGTGTTTTCTTCGGCATCGCGATATGTAAGATTGAGCATCACATCGGGATATCCAGAAGTCGCGACTCGACTGGATAACGATCGAAATAACGATTATTATTAATTCATGAATTTTATTTTTCTTCAGCCGGATACATATCGCTGACGTCGATTATCCTCGTCGATCTTCTCGGATTGGATAAACTCACCAATGCCTTCGGTTTGCTAATTTTATTCAGAGGCGCAGCGGCTATTATTGGATCACCACTCGCTGGAACTGTTTACGATGCCACGGGAAGTTACAGTATTCCGTTCTTTATGGCCGGTTTTTTCTTCTTCATGAGCACAGTAACGAGTTTCATGGCCCCCGCGATGAAGCGCTGTACCACACCGCAGGTACAAGTCGAACGAAAATCGTTCAGTTACGATGATCAAATGTTTTTTTCTCTATTTATTTCGGGCTATTAATCGAGAAATCTTTTGTTTATTTTACTTCAGACGCAACCCGTGATACTCGACACCCTGACACCAATAGACGAGGATATTGAGGAAGAAAACGAAGACGATATACCGGAGATAATCGAGACTGCGCCATCGCCCTCGGATCCTCCCGAAAAAGAAATCAAGCAGATCGAATCTGTATTATAATTGTGCTAAATTCAGCGCTCTTGAGGCATCGCTCCAAACTCCGAGCCAATCCTCCGTGTACGAGGCTCCGTTTTCTATTCGGGTCGACGTCCCGAACGCGAGGTACCTACGTCATCGTTCTTTGTTAACACTCATTCGAAAGATTGAAACTGATGCACAAGCTATAGTTAGCAAAAGTGAAAAAAAAAAAGAAAATAATTGACTAGTTGCTGAACGTACTTTGGAAAGCAAAGACGTCAATTCTTTTTTTAATGCCAACAAGTAACCTCGATATTTTCTCATCGCATGAATAATTGTTTTCTTTGTCAGTCGCTTCGCCGCGCGATTATATTCCAAATAGAAGTTCAGTCGTCACGAATCAACGACAAACCAGTATCACGATAAATTTGGCGAATCGATGCGTCACGAAGTATATGAAAAGAAAAAAGAAAATTACATAGCACTTGCATATCGATTAACTTTTCAACGACTGCGTAAAGTTTATTATTTGAAATCATAGATTAGAGTAATGAATGGCGAGTCGCGAAAACACTTAATTGCGTTACGAAGAAAAATAAATACTATTACGATGTCAATCCTTCGAGCACATCGCTTGCTACGCGGTTTTTGAAAAATATATATTTCTCGGATAATGTTCGCGACAAATGTACATAACATAAAGATATGAGGATGAAAAATTAATCGGTGGGATGAGAGTGATGTGAAATTAAGTAATTGAAATAAACGCGAGAGCCGCGCGCCCGTCGGAGAGTCGCGGAGAGTACTTGTTCTTTTGTATATAATATTAATTGATTTGTAAAGTAGCTGATAACAAAGCTGACGCTAGGATTAGTTAGATAATGTAATAATAACTCCGTATGATTTAAATATCCGGAAAAAAAAACCGCGGGCTGAGCTTCGAGCGTTAACCCGGAACCTAACTAATATATTGACTAACGAACAAGTAAAAAAAAAACACTGGTAGGTAAAGGTTAATTAATATATGCTACAAGGCTCCGTATACACATAAATTAATTGTTAATAATGTAAATCTGTCGTTCCGCAACCGATAGTTTGTGTTAAATGAATTTATCCGTTTTAGCGAACAGCAAGCCACCGTTTTAGCTGATAAGTGTGAAAGATAAAGAAGATAAAAAAAAAAAACAAAAAAACAAAAAAAAATAGTTAAATTGAAAGCACACAACACACACATACACACGCAAACAAAGAGTTGATCGTTGCAATTAAATTAACGACTAATGTACTTGTTTACTTGTCACGCGCGAAATATGTACACGACGATCAGAAACGTGAGACTGATTTATCCACGTTCCGTCGTCTTGAAGAAAAAAAAAGAAAAAAACAAAAAAAAAGCAGCCGCTAACTTCGATTTACCGATGGAGAGATGAACGCCAACGGATGAGGGATCGTCATGTGATTGATATACATATAAAACATTATATGTATGATAATATCGTATACAAAAAATTATGTATACGCGCCTACCTCTCTGTACACATGAAATGAAGAAAGAAAAAAAAGAAAAGAATAACAAAACGAAAAAAAAAAAAAAAATTGATATTATTGTAAATCTTGTTGAACCCCGAATTACACGCAAAATGTACATATAACATACCATACGTATCATGACGTTTGAATAATGACAAGTTTTATCATCGCTACGAAAAAAAAAAAAAAAACACACGACTTCTAAATAACAAGCAGCATCGACACACCTCGTTCATTAAGCATTTACGAGCGAATAGTAAACGATGCCTGAGGCTCGTAAAAAAAAATATATATATCTTCTAATAATATTATCACCATTGAAAAATTAGCGGATCTATCAATACGATAATAAATTGTATATCTAACTTCGTTTATTCGCCAAGATAGACTATAGTTAGCGATTATTGAGCAACAAAAAAAAATATATATAAACATATATATTTAATAAGAAAAAAAAAACAATAACGAGATGCACGACTATTCGGACATTCGCTCGTACACGCCCCGCGTTCGCGAGGTACTGAAGGCAAAAAACCTGTTGATTATAGTAGACAAATTTCAGAATATAGTTGATAGCGCGCGCGCACATTTGTGTATAAGAGTGTCCGAGATATATCGTGTGACTGAGTGTCCGTCTGGCTATTGCGTTGCGTGTCGGTGCGCCTGTGTGTTCAGTGGCTTCGTGAATGTATTACGTTATAAAAATAACATTAAAAAAAAAACAAAAAAGTTATATTCGCGTGTACGCGCGTTCTTTAAGGAGAATTAAAAAATAAAATAAAAAATGCCTACGCGCATTGTTTGCACGCCCCGTTCTGTGCATATGTTAATAATATATGATATATATTATGTGATATGGTACAAAGAAGGACTAATGTATTAAGTGACGTTTATCGAAATTGAAGAGGAATTATGAATTTTTATTATTGAAAAAGCGTTATCCGTCTATTGTCTTCTTTGGTTAAACTTGCCTCGATTACGAGGATAACGATCCTCCCGAACGCGATGGAAAACGAAAACGAAATATCGTAGAACCTCCGCAATCCCCGTACCTTTACTTTGATCGTAAATCACCGCCATCATTTTTTTTTTAATATTCGATTGGGCAATAATATTATTGTAATTCCGAAACAAAATATTCAAGTTGGCCACAGAGTGAAAGGACAGAGCTACTTGACTCAAATATATACCATATATAAAATAAGTGAATAAAAAATTGTCATCCCGACTTGTCGTCGTCGCCGTCGCCGTCGTCGTCGTTGTCTCCGTCGTCGTGGCTGCTGGCTGTCTGTGAGGAAAGGTCAAAGCGACCCACTAAAAACGTACAGTCGATTTTTCAAGTTGCGCGAAGTCGTTCTTCTCGTCGTTAAGTAATTCCCTTGCAAATTCCGACGTTGACGATTCCGGAATTCGATCGCCTTGGGCCGTTTGAAAATTCGTCCCCGTATCACTTTCCCCTGTCTGCTATAACGCGTCTGGCGAATGGCCTGACATTGACGACACAGAATCAGAATCGTGGTACCGTGGAGGAACGAGAAAGAGCCGCGCCCCCTCCCGCTTCACTTGGCTGCACAGTTTCCATGCTTTTGCATATTTGCCGACTTCATTTCACGGTTAATTGCGTACGATGATTATGGCACAAATACACCCGGAGCCGTGAACGTGTTATATACGCGACAAATGGTAATTATGATATAAATAACATACATTTTATTCAATGGAAAATTTTCTTCAACGAAATCAGCTGTTTCCTAAATTGGACGTATGGAATTTCGATATATCGCAAGGTTTTTTTTTTAATTTCCCTAATAGTTAAAATAAATAAGCTACAACTTAATTGTTATACATTATCGAAGCGAATAATGTAACAACAAATATAATGAGTTTTAATGATATAAGAATAATAATAAGGTAGTAATTTAAAACTATCGCGGAAAGTTGTATCGAGCCCCTCCGATATAAGTCGCGAGAGGGAGAGAGGCGACGACTGTATCCGAGTCTCCCGGCGATTTCTTTTTGCATCGAGCGATACATAACACCGGCGACACTCCGGTTTGTCGGAATAAAATTAAAAGTCTTCTCGGCCGAGTAAGGCCGTTGCGCGGGCGGCGGAGGAGTGGTTGCCGATGTAGCAATGTTTATTCCAACCTATCGGCCGCAGCGTATTATTAGTCGTAGTTAGTTTACAATCACTATTGGTTTATAATAGAAAAAACGAGAGTCGCGCGTATAGAAATTAAAAAAAAAAAAAAAACTGCCGTTTTATCTGACGATCGTTCTATCGTGAACACTCGAAATCTCAAGTGAGACACAGATATCGCGCGAAGTAGTACGAAAAACAACGAAGAGAAGAGGATGCACGAAGAAATGTTTGTAGCACTTACGAGTGTGCCGTGTCGCGGTCGCAAGCTCGTGAAAGTTCACGCGAACCGGGCATAGCCCCCAACCACGTCGGTTTAGTGTCCGCGCGGTGTGTGCTTCTGGTATTGCTGTACAAACTCTGTCCGGAGAGCTGCTGCGGGTATTCGCGTTATCGGCGAGCTCGACTCGCCGAGCTCGCGGCTCGACATAGTGAGTGCCTCCGTTTCGTTACAAAGTGTATACGCGCACACCCGGTTTATTATTTTTCGACGTTCGCGGTGAGCACAAGGCACCTCGGGGGCTTGTATCACGACGTTTGCCCGTTTCGAGACTACGTTCTGTATAACGCGCGTTTATATATTTCTGTGCAATCATTTTATTCCGTATGTATCTCCGTCGTACATGTGCGCTTCGGATTGTGCCTCGTTGATTTTCCGACGACACTTCGTCGTTCCTCACTAAATTCCACGGGACTCCTGCTTGGCACGCTTTCCATAAAAACTCGTCGTTTCTTCCTCATCTCGGACCAAAATAATCGAACTTTCTCACACGCCAAAGGTAAATCATTTAGACACGTCGATCGGTGAATTAAAGACAATTTTTTTTTTCATCGATTTCTTCGATTTTTATTCTTATGCTTCTTCGTTCGGGCCGCATGCGACGGTGAACGTAGTGAACTTGTCGAGAACCGTAACCAAGTTCTCGGGCTAACGTTCGCACGTGGCCGATGTTGGGACACGTGCGCGAGCTGCCGTCTATAACCGAGAGCTTCTCGTTCACAGGTTTTCTCACTCGGACGTGAAAAAAAAATTCTTTTCCCCCGAGAAAACCGAGCATCTCCCGCTAAGCTACTTTTTTTTTCTTTTTTGTGTAAAACTAACGAAACGATGCGGAAAAAAGAAAAAAACTCAATTCACTGTAAATTATCGACGAATGTGGATTAAAAAAAGATATGTGTGATATTATGGATTCTCGAGACCCGTTTCGCGGTTTACTTGTCTCGCAAGGACGCTCACGTCATACTGAAATACGTGGCGACGACCGGTTTGGGGAACCCACAAACTCCGCTCGATCGCAATTTCGATAGTTGGAATGTCTCGACATCTTTGGGAAAAAATTAATATCAACAACGTTTACTTATTATGCGTATCGGTTGTGTGTGTGTAATATTGGAATCGCTTGTTTTCTCGAACGATAAATGATAACGAGCGATGGGAGGAAAGGGAGGAGGATGCAATACGCCGATGATCATATATTGCCACGTGATTAACCAGTTTCGTCATACGCCAATCATTATTCTCTCTTTTCTCGATGTGCAATCATTCTTTTGCGCTCATGGCGGTTCCGCCGCGACGCCGAAAATAAAGACAAACTTGAAGCTATGTTAATGGAAAATATTGGTTCATCATTAGAGACATATATCGAAAAAAACAAAAAAAACGTAAATATACATTTGTTAATGCGCATCATTCGACTCACAGCGCTCGGGGGGCCATCGATGCGTCGCGCGTCTGCTTCGCGTCGTCACGCATTTGAAAGTTAATATCGAGTACGAGTACGAAAATCAACGCATCACATTTTGTACCGTGTTAACTTTACTCGTTTGCTCCACCGAAAAATTCGCCTTGAGGACGAGAAATTTCGAATTGTCGAATATTTTCGTTCCCCACGTGTCTATGGAGTCACAGAGAGCTATATATGTTAGTCGAGGCAATCGAGAGGCCCAGCGACGAACGAGGATGATGCAAACGAAAATGTTTCTTTCGTGTCGTGTACTACACACTAAAAGCGTCTTTATCACTTCCTGTATCCCAACTACGACAGAGTTGAGAGCCGCGTTTTCGGAATATACAATCGACAAATATCCGTTTGAATATCGGCCGTTTTTTACGAGAGAAAATCCACAAACTCTGGACGATCGGAATGTTTGTTGGTAAATAAACGTCCGCGTCAATAAAAGAAGACGAATGTATATCTTTTTCTTCTTTTTTTTTACATAAATGTGTAATGTATGTATCCATGTACGTGGGTACCGCGAGTGGAGCGATAAGACTGGAACAAAGTCAATCGGACTTTGACCCGAGCACGTGCTTTACTTAAGTTGCTACTGTTGCCTACGTACGATGGTATATTCTCGTCGTATTTCCGTCTCGCTTTTGTCCGATGTATATATATATGGTTTCCTCGAAAACGCGGGGGAGTTGATTCGTGCGTTATTATGACTGTACCTACTGGTCGTTGTCGCGGAACATCCCATGATCGAGTGCAGAAGCCCCGATGACGAACAGCCCGTCCACGCTGACCAGATTTTGTTACGAACAATATTGTGTATCGCGACCGCTGCCTCTCGGTCACGCGAAGCTACGAAAACACTGAATCACTTTGAATTTTTATTTTCCACCTCCCGAACCCGATAAAATCATTTGATTTCGCATTAAAAATGAAATTTTGATAATTGTTAATAATCGCGAGACGGATTAACCCCCGTCGCTGGGGGCCACTATTCGCGATCGTATCGATAACGCTTCGATTGGCACAACCTTCGTGGGCACTTATCGTTTATTTCCCAAAATTGACTCTGTCTCTAATCGCGTAAGATAAGAGCGAAACGAACTAACTTAACGAGAAACTCGTGATCGCATTGACGTTTTCTTTAGATCGATAAGAATATTTTAACATTTTGAACATAGCGTGTAAGCGTTTTTATTATCTGTCTCAGCAGACTCGACGGATATACGTATAGATAAATAGGACAAACGTTACGTATTATGAGAACGTTGCCGCAATCAATGGTCCGAATACCGATCTCAATCATTAACTGATTAGCGGAGCTCTTGAGTACATATATATGTATTCGATAAACTTCTCCGCTCTTCGTCTCGCCACTAACGAATAACGAATAAATATCTGTGTCTCGACGATTGAACCCTTTTTCATTCGTTGAGAATCGCGCCGCAACGTCCTACCGTTTTAGTAGGTATATGTGATTCATATTTTCGATTATTTGTATAAAATTCGTAGATAAATACTATCTATAGTCGCGTGGATTAAGATAGGTACGAGAGAGCAAACGATAATCCTTCGTAGAACTTTATCCGACATTACGGAACAATGTACCGAAGGTAGGTGTACCTTTAGTAATAAAGTAAACTCCCTACGGTTACGAATGCAGTTATCGGAGAAGCATAAAACGGCCACTCATTTGGAAACAGCTGTTCACTCTCGTTGCTTTCTTTGCGTTAGTCACTATTTCGTCGACTACGGGAGGAGGCATCGATAAGTGTTGAAACAGTCTGGTTTCAGATGTCGAACTGTCGCCAATAACTGCCGGTCTCTGGTAGACAGTACACGTGAATTTCATTCGCAGTTTTTCTTCCGTTACCGGTTAATTTTGTTCGCGTAGAAAAAAAAAATTCTCGCGTTTCGCGAGGCTTACTTTTCGCGCGATCGTAGAAAAATCCTCGTGTTACTTCCGCTAGATGTGCTTTATTCAGTGTCAACCGTTAAATAATTAGAAGAAGGTCATCGAGAAGCCGCAATCACGCGACCTTCCCGTCAACGCCGCTCGTGAGTTTCTTATTCTCAAGCCTTTCGTCCGCTCGGACGAACCTTTTTTTTCTCTCTCATCGTTGTCGAGGGGCCCGCGTAATTTTTTCTCGGAAGAAGATCGCCGACCCTCGGTATGTATATTATACTACGATCGTTGTGTCGGCGCTCCTGTGTAACATGGATTCAATCGTGATACCGTCTAATTGCGTTAAGAACCGCGACTCTCATCTATAGTCGACCCGGACGTATAGACGACGCTGTTCCGCAGCCTCTCTCGTCCGTTACGCCGTTTTTTTTTTTTCGCCGTTATTATTTATTTATGTTTATTTATTTTTATCGACATCGAAGAATTATTGCGAGCGGAGACTAACGCTGGTATTCGGTATCGTAACCTCGAGGAGGAATTGGCCTATTGCACGAAATAATCAATCTCAATATATACTCTCATCGCTTCGTGTCGTTTTGCTCTCTCGTGGAAAAGTCAAGGTTAATCATGAAACACATAAAAGAAAGCGATATTCGTGTCGAGATATTGGAATAACCAATATTGCTAATATCAATATTCTCAACGAGTCAAGTTTACAGTGTACTTAAACGTGAAAGAGGAAATTCCGATAAGTAACGGTTGTACAATTAATCGATCGTATTACCAATCTCCATGAGTGTTTAACATCCGATAAAACTCGAGAATAAATCATTTTTCGGATAATGGAAAAAGAAAAAATCAAAATAATAAACTTATGAGCTCATTGAACTTTTGGTCGATTATACGAGAGTAAAAAAATTTCACGCTTTTCGATTATAAATCGCTCGCGTTAGCCGTGACGATTTTCCCTCAATTATCCTTTATCACGGATATGAAAGGGTAATAAGTCGATGGAGTGCTATCTTGGCGATACGCCAAGTTCCAGTATGGCGATTAAAGTTCGGGCGAAAAAAAAAAAAAAAAAAAGTGATGGACTTCGTTTAAGTTTAATTTAGACGAAGGTCGGCGAGGTCGCGATGGTGTGTCTCGAGTCAAGGTCCCCGGGTAAGCCCCCTCCCCCCATCGAAAATTACGAGAGAGTGAGAGTGAGAGGCGAAGTTGAAATTCTCGCCATGGGCTTTGGTCATTGATTTCATCCGCGAGATTCAGGGTCGCGGTTTCGAGATGACAAATTCGAGAACACGTGAACGACGATATCGTTTTCTTCACTATCACTTCGGGACTTTCGACAAACTTCGAAATCTTCGAGTACACAGGGAAAACACAGGTTCACGATCATTTCCGCTTTCGTTGCGGATGACCCGAAGAACGCGTGATACTCCGACGCAAACTCGCCTAGTCACGTACTCGAGAGAGCCGTACGGTTCGATGACTCGATTTTAATAAAACCGATTGTTGCCAAGTGCAACAAAGAACCTCTCGAGATTTCGCGCGGCCTTGTCGAGAATTACAACGATCTGCACGATTCATATACGATGTATGTGTGGAATATATTTTTAGATATTTTAGAACTCTTTGCCATGAACAGGAGACACGATCTGTTTGTGAATTTATAAAGAACAAACAGTATAGGACGACAAATATATGTATATATATATATATATATGGATGTGTGGAGGTCGTGGAACGATAGTCTCGTTCCCGATGTCCTTATCTCTCGCAAGTAGAAAGATTGATTGCCACCGTGCGTATATCATGCGATGGCCCATTTGATTTTTCGATTCTTCAATATTTGCTCGTGTGACGCGATTTATTCAGCCAACTTGCTTTGCTCCTTCTCGAACGAAGGAAACGTGTTAATGATTTTTTTTTCTTCCCCACTTTCCGTAACGAACGCAAAACAGGGTGATTTTCCAATAGTGAGATTTTGATACTCCAATATTTGCTCGACGTGACACGATTGTATTTTCTTCCGACGCGACTCCATCGCGAGTGAAGACAGTGTGTTACGAATTTCGCATCACTGTCAGTCACGAGCGGCGCGGCTTGCAGGGTGAATTTCCGATAGTCTCTCGCGGTCTTCACTGTTTCCGTAGCTGTATTAACCGCGACTCGGAATAATCGAACAGCTGCCGCTTTGCCCCGGCGATTATGAAATTCGCTTATTTTCGTCAGCTCGTTTGAAGCGTTCGATAAAGAGCGTTCTCTCGTTGATATTAAGATCGAACGAGAAGAGTCGTCGATCGTTCCGTGGCGACATCGTTTAATCTTCGTTTGACGCTCGATCAACGCGAGCGCTGCTTTTTCTCAATACACTTCTCTCGCGATTTATTCTCCCGACGACTTTGTTTTTTTTTTTTTTTTTTCGCTCGAATATTACATACACGATTTATCATTAGCTAGTATTCGCGCGATAACGAATTATTCGTTGAAACGTGTGTGTCGGTACTTCGGCAAATAATATATAACGACGATCCTCCCTGTCAACAGCAGTAAAACAACATATCGGTGGAGGAAGAAGCAGAAGACTTTGATGCACTGCTGCTGGCGTCGATTGCCATTGCAGTCGTCGCGCGACCATGGGACCCTCAACCGAAAGCAAAAACGATTGCTTCGATTCTGCACCCCGACAGAATGGATATCCGGTCACGAAGACCGAAGAACTTGAGCTCGAGAATCGAAACGACAACAACAACGACGATGTAAGTACACAGAAAAACTAAACGATGAAAATATTCAAATAACTTTCCGTGCGAATATCGAAATTTTTTTTTTTTCGCTGATTTACCCTTCAACCCTCACTGGGAAGACGCTAATTACTTTTTTTCGATTTCTATTTTCATTACCGAAAAAAAAAAATAAAAAAATGTAAATTTATAATTTGTAAAATAATGAATATATATTTGTAAATATATATTTTTTAATGTATTTATTTCATCTCTGCTGGTTTCGATTTGTTGCTGTTAATGGTCCAAACAATAGCGACATTGTTAGTAATCTTTTTATCAAAGAGCGGCATTTATGTTGATAAAGCTTCGATACGAGCAAAAAAAATCGCGAATGATTGAGTATTATTATTCACCAGAAATAAATGACCTAATCTAAGCTCAGTGTACCACATCGGAACATTACAAAAAAAAAAACAAAAAAATATTCTTATCATTCGTCTATATATTGTCAGCGGTTAAATAGCTCGAGAATCCTAGTCGGCTGAAGCAACGATATTTTGCATCCTCATGATTATTCTATTGTCGAAGATAACCGGCCAAACGAGTTATCGAGAAGGAAATCGTTGATTATTTATCAAGTTGATGCTGCAGTGGCAATAATATACGTAGTTAAATAGACATTTATTGGAAAACAATAATAATAAAAAAAACCTATCGACTATAAACAAACATTATCGATTGCGTTATTGTTTGTCGAAAGCGCAAGCACACGCGCTTGTGAGCCAATCTTTCCGTTCATTTTTCCATGACGATTCACCCTGTTTCGATTTCGTTCGCGTCTTTGCCAATCCTTTGCCTCTCCGCTTCGTCGATTTATGCCGAATGAAAATAAAAAACGGCTGAGACCGAGAGAAAGACGGAGAGTGAGAGACGCGAACTTTTCGTAATGTACAACTATAGATTACCATTGTAGGTCACAATGTTATCACGTATGTGAAATATTAAAACTGTGTACGGTTTGCCCGTTGGTGTTTGTTAATCCGGGCGAAACAGGGTATCGAGGTGGAGATGGTCGTACCGCCGGACGGTGGATGGGGATGGGTGATAGTGGCGGCTTCCTTCATGTGCAATCTATTCGTCGATGGTATCATCTTCAGTTTTGGGGGTTTTCTCGACAACATTGCTGACGAATTCGAGGCCTCGAAGGCTACGGTATCCCTCGTTTCGTCCCTTCAAGCGGGTTTTTACCTGATGGCCGGTACGTCAATAATTCGTTCAAATATATAGAACCGACCAATAAAACTTCGGCCGTAAACTCCGAAAGTTTATTTCTACCTGATCGTCACGTATCTTCCTCAACGCATTAATATTACATCGGCTATTCCCTTAAAAGCTTTTCGTACCGAAATCGCACCGGTGTGCGATGTATACAAAAAAAAAAAAAAAAATTAACTGCTTTTCAATTCTTACGAATATTTTGTATTTGCGATTCTTTTGCAATCTGTGAAACGGCTGTTAACGAAAAAAAAATTATTTGTCATAACACTGATAATGATAATTTTCTCCCGGCTATTTATAATTGACGCAAATTTTTTTTTTTTTTTTCGCGTCTCTATATTTAACGTCAAAAAATGATTTACCACTTTGGCACTTTGCGTGCACTTAAATTGTAAACACATCGATGATTGACGCGCACAGTTGATCCGTCGGTTTAGCCAAATTTTACGACTTTAACCCCATTGTGTTGACTTACGATCCGTGACGAATAACTCCGATGGTCATTGTTCATTTTTGAAATTTCTTTTTTTTTCCTCTCCCCTTTCAGGACCCTTTGTTTCGGCTCTCGCGAACCGTTATGGCTTTAGAATGGTAGCAATATTGGGAAGCGTCATAAGTTGCGGTTGTTTCGTACTATCGTTTTTCAGCACGTCTATCGGATTTCTGTGCATCTCGTATGGCGTATTGGGTAAGTTAATAGTTTTTATTTTTTTATTCTATTCGCAAAGTTTCCCGTTTTACTCGTTCGTGTTAATGATATCGTCAATCGTTCACCGATTGACAAAGCGTCGTTTTATCTTAATTTAAAATTGCACAATTAATAAACTGTTGATAAAATAATAAGCGTGCGATAAATATGATAGCGATTTAGCGTATATTTCGCCGAGTCATTGGAATATAAAGCGAAAATTCTAATAAAACTCGTCTCGTAATTATTGCCTAAAAATCTTCAGGGGGCATTGGAATGGGACTGATTTACGTGCCGGCAGTGATAACGACGGGATTCTATTTCGAAAGATGGCGAGCGCTGGCAACGGGAATTGCGGTTTGCGGCTCCGGAATCGGGGCTTTCGTTCTCGCGCCGGTATCGAAGCTTCTGGTAAAAGAATTCGGCTGGAGAGGTGCTCTGCTGATTCAAGCGGGTCAGTTATAGTTATTCACGTATCCACTAAGAATTCGAAGAATGTAAATTCGGCAATTTTTAATTTGCTGGATATACGGTTCAACTCCTTAAAAAAAAAAAAAAAAAAAAAAAAAACACTAAAATCTCTATCGATAGAGATCTCCCCGATCTTGATAATGACGTGAAGCTCCCGCGTTTTTGGCGCTCAGGAATGCTGCTGAATTGCGCAACATTTGGCGCGATGTTCCGACCTCTGAAGCCGACGCGTATAAAGGTTAAGCAAAATTCCGAACACGCGGGTCCCGAAGTTAAGAGTCCATTGATGTCAAAGGGCGTTTCAACGAATTCACTTCACGCCAATCAACCGATCAGAAGCCGTTTCTTCGGTACCAACAACAATACGGAGTATCCAACGGCGGCGCAACTCCTCAGCAGCCATCCGGACATCGTAAAGTAATTATTCGTTAACTGTTTTATATATTTCGTCAACGTGTTAATGCAAAACGGTAGTTACACGTTAATAACTTCTTAGAAGTCGAAGCGTTACGGAAATCGTAAGATTGTAGAATTACGGAAATTGGAGTAAAGATGACGCGATCTCACGGTAGAACTTGCGAGTGGAGATATTGTCGTGACTTATAGAGCGTTAATGACACCATTTTTTTGCAACGAGATATAATTCTGATTATTTCAAAGTAGTACATCGATGCGCTCGTTGCATCGGGCGGTGCCGAGTCTCGAGAAGCAGATGAGTACTTCGGAAAAGCGTCTATCGGTGCCGGTCTATCCGGAACTGGCGATTGTCAACGACGAGGAGATTAAATCCGTGGAGGAGGAAAATAATCTTCTCAGCGGTGACCTCGAGCGACTAAACGGACGAATACCAACGGTATGTGAAATTGTAGTTAAAGACGTGAAAAAAAATTACTCGCGGAGAAACATGGAATTACATCGCATTAATCACATGAAAACTCCATCGCAGATTCGTAGACACACCATTAGCGGGCGTCGCATTGGTCTCGAACAGGGAGGCAGCATTAAATCGCTAAAAAATTCCGGAAAACACAATTCCACAACTCACGAACCTCAGAGACCATTTTACAGGGATGATATTTTTTACGGCGGTTCTCTTCACAGGTTACCGCATTACAAGTCTCAAGTGAGTATCGTTAATCGATCGATTCTGAGAATTTATTGCTACTCCTTTATTACTTTTTTTATTTATTTGTTTATTATTGGATTTTATGTTTTTTTACATTTTATTGTTTATTATTGGATTTTATTTTTTTTTACATTTTATTGTTTAATTTTATTATTTCATTATTAATTTTTATTATTTTAATATTTACAGTTTTTTAAACCCTTTGTTTTTTTTATTATTATAGTTGTCTTCGGTTGGTTATCACATGTCGGTGACCCGTTTACCAACGACGCAGGATGTCGCGGAGGAGGAAAGCGGAAGTTGCTACGTATGTCCGGAAAGTGTGAGAAGAATTCTCACGACTATGTTGGATCTGAGTCTTCTGAAGAGTCCCTCATTTCTAATTCTCGCAATAAGCGGCGGTCTCACGATGATGGGATTCTACACGCCGTTTATGTATCTTCCAGGTAACGATCAACACCTCATTTTCAATATCCATAACATGGCGATAATTTTGCGGCACCTATAAATCCCTTCATTGTTCTCAATAGATCGCGCGAAGTTAAGTAACATCGATTCCTCAACGGCAATGTTCCTGATATCAGTTATCGGTATCGCCAATACAATCGGACGTGTTGTCTGCGGATTAGTCAGTAGCTTTCCAAAAGTCGATGCTCTGCTTATAAATAATATATTCATAAGTATCGCGGGTATCGCGACAATGTGTTCGGGAATTTTTACAACGAAGGAATACCAATTCTTTTACGCAACGATCTTTGGCCTCAGTATTTGTGAGTATTCGATAAACGGAAAATAAAAAATCAGCAATTTAATGTGTGATTCACGCATCAATATTCATCGACGGATTGAAAACATTTTTCAGCGGTCTTTGCGTCGTTGAGATCGATAATCGTTGTCGATCTCATGGGTTTGGAAAAGCTGACAAATGCCTTCGGTTTGCTTCTCCTCTTTCAAGGCCTCGCAGCCACAGTAGGCGCGCCGCTCGCAGGTAATTTCATTGATTTATCGCTTTTTTTTTTCCTCGTAAATATAGTCCACGAGTTGCACGCACTACGATTGCAAAAAAAAAACGCATATTTTACTTCTTTTTTTTCTGTTTTTTTTTTTTTTCACAGGAGTATTCATGGATCTTACGGGAAGCTATGACGCCTCATTCTACATATCCGGTGCGTTGATTCTTCTATCCGCAGTTATTTGCTATCCGTTAAATAGAATTAATGAGTGGGAGAAGCGCAAGAGCGACGCAAACGTTACGAGTGCCACGGAGTCATGAAACCCTCCGAAGTTGAGGCGATGACTCGCAGTTATCATATATATTATCATAAAAAAAAAACTTATTTGAAGAACGTAAAACTGGCGTTCGCGTTCGATACAATTTAATATGCGACATCCGTGATATCGCGATGTACATACAACTTCGTTAGTTGATGAGCGCCTCAGGGAGTTATTGTCACACGCCGAATCGCGTTCGATGCGATACGGTTGCGCAAAGAAAAAATTGCTCATTTCTCCTACGTGTCTCACGATTGCAATGAGAATATTGACCCCTTGAGCGGGAATTGCGCGCACCGATGAATTTTTTACTCGTTTCCGGCGTTTCCGCGGCTCAAGGGGCTTAAAAATAAAGATGCATTTAGAGAGGAATCAAAATGAGATTCCGGTCTGCGAGAGGGAACAGAGAAAGAGAGAGAGAGAGAGAGATTTATTGATGGTATTGAGTTTTGTCGAGAGATGAAACGGAACGGTTAATCTATTCGAGTATCAAGAGTATCGATAAAAAAGATTGGTGTAAATAGCAGCGAAAACGTTACTTTTAAACTCGCGTACACGCGTCCCGGAAAAAATCGCAGAAGAGAATCGTTTTTTTTTTTTTTTCTTTTTTTTTCCCGTTGAATAGTTTAATTTTTAAATGAACATAAAATCCACTGTATAGATACAATTAACAGCGTTCGTGGCAAACTATGTGATATTGAATTCGTGTCAATCGTTTTAAGCGCAAAGATACACAGAGATAGACTGCTTGCGAAGCTATATTTTTCGATCAATTGTGTACATATCGCGTGGAATAAGAGACTATTTTAACAACAGTCGAATTTTTGGTGCCATAATGATCGTAGGATTAGAACATTTATCGGATCATTGCTATAATCTTCCCGATGAAAAATCTCTGCCTTAATGTTTATCGAAAATTCCGTCGTGTCGGAAATGACGCATTGTCACCGAGGGGCATCGTAATATTTCTTCGATGTATCGATGATTAATTGTGGAGGAAAAAAATCGTCCGAAAACACGTCCTCCGAGTCTCGTTAACGTCACAGCTTGCGCGGCAGATGAACGATAGGGCCACGGAAATCCCTGTAGATACGATCTCGTTGACGATGCGATTATGCATATATATCCAACGTTAAACCGCTTGTATCTCGAAAGCGATATATTTTACTGATATGATAGAAAAATACACCTCTTTTTTTAATAAGCATAAATTCTATTTTAAACTGTTGCTTGAGTCGCGTCTGTCGCCCCCACACGTGTTCGATAAAACGGCTCCAGGGTACTCGGAGTTTGCGCTCGCGATTCTCGTGCGTGTCGTTTTGCTATATATTCAGGTGCGCAAACACATCTCAAAAAAAAATAAATATATATATGTATACATATACATAATACGTATGTATTCCGATTTCAATGCGAATGATAAGATCGCGAGCGCCTTAAAGATCGTCTAATCCTTTGTAAATTTTACTTCTTCCGTTTCCCGATCGAGTCTCGCATGAGATTTTTTTTTTTTTTTTCGGACGGAAATTTTTTTTTTGTCTCGATTAAAATAAATACCGTGTACCTGCAATTCTGTTCGTTATAAACAGAAATATCGAAGACAGTGTCGTTGAACCACCGTATCGTGAAACTTACGTAAATACGTACCTATGACGATCCGTAAATACGTAAGCAAACATCGTATCCGTTAATCGCGTAAGCAAATACGTAGACGTCAATGTTTCGCGTCGTTATAAGTACGTAGATACGTTAGATAGTATCGTTGATTTAATGATCTTTATGACCGCTACCAACGTGCGCCAACGTGTGTGTCAATAAGTTTAAGACATATCATCGTTTTTTCTTTTTCTATACTCGAGAGAGCAAATGGTCCAAAAGTAAACAAAGTTCCTCGACCTTCGGATGAAATCTTTGTTACGCAAAAATTTATTGCGTAGAACGATATACTCGTTAATTAAGGTTATACAATACACACGATACTACTGTACATAAAATAGTGTGTATGTCGGACGAATATAGTAAAAAAAAAATATATTAAAATTATTAGGAACACATTTGCTCAAGAATATTATGTTTTTTTTTTCGTAGGTATTGTCATATCAATTGTTTTGATAATTGTTTAATATAATGCCATATATATAGAGTACGTAATTAATTATTAAGAATGTAAATCTTGTTATTGTTTAAGCTATGAATATAAAAATGAATGAGATTATTCGATAATTCCGTTAAAAATCCCAACGGAATTTTCTTTAATTTATATAATAATAACATCTATTTTCCCGAATATACAGTAATCGACAAATATTTTCCGTAAATTATACCAAATATTTCCGCGACAATCGGATCTTCGTGAGTCGAGATACGGTACTCGCGCCGATAGATTTAAGAGAGCGATAAGGGTTGTGGGTCGACCCAACAGGCGCCTATGCCAAACCGCTTTATTTGCCAGGAATCAATCAATTGTGAAAGAAAAGTAAACCATTTCGAATTCCCGAGTGTCGCAGATTATACGTCGTCTTTCGTTCATAATTGCTTCAATATTTGTTTTGATCGAAGCATAGTACGCTTATCATTCGATTGACAAATTCGTCCGCATATTCCGCACAGAGAAAAAACTATACCGGGAGAAAAGTGTTTTGACATTGTCGACTTATTATATATTCCGAGGGCAACCTTCGCTGAAAATTTTTTGGCTTGTCAATGCGTCCCATTTCGTTGAGAGCCAACGAATGAATATATAGTAAAATGGTTGTTTCGTATGGAAAAAAAGGGTTTCTGGCGGATGTCGACGTTAGCCAAAAGTTATTCGGAAAGTTTGGTTGCAATCTTCTTTTCTCGGTATACGGGCCGAAACTGCCATGAAAACGGCGTATCTCATAGTTGAGTCTTTTATCTTTTCTTCGGTAGAGACGAGCCCCGTAGGGGGGCTTACTTTCGACTGCAGATACATTGCGACATGAGAACGGCGGGAGAGAGAGAAGAGTTTGGATATATATATAGGTAAGCGGAAAGGTAGGCCGACGAGCGGCCGAGGGGTAAAGGCAGTGCCGCGTAGTCAGTCGAGCGGGGGATCCCGCGCGGATGCATTCAACGATGGATCCACGAAAGGGGTGAAATGCGCCGCGAGGCGTTGCGGTACAACGGTACGGACAGAGAAAGGAGAATTTCCTCCGCATCCGCAGCATCCTCACCCTTTTCCCCTCTGGCCGCCCGTGTGCACTCTCGCGCTTTCGCCACGCCATTCTCACGGTGGCATCCCCCTCTCGTTTCCCGGTGTACCCTCTCGCCCTTGTCCACCTCCAGCAGCACCACCAGCAGCCACCGCCGCAGTAGCAGCAGTAGAGCCGCACGCCGGGTACTGGACAGTTCTATTTTCACTCGCTTCATAGTTTTATCCCACACGAACGAATATCATAAACGAAATCATCGACTATTCTATTCAATATCATTATGACAATTATTTATGTTTATTCCCGGCGTGTCGCGGTCTCTATCGAAGAAAATTACAAATTAGCATCGCGTTTTTACCAATTTATTTTTTTTATTTGCGATTCTTAATAACATTTTATTAAGTACAATTGTGTTAAAAAATAAATAAAAATAAACATTTTATCGAGTATGAGCGGAGCTCGCGCATAGTTGTAATTTACAATTCGATTTTTTTTTTACGGGACCGAATATAGATCGATGCGGCTGATATTAAGCTTGCAAGTGTGACAACCATCAGCTTGCGCGTAAAGCTCGCATAATCGCGCTGGAGCTAATCCACGCGCGTATATATATAATATATCTGTATTATATCTATCTATCTGAGTTATAGCGGCGACAATCAAGTCGAACCCAGCATTCGCAGTTATTTTTGTGCTAATTAAGCGCGCCGTCTACCGGTCCTAAGTTTCCCGAGTCTAATTGGCAGTCAGGAGGTCGAGCAGTCAAGCGTGGCACAGAGAACCAGAGACGAGAACCGCTTTAATTAGTTAATTTTCGTGACTACGGAGATATAATAACAAATGCCCCGAGGCGCGGTTCGTCCCGCAGCGCGAAGCGACACTCAATCAACACCATTGCCGACGATTGTGCTAACGCGGCGAGAATTATCACGAGAATTGGCACCTACGAGAGACACGATCAAAGCCAAAACGACAAGTTACTCGGTGCAACACAAACGGAAGCGGGAATAAGACCAAAACGACGCGAACCGGAAGAGCGAGCATTAGCCTCAACGATCATTCGCGCGACATTATTATTTTTCTATGACGAGCTCTTTCGTTACGTGACAAAATTTGCCACAATGACGAGCGGCTCGCAAAAGGGAAAAACTGCGGTTCATGCTGATCAACGTTACAGTTACATGGCGTGCCCGCTGCACGACTCGGGTAAGTTGCCAATAAAATAAACAAAAATCTCAAATGATCGGTTATTTATCGAAACAGGAGGCGACAAAACATCATTAATTATTCACTCCGAAAACAGCTATCCGAGAGTAAGTTGTAGCAGAATAACATTGATTTCTTTCAGTCAATCGTGAACTCTTGTATCATAACAAATACGAGTCAAAACAGTTCATTTTGTTGAAAAAACAAACTATCACATGCCGATAGTAACCACGGGAAACTTGTATTCTCGAGTAACGAACTAAACGGGAGGGAGGGGGGGGGGGGCACTGGCTTGCATAACACTAATTACGCCACAGTTAACTTTTTTTTTCGTGTGATCATTAATAATTCTTACATACTGTTGCAAGTCCGAGACGAGTGTCAATGCGGCACAGCACGTGTCGCGTTGATCCCGAGCATGTCGATGACGCTAATCAATAAATTCAACTTTCCCTTGTGCTTTATACTCCCGACTCACTTTTCTCACTCTAGTTATAGATTTTCACTCCACGATATTTGTTCTATTGCGATACGGCGGTACGTAGAATAATCCGATTTTCACAAAGCGACGAGTAACAACAAAGACCCGAGAGTACACCGCGTCCGCACGCTTCACCGGTTCCCCGCACTGACGCTGTTCCTCCGCGCGTGTGCAGTTCTCCATTTTATTTACTATAACTATATCTATGCGGCGGGGGAAAGGGCAAATAGTAGCCATCGAAATTTCGGTATAGCGCACACGTGTAGCCAGCGGGTGACTACAAAGTCAATAGAAAACATCGTAACTATAACATCGCGAGGGGAATAAAGCTCTAGCGATCGTGGCGGCAAGGATTCCACGTGGAATAAAAAAACGAATGCATTCGGCATTGTACAGTGCGATTACATACCATTCGATGCGCTGCTTCCGATAAAGGTTTTGTATTCGTCAAGGGAGGTCGCCAGCTGTTGTTTGTTATTTACCTACTCGTCTCTATTGCGGTGAGTTTTTGTTTGTTTTCTTTTCCGTTGATCACGACCTATCGGATGCCCTACAATCTCATCTCGAGATTTCGACTTGAATTCTCTCGTCCGATTTGACGAAATACATCGAACCTAAAACATTTTTGGCGTTTCGAAGGATCTTTGGAACCGATAATTAAAAAAAAAACCACTCGAGTTTCCGGTATGAACAGGAAATTGCTCAATATTTCGACTGCTGAGAAGCAGAAGGGCGGATCCTGTATCAGTTCACGTATTAAATAGCCCGAAATATGCCCCGTTGTTTCTCTGAATGTCGATATACATATAAACGCCTCTCACGTCTGTCCTTTGCACGTCATGCTTCATTGATAATTGTGCATCCGCACTGAACTCGAATTACCCCGAAGGCTTTCACAGCAATAGACGATAGTGGTGAATCTCACACGAGATTTCTCGTTTCCACTTTTACGCGCAATATTTTGTCCCCTACGTATCCACGTACTACTCGGCGATAATAGTGTTACGTAGATATAGGATGTCCACGAGAATGAAGCTACAAGTTGTATTAATGGCTCGTAGTGTAAACTCGAAGCATTACCTCTAATGCGCGACGACTGTATACGTCTCGTACAATACCAGAATATAATTGCCTAGAAATGCGGAAACGACCGAAAGCATCTGGATAACCGCAAAACCGATCCCTTGATATACATAATACATAACGTTGTTTCCTATGATTTCTGAATCAGCAAATAGTTGCATCCAAACACCAAGAAGTTCTATATTTAGTGTTTCTCCATGTGCCGTTGATGTCGGACCTGACGCTATTATTACAATGCGGTAACTATAGGTTCTCAAGCGCGTCCGCAAACCTATTGCCAACCTCGACGATGCGCGGTTCTATCCGGATAAATATACGCGACTCGCATCGGTTTCTCGAATGAATTCGAATGAATCTATCCGTACGTTAACGTTCCTCGGCAAAATACAAGGACGTTGTGCCCGAGGAACGACAATTCTGCTTCACCGATTCTACGAATTCGTAGCAAACAAAATTCTAAAATCAGAACTGCTCGCGTATTATGTAACTCATGGCTTCCGAACCATTTTTTTTTTTTTTTTTTTTTTTTTTTTTCAAGACAAACTTGAAACGTGACAACATTTCGTTGAAATGCGCTAAGACGAACATCTATTATTGTATTCTGCTTGAGAAGAAAAAAAAAAAACGGCAAGAAGCGCGAAAAAGAGATGAGAACGTTGAACGAGAGGTCGTGCCAACAAGTAGACAGTGCGATAAATCTTGACGATAAAAGTGACGAATGTTGCGAACGACGAAGTGTGAGAATCTCCTCACTCCCTCTCCCACAAAATGGCAACTCATTCGTCATTTTGGTTGTTCAATTCTCCTCAGTTTCATTTTGCGGGCTCGTGGCACGCATCTGAGTCGATTTGTACAACGTATGAATCAGTGGCAGTGATAGCAGTTTTATTATTTCTCATGGTATCATAAAAAAACCACATATTCATAATCACGGAATAATAGTTCGTATTGAGTGAATCGGAATTTTTTTTTTTCGAAGATATAATTTGCCAAGAGTCACGCGCGAATTCCTGAACCGTGCCAACTATTCGAATTGATCGAATTCAATCCGATCGACTCATGAAATATTGACTTTAAAAAAAAAAAAAAATACAGAAATAACCCCAATGTTAAGCCATAAAAATTGGATTTTTTATTACTTTCTTTTAGATATTAAAAAATAATGAAAGTGGACGGAAACGCATAAGTTATTTTGGTAGTATTCTCGATATTTCAGTCTTCTTGAGATGATGAATTGATCATTAGCATTACATCCAAAACTATCGATCGATTTATGTACATATATAATGCAGCAACACACGTGTATATATCTATAGTGCACATTGATCTGACGGGCATCTCGTGAGGGATGTCTCTGCGTTCCGTTTTGTTCTCCCGATGTTAGCGCGTTAATAACACGTCTACGGCTACAATTGTTCGACGCGAAAGCTTGCAAATGAACGCGCTGGTGGACACCCACACGTTAACCCTACCCACCGCGACTCTGGCAACAGAGGAGTGTTGCGTCGCGCGTTTCTTCGACGGCAACCAGTAGTGCGGGGGTGTCGCTCGTACGAGCTGCCGTATTTCGCGTTTAAGTTTCGCACTCGCGATCACGGCCTATATTGCTTCTTCCCGCAGCGTATTTTATTCAAAATTCGCGATCATCCGCGAAGTATTATCGTGGCTTTCGTCCTCGAAAACTTCGTTCGATCTTCGATTGTTATTCTCAGCATGAAAACAATATTATCGTAAAAATACGAATAGTCAACGGACGATAGAATAGTATGCGTTAGAAAATAGGATACTCGTTAAAAGAAAAGTTCAAAAAGAACGATTGTTCGGGTTCGCGTGGCCGTAGTTTTGCGATACAGGAAACGGACGCTCTTCGTAGGCGCGGGGGACGAAGAGGGGGAACGATATATCGACGGAACTGCCGGCACTACTACTATCATCCTCAACTATAATACATTTCTCTTGTGCGACCGACAAGCGGAAGTTAACCTTGGGAATGTTAGCCTCGAAAACGCCGTGAATGTTTCAACACCTATCGATCCCGGTCGTCACGTGTGTGCGTACGACGATTCTCGTGTATTTTTTTTGCTATTAGCTTTTCACTCCGAGTGTTTTCGATTAAACTGCCAGCAATCGTAATTCAATTGTCACTCGGTTTTGTCTCGATTAATGATTTTCCCCGATAACAGCTTCGAAAACTACCCGGAAATAATGTACAAACGTTTGAGTTTGAAAACATGGAATTAATACCAATCGTCGTTATAGGTTAACTGTCGGATTTCGATAAATTTGTAGATCGTAATTCTTCGCAGTTGCCGCCCCCTGTGAAAAACACTTTAACGCTTATTCAAATTGCATTGCACGGCTCGAGCCAGCGGCAGCAGCGATAGTAACCCTTGTCTCGCGATAAATTGCGCGCGGATTATTATTAAACCCCCGCGAGAGAAACACGCACGTAGAGAGTAGCACGTGGCTAAACTCCCAAGCAGCCCGCGACGCGTGTAAGGAAAAAAATCGCGCAGGATAATATTACCGAGCATAGAATTTTAGGTATTTGGAACATTGTTAATAATAATAATAATTTTGTAGAAAGTACTCATAGTACATAGTACACCTCGTACACTACTCATATGTATCGTGATTCACGATCACGAACCGACGCTCCCAGAGCTGTTTTTTTTTTAACATTTTGTCGTGATAACAATAACGCACACATTTAACAAACGTCAATTTACCCCGTTGTTAAATCGTTCCATTTGTCGTACCGATGTCGTAAAACGAGCGCTTTGTGTGTATGTAATTGTCGTTGAGCTTTTTTTTTGTTGTTCGCGACATAACCACAAAACGATCGATAAATGAACGGACTGGTATCGATTTCAGAGATGCTTTCGATGATAATTCGTTGATACGCTTCCGTCACCGTCGCACAAGTCAAATATAATTCCAACCGATGCGCGAGTTGAGTGAAAATAAATTTGGACAAAACTATAAAATTCAAGGAGACATTTGATGCGCACAAAAAGCCCGCGTATGTATTCTCGTTGAGCCGTTATCGTTCGGTTTCGTGACAGCGGCAGTTTGCACGCTCGGTAGATCAATCGAGAGGCTTTTGCTATTAATGTCGCGGCGGGGCCAACTATGACGACGAAAGTTCCGCATAGCTTTCGCAAACTCGAGTAGCGGTAGATAGGAAAGACGCTCGCGCGCCACAACAGGGTAAAGTGAGAGAGAACAGACAATACTGTAGCAGTATGTATCGCGAGTCTTGCGACCGGAGTCTCGGTGAACAGTCGAGTTATTCGATTTATCCGATTATTTCTCGAGATCTCGAAAAATATTACGGAATGGAATTCATTGAGAAAAGACACTCGAAAAATTAAATAAAAATAATAATAATAATAAAGCGATCGAGAAACTCAATATCGGAGACATATAATGCACGGTGTCGAGGGAAGGCCGTTTGTAAACGGGCATAGAAATTTAGTATACAACGCGGTGTTCGAAGCTGCAGGCAAATAGTGACAAAACTTCGTCTAGTATATTTTTAAACATCCGACCTTTGAGAAGCGTGTAGGCCTCCTCCGAGTGGTCGTTTCTCATCCGTGAAGGTTCTTTGTCTTGCGACACATCTCGCGGTAGAAAATTTTTCCGTTCATTGGACAAATTTAATGAAATTTATAAATATAATACAAAAACCGTAGTAAAATAGTGTACTTCGAGAAATAGATAAAAAAAAAAGAAAAGGAAACATCGTCGTGGAGATTTGTTCTTCAATAATCGGAGAGAAAAGTCTATAGTGCGATCGTTAAATCAATGTCTCGTTGGGTTTGTTCGCCAATCGCTCGCGTGCACTTGTGCCTTTTATGTATTATACCTAAGCATCAGGACGCAATAGATTACGATATGTGAAGTAAAAAAAAAAAAAAACGCATCTCTGTGATCATCTTGTGCGGTTCTGTACCTTCCCTCTCGACATCCCAAGCGACGCTCGTTGGCCCGTGGAAACTCTTGTCGAGATGACGACCACCGTCGCTGCCACGTTAGTGCCACTGACGTACTGGCCGACGAAGCTGCGATTAAACGTCTTGCGGCGACGGTCAGCTGCAGCTGCAAAAATCAGAAGCAAACTTATATCGTGAGCGTGAAGCAGAAGTGCACCAAGAGGGCATAAAAGTAACGACGAATAAAACCGATACGTATCCGTGATTAATCAGAAATCGCGAAATTAACGGTTACATTATATCTGTGCGCCGTTATTACGCATAGTTAATACACGTATAATATGACGAGAAAATAGGACGGTAGTGGAAGGAACTGTACAAAATAACTACCAATTATCGTTCAAAACGCGACACGACAATCTTTCGAACGAATGTGTATTATACCCCTCTGTGTTTACGTTCGTATGCGTCTCTGTGTGTTTTGATTGTGTGAAGAGAAAGTGTACAGCCACGTTGGTCCCCATCGTTCGTAAATCAAAAACAACAACGTTAACTCACCGAAATCCTTTCGCACCAATTGTTTTCATCTTTCATTGAATCGGTGTCTCTCTCCCGTATCACTTCCGACACGCGCGATCTATGAACAAACAAAACCACCCGAATATCCTCCTCCCACGTATACGCGACAAACAAAAACAAAAAATAGTATATCGAGAAATAAGAAAAGGGAAAAAAAATCATCAACCATGAATCTTATGTTTCGAAAGAACTTTGGTGGGGATAAAGGTCCGGGCGCGAGTGGCGACGGACGTACGGGAATCGGTTCTTACGGTCCCGTGATTAGCCCCGTTGGAAGTGTCGGTGGAGTAGCGGGATCCGGCGGCGTTTCCGGAGTTCCTCGTGTCGGGATAAGAACGAGTATCGGTGGTATCGGTGGACGGGGGCAGATACGACGAAGTCGCGAGTTCGGTTATTATCCGATGGAGGAACATCCGAGTCACGCATATCGCACTCATCTGTTCCTGTCGCCGCCCACAGGTCTTCCCGAGGATGCGGAACAGCCGCGTCTCGGTCCCGGACCCCGTCGAAATTCCGGGCCTCACGTCATCAAATGGGGCGGCGGAAGTGGACTTAATAATAACGCTAATCAGCAGCAACAGAGTGCATCATCTAATGCACCGACCGCTGCGACATCTCCTGGGACCACGAATGCCAATAAAAGGAAACAACAAAACGGCAATAATCAGGGAAAGGAGACTTCAGAGCCGCCCACTCCCACTGCCTCTAGACAGGTACTTATGTTTATTATTCATACTTTATTAACGGAAGCGAACGGGTTATTTCGAAAATTTCAATTGAATACTATTACGAAATAACTGAGATGTTTACAGAAATCTGCGAGCGAAAAATGCCCACGATAAGGAATTTCGTTTAGTCAGTAAAAACGTTTAAAAAATCAGTTAACTTTATCTCAGAAAAAATCAGGGTAACTTTACTTTTTTTATCACCAAAGAGATGAATCTTAAAAAAAAAAATGTGATCGGATTCATATTTACATGTATTTTCTCGAGCTGAATATTCCCCCGATAGTGATTCGCGTCGAAAGTCGGACGTGAATAAGTCACTTTGAAAAAAAGAAATGATTGCCTACAAAAATACTTCCGTTTAAATGTTTACAACGGAAAAACATTTAAAAAGTAATGAATAGATAGTCTTCGTAAATGCATTGGCGTCACGAAACGGTAGCGTCACTCTCGAGTATAGTAATTCGCTAGAGTTGCAGATGGGGTCGGGGATGTGCGTGCATCGTCTGTGGCACGTTATGCCTCGTTATATATGAGTGCTGACTGTGGTTCGATCCAAGGTCAGCCATCAAGAGTCGAGCGCATATTTACCCCCAATGCACGATTTTATATTCGCGTTCAATTCGCGGGATTGCCGCGGGTACTTGTGAGCTTATAAGAGCCGCGACTCCGTCGATCTTTTTGTGTCGTTCGTGTGAACCTTGGACTCGATGATTTTCACCCGAGCATCAGCATCCGTGCAGCTGTAGCGGCAAATCTCACCCTGTCAGGCGGAAAAAGAAAAAAATATATTCCGCAATGCGAGACCCGAACGGAAATGATTAATTTACTCCCGGTGTGTGGGAACCATGAAAACGATGGAACTACGCGGTATCGCGTGTCGCTACGATAACTTTCCGGGCGATCGTGTTAAATTTAGAAGTGAAGGACGCGTGAATATGCGATTCGATATCATAAAATTGTTGTCGTCATTATTGTGTATCCGTAGCGCGTTCGATACACGTTATTCTAAATTCCATTATTTCAAGGACACTACGAACGAAGAAGAATCGCGCATATTACAAGTATCGAGAATATACGACGGCTAACGAGGCTCACTTTATCGACTCGTCGTAACGGTTGTTTTTCCACGAGGATACAAATTGTTTCTCGCTGCTACTGCTGCGAGCGATCCGCTAGTGGGTACTTCCGTGTGCAAGCGGACTGTGCAATTTTAAATATTCAACGGGGGGTTCGCGTTACCTATCGCTCGAGAGACTACGTACAATCAATGGCGCGCACGAGATTTCGTTGAAGCAGAAAGATCGGAATCGTCGGTGGAGCGTAATATCCCATTTTTTCATTAATTCTTTTAACTTCCGGATACAAAACTATTAAGTCGGCAACTACGTTAACTAATAAAGTACTGCATGAAGATTATTGTTTGCAACTATTAACAATAAAAATAACATCGATAAACCGAAGTCTAATGGATTAAGTCGCGTAAGCTGCTGTAAAACGATCGTTACTTCCGCCGGTAGTTCTTTTTCTTTTACGAGTCCGCATAACTATACGTTTACTACATCGGCACTTACATATATATATATACATATGTACGAACGAGACGAACATTTGCACTCTGCACTACAGGTATCCTTCAGCGGCAATCGTCCAGCGGGAAACTACACGCCACTGATAGTTTCCGGAAACAGCCCTCCCCGAGGCGAGCCAATATCCTTGGCCACGTTGGACCGTGACTGCTTCATCATACCCCTCGCCTCACTCGAGCGCTTCCTTCCTGCTGGAGTGCCGGTACGGATGAGCTTTACCATTCGAAGCGTAACGGAGTTTTATTCCACTGAGAAATAGACCCTTATCGCTTTATTATCGAAGATTAAACAAGCCTCGTAATCATAGACCTCGCGAACTCGAGATCTTCATGCCGAAGGGACTTTTTAACTATATATATCAGGGATCAAACTCGTTTCTGCGAAAGTTTTAAAAGTTTTATGATTATATCCCTTTATTACATTCAGCACGCGCCTATAGCCGACAAAAAGAGATCGGGAAGTCCACTGTCGGTTCTCGAAGTCGAGGATCCAAAGCAGTGCGTTCTCGCGCACTTCATGAGTCCTCTGGAAGCTCTGGATCCTCTCGTAGAATCTCCGATCGCAAGACCGCTGGTACTTCAGCGCGACACTGCCGCCGAACTCATTGCCGAAATTGCTCCATCCGCTTCGCAGAGTATATTGCTTACGAATATGGAGAGAAACGGTGAGTTTCGCCGATGGAAACTATTGCTTGAGATGAACGATAAACTGTTGATGATAATCGATTGTTAATGATTTTTTTTTTTCTCGTCGTTTTCAGCGGACTTTCCGTTCATCACGTATTATCTAATAAACAAACACAGCACCGATCCGAGCGATTTTTATCAGGAGGTTCAGTGCGCCGCGTTGAGAAAATTCGATCCTCGAGATTTGCGTTACGCGGCTAGTCACACGTTGGATCTTTTCAACGAAGTGGCAACGATAGCGAGGCCACCGTTGGAACCGCCCGGTGGGAGGCCACCTATTCCGTCCACCGGATACATCGTTTCTATTTTCAAAGTTTTCGAGGGCGATGACGGCCTCAAGTTCGAGCAAAATTGGCTCTATTGGACCGGTGAGTATAATCCGCACAAAGAGAAAAAAAAAGGCCGCGGGGAGAGAGCGCGAAAGAGATACTTTGATGGATCGTTTTCATTTTACATTCCACACTATATATGTCGTATATAAAACGAAATTTTCTGTCACAGGCGCCCGTATGATTTATCGATATCTGCCAAAGTCCGTGGGACTCAAACGTATAACTCTGCACAAGTCAATGTCCCAAGGGGACAAGATGTATCTACTGATATGCGAGTGTTCTCAGCTTCAAGATAATCTATCAGCTGCAGCGATTCTTCTGCCTGCCCTTCGGGCGCGTCTCTGCGGCTACACGGGTCTTTACAGGCCATCCGTGTGCTTCTGATTTATGTGCTAACAAATTTCTCCAATTATTAATTAACGATATATTTAGATAAGCGAATTCTTGGCTGATATAGCGCTGAATTTTTGTACTAAAGAAAGAAATGTAAGAACGACAGGGAGAGAGAATGAAAAAATTGGATCGTCGAACGATCAATTTATTTCAATCGCGAATGATCGACGTATGCGTGTCCCCTCCTCTAATTCGCCAACAATTACGTGCATTAAAAAAAAACACAAAAGAAGAAAAAAATTTTTACAACGGCTACTACACTTAACGACATATCATGTTTGATGAGCTGTGATATCAAAAGAAAATCCATGTGTCACACTAACAAACACGATTTATTAGTGAGAAAACAATTCGCGAGTATCGATTTACGAATATAGACGCTAATTAGTCGTAACGCGCCAATTCGAATGACGAGTTTTTATTAGAAGATAACGAATTTTAAAGGATAACGATAGAAGAGTTTCTTGTCTCGCAATGGAACATAGTTGACGGCTTTTGGTAATGCGGTAACGCTAATTTTAAAAAATAAATTACGAAATAAGCCAATGTTCCGACAATTGGCGACCAGATGCGAAAGAATCAGCTCGATCATTAGATGATATCTCTCAACGATCTAGAGACGTACAATTAGGTTTAATCAATCGAGAGTTGGCATAATGTTAAAAATAGTAAGTACAGTAGCAGTACAAATGAATTTATAGTCAATACGCTTGTTGCAATACAGACAATAGTTAGACAATTGCGCAGGCGCAATATTCGACTAATAATGTAATATAATATTCCATAGTTGTAGGTTTTTATTAAACAACAAAAAAAAAAGAAATATATATATATAATTGATCTATCATAGAGTAAAAATACCATTGTACTCACCGACCATGGAACAAGAGCCCTAAGTCAATAAGAGCCTTGCAATTGTACTGTGATTCACGTGTATCGCGCACGACACGATACATACATACGATTATACGATTAAACGCAAACTGTGATTGCATAATATTTTAAACACGATGTGTGACTATATTGATAAATTGTTTGCTCTGCCTGCGATATTATTTCGTTATTGTGATTGTATTTTCTTCTTTTTTTTTTCTCTCAATTCGATGCGGAAATACCGATCGTGACGTTTGGAATGATTGTGTAATTTAAAAGAAAAAAAAAAACAATGACAAGGGCCATAGAAACAACTCGACCATTGAATTATCTCGTACCTCACGATAAGGTTTTGCAGCAAGTTGTTGCCAATTTTTTAATAAACTGAACAAACGAAAAAAAAAAATAAAACAAACACACGCAACTTTACGCGACACAATTTAAGCAATAAATAAACTTAAACATAATTTGTTGACTCATGTACAGCTAGTAACGCTACTGCAATAAATCACTTTGACCACTTATATCTCGAGAAAATTTTTTATTTTTTTTTATATCTGACGCTAGGAACTTCCTTGAGGTAAGTAACGGATGCATAGAAAGAATAGACTAGTCATTTATTAATAATAAACAGAGCGATGCCTTAACGAGTATCAAGAATAAGTAGCGTTCAACGAATAATACTCAGTATCCCTTTGGTCCTCGAAATCTTCTTCGTCCGTCTATCTACAAAATCGAGTAAAATCTCAGATTTGAAGCCGAATAGGAAAAAATTCTTTGCGTCGAATATCGATGATCAACTTACAAGAGAACGTTTGCATTCGAAAAATACATGACGAAGAGCTTGGCATTCGTCGGGTACTGTACCATCCGTTGTACCGAGACATTCCCTCGGGGTGCGTTTATGCTGGAAAAACATAATGTGTAAAAAAATTAGCTGTGATTCAGAAACGAAAAGAGTCGACGGCCAAATTAACGATGATGTATAGGTTACGAACGATTTTGCAGCAATCGCTCTCGAGAAGGCACATTTTTAAATCAGCTCGCGCTCCGGCACATCGCGACTGATCCTTCAGCCTCTCGTTAGGTTCCTCGTATTTCATCATCTTGATGAATTGTTTTGTGTTTCAATTATTTTTCAAAAACGCGAATACACAATTCGTGCATCGATTATAAATGTTTATCCGGCGTTTCGCCACGACACGCCAATAACATACGAATAACGAACGTAAATATGTAAACAGCTGATTCGATGCGCGTGTTGAGTGTGGAAGTTTGATAAAATGGGTAAAACTCCCGGGGTACGACGAAAAAGCCGCGGACTTAACCTTCAGTCGGGATAGCTCGATGACAGCGCTATCTAAGGCGTTAAATAAGTTTTGCGTGCGTATATTGTTGTCTTCGATGTATTCGTGTGCGTAACATAGTTAGGCATGTGGTTGTTAGATTATTCGATTATTAGTGATGACGGATCTCGCGAATCAAACTGATCCTGCGTGACGTTCCCCGCTCTCGTCGGTATTACAAACGTCAGTCATCGGATAATGGAATCACAGCTGACAAATAAACATTCGTAGGATCGTTTGTAAGATGCGGAAAAAGTCAGTTGGCAGCTTAAACGATAACTCGAAGACGAACAGGTAAATTCTACCAATTAAGGTTACAAGTTAACTTCGTCAATAACATTGCAAAACTGCACTACGGGAAAAAGTTGTTTCAAAACTCATCGCCAGATTCGTCGAAGTTAAATATTCCATCTGTCGAAACGTTTCAGGCAGACGGTCTATCAACGCGGCAGCCAGAGAGAGGGTTCACCCCATTATGTATTTTTGTATTCGGATGATGAGGATTGCGACGAGGAAAACATACCTCTGGAGCCTCGACGCTCCTCCAAGGCGCCTCCTCGACAAGTGGAGGTGATAAAAGTTTCGCTCAAAGCGGAGGACACACTGCAAGCTTTGGCTCTCAGATATCGATGTACCGTACGTTTTCTTTTAACGTTACATCCAAAAATATTTCTACGTCTCGGATATTACTAATGGATTAAAAATACATATAAACAATAACAAAGTTAATAAATTATAAGTAATAAGATTTATCATTACAGATATCAGAACTGAAGAGGATCAACAACATTCACAAAGAGAATGAAATATTTGCCCACAGATATATAAAGGTTCCTGTAAAACCATTTTCGATATTTACCGAGAAATTGATCGACTATGACGAAGCATCTGTGAGCATAGAAAACGGACAATCGTCCCATCGAGACGACGAGCCAAGCACGTCGCGCGATGAGCAATTGATTAATCTAATAGCAACTCCGATTGTACAACCGGTAGTGCTACAGAACGCGGGCATTAATGATATTATATTAAATTCCGTATGCGAACCACTGAATAGATCTGCCGACGGAGAGACGACCGCGAACGTTAACGATTCCGAAAGCGAACAGTTACTTTCGTCGAACGACATCGATCGATCGTCCGCTCGACAATCCACGACGATCGACACGTTTAAGTGTTCCGGCGCCGATTGGGGTTTAACGTGGGTCCATGTCCTCGGGTTTTCCTTATTCGTGGGATTCGCCGGTCCACTAATAATTTATATACTATACGTAGCCGAGGAATCTGCCGATCATATACGACAATAATACCGAGAATATCGTACTGTAGGAATCTTTTTATAAAATAACGATTACGGTAGGTAAAGAAATTATCGTGATTATGATAAATCTCAAGACGACACTTTTATATGCTTCTATCGCTAATTGATATAAACGGAATTGACGGGGTTTTCGATTAGTATTCGACGAATCATTGACGAATAGAGAGAAAAAAAACTGTGCCTTTGACGTATGTACCTGATGTACACGTGGTTCATATATCCGTCATAAGCGTACGATTTTAGGATGCATTAAAATATGTAGCAAATTTTGCTAAATCGCTTTTGATAATCATTGAAGCTTACGATATTCATTGTTGAGAGAAATTTATATTTGTCAAATTGATAACAATATATTTTTTAATATGGAAAAAAAAAACGATAAAGTTTTAGTTTATTGTCCGACTAATTCGTATTTCGAAAGTATTGCGCCGATACTTCGTTTCCTTTAGTGCCTTCCAAGAATTCATTAACGCACGCAATTTCAACTCAAGTTGATATTTCGTTATCGAGACTGAATCTGCTGCCATTGCTGTGTAGCAGGAACATTTGAAATCTTTCTGCCACATCAATTACGCAGTTTATGATTTTTTTAATAGCTTCCAGAGCAATTTTGCGGGGACCTATAAAGAATGGACATATCGATCGAATCCCCAGAATGCTATAATGTTTCTTTGTACACTCAATGTTGTAGTTTTGCTTGCAGTGGCGGTAAGTGCGTATATCCGGACGGTTAAAATCACAAGTCTCGTCTACGCGTATATTAAAAAAAAATAATGAAAAGACACAATACACGAGTCACCGCGTGCGGTCTTTTTATTTCACTCCAATTATTTTTTTCTGAAGAGCAGCAATGGGCAACCGGGACAGCCAGAAGAAATGGGGATCGGAAGATCGAGGGAACGATACAACGTTCCGCAGGAAATCAGAGATCGCGTGCCGATAGATTTCGCTGCCGGAATAATTCGTGAATTTCGATTGAAATATCAGAGTAACAAAAATATTTTGCCATACGATCGGAGAGTCGATGAAACTTCGAAAAGTTCGATTGTGAAGCGAATCAGTTCGTCGAAAAATCCGACTGAAGAGAACAAAGGAAACGCGAATGATCACGATGCCGTGTTGGGGTCCCGTAAGAAATCGAATAAAAATGGTTTCGTCGTGTACAAGAAAACCTCCGGTTCTCGAACGAACAGTTTCCAAATTGATAAGACTACCAGAAGCCCAATGACCGCTCGTCGTCGAGAAAAGATTTTCCCATCGAATAATTCGAAACAAGGAAATTCGCGATCCCGAATACAGTCGACGATGCGCTCGAACGCTTTGAAACGAAAATCGGTAAATTCTTTCGATGATATAAAAAAGGCAATTAACGCGCTGCCGCAAGAAATGGTCAAAGTTGTCAGAGACGATATCGATTGCATCGACGATCCGGCGACGAAGCTTCACGACACTCGTGGTCCTCCGTGCACTTTCTCTGCTCGATGGCCCGGTTCGGGCGGCGACCCGTGGCTTTGGTTGAACAACGTTGTCCCACAGAATTGGGAACTCTTTCACAATTGATTGCGATGCAGAAAAATAAATTCGAATTTTTCGGATGTTCGACAACGAGGTATTCGACGAATTTGTCTTAATAAAAATGATAAAACTTTTTCACGCAACGTCTTTATTGGTAAAAAAAAAAAAAAATTCCGGCTACGAATGAACAGAACGGTTCGCTAATGTTTCGATGATCGTGTGTTGACGCCGGTTTATTTCCATAGGACGTGATCGCCTTCCGAACTCCTCCATACTTGTCACCAAACCTGTATGGTACATACATATTTTGTCAAATGAATGCAAAGAAATTTCGCGTGAATAAATAACGATACTATGTTTATGAGAATAAGTTCAGTAGACGATAATGTCGTTCAATTTGTATTCAGAAGACCGTCGTCAAGTTCATCATTAATATTCGTAAATACAAAAGATTTCAAGATCTTTAGAAATTATTAAAATTTTTAACTCACCAGACAGAGGCTTTAGAATTTTCTGAAACTCTTCTTAGATCCGGTTCCCTTCGAGACCTTCAGAACGTTGAATCTTACGGTTTTGCTGAGAGGTCGGGATTCTCCAACAGTCACTACATCTCCAATTTCCACGTCCCTAAAGCAGTAAAAAGCATGAAAATTGGAAAAACCAAAAGTTTTTTTTAAGAAAAAATACGTGCAGCCGTAATACTTGTTAATTACAAAATAAATATTTTTTTTTTATCAGTAGACGATTAAGTTGACTTCAATTTGTTTTCAGAAGACCGTCGTCATTATCATCATGTAAAATTTGCAATAATAATAATTTTGTAAATGCATCAAGTAGAATAGACCAACCTGAAGCAGGGGCTCAGATGTACACTCATGTTGCGATGACGTTTCTCGAACCGATTGTACTTGCGAATGTAGTGAAGAAAATCCCTGCGAATGACGATGGTACGCTGCATCTTCATCTTCTGAACGACTCCCGTCAGAATACGCCCTCTAATAGCTACATTGCCAGTGAACGGACACTTCTTGTCAATGTAGGTTCCTTCTATCGCCTTCATGATTGGAAAATGACGTTAGAAATTTGGAATTGATACGATCAAATTTGTTTTTTCAATAATTTTTTTCCATTTTACTTTATTTTTTTTTTTTAAATTACTTAGGAAGGCATTGCTGAGTATTGCTTACCTCACGTGGGGTTTTGAATCCCAAGCCGACATTGCGGGTGTATCTGGCGGGTTTGCGAGATTTAGGTCCCAGACCCTTCTTTCGGTTGAGAAAGACCGTGGGTTGCTTTTGGAACGAACGCTCCGTCTATGATAACAACAAAGACAAAGTTTAGAACGTGACTACGAGGTACTTGCCGTTTTTTTCTAATACGATCGTATATTGAGGTTATACGCCGACACATGATTTATCGTTGAGCGCGGAAAATTTAGGAATATCGACGATTTGAATTTCGATGAATCGAGATCGATCGAACAGCCCAAATCGTAAACGACACTCGTATCATTAGTTATATGAGAAAAACAGCAAAACTTTCTAAAATGCGACAGACGCGTTCACCACGTGTCGGGACGCGATTTTTTCCGAGACATTTTTTTCATATCTTCGATGCGCGAGTGAGCAATTAATTCAGTACGATCGACTTGTCGCGATTAATCGGAGCACCATTGCGCTCATTGCGCACGCAATAATTTCTCTTTACACGACGAAAAAATATATTTTGACAACAGTTAATGTCGCGAACATACCTGATCGGCCATCTTGCACTGCTGAAAGAGCGAGCTTCTTCCGGATGTTACGAAACGACGACACGGCCGCGGCAGTGGTGCCAACCGTGCAGACCCTCGTTCTTGTCGAGAAAAGTTCCCGCTTCCTGCACCAGGGCCGATCGCGCGAGAACTCTGCGTAATAACGCGGCATCTTTGATATTAGTTGAGAGCTCGTATTTGCTGTATGTTAACTAACGTAGTTAATATACGAATAGTTCTTATTTGTCATTACACGATAAACAAGTTATTAAAACCATTTAACTTCGACAAACATTCGGATGGGTTACGCATTGTGTACTGAGAAGACTCGCTTTGGTGTCGTATTACTTCGACAAGTGTTCAAAGATAATCGATACACGTGACAACGATCTAGGAGGAGGAAGAAAACAACAGAACTCGAGGCGGACGTCCCTTTGTCGTAATAAAGGTACGAACTGTGGTGGTTAAACGGTCTTGCGGTCTTTCTCGTCTGTCCGAAGGTAATATGAAATTTTATTTTCATTTAATGTAGGCAGGTGCGAATATACGATCGTGGCTGACCGCAGCCCAAGTACTTTGTAAGTCCTAGAGACCCGCGCGGTCTCTGTAAACGCGTTACATACTAGACACAGAGAGCATAGAGCCAGCCCCGTTCGCAGATTGTATCTCCACTCTCGAAAGTGGTAATGGCTAAAATGTCAGTCGCATGTATACCATGAATTGCCCGGCCTCGTGTGTCTATTAAATTAATTATGACATTGGCAAATAGGGTAATTATAAATCTTCGCACGTATTCCGGAACGCCGCGTTCACGCAACGACATTATCGGGCCATTGAATCGCGAATAACACGTAAATGAAACGTCGTCCATTTGAAAAGACGAGTGTTTTTCTGCATATAGCGTACTGTATAACAGCGAATAATTAAAACTCCCCTCGTAATTAATTAATTATACAGTGATACAGCAGGTCGAACGGCAATTTACTTTAAGCCCTGTACTTGCGAAGTTATAGAAAATTCTTTATCATCCTGTTTACCGCATGATAGACAAGTGGGTATAGCGTTTCTCACATACGCGGCGCTATATGATCCTCCGTTGGGGAGCCGGCGCTCGATGTTATATCCGAGAAGCACAACGGGATTTCACATGTTGAATATTTCTCCTCAACTATTCCGACTGGTCGCGATTCCGCGAAATGTCTCAAGTATCCTTGTAAATGCAGCAGAAAAAAGTACAGAGGATTGCTTCCACTTCGAGTTTTTATTTCACTGCATTCACAATGTATTTAGTGGTATATCCGCATGGCACCACAGGTAAGTTAGTCGGAAAGCGTTGAGAGGCATATATACAAGTCTCACCGTACAGTTCATCCTCTTTTCTCCTCTCACGTAAATCCGAGATTCTCGAGAGCAATTATACCGGTAATTATTATTGCGCCAACTTCGCCAGGAAATTAAATCGGATTCAGCAAATAGCAAGACGGGGCTTCCGTGGCTGCAAACTCTCTCGCGTACCTATCTGTTAATCAACGGTGGCTATCACCATCTCCTCGCGTCTTCTCGCGATGACACCCGATACACGCCATTTTATTAACAACGAGTTAATTCGCATAGCCAGTTTTGCGCGTTACGAAAATCAAAGATAACAATCGATCTTGTGAATAAGAACCTACCGGAAGATTATAATATCTGTAATATAGTCTCCGTACGGAAAAGCCGCTTAAAAAAAAAGCAAAATGAATAATAATCCATAGTAGCCAACGTACGAAGCTTTAGCTTCGTTGTCCGGTGTGCATAAAATATATGTTTATAATCTTGCATAGCGAGTCGTCGGTGTCCGGGACATCTCGTATGTCATATCTAACGAGAACAAGACCACGAGTTGAATGGTAGCAAGATATGTACATATCTTGCTACCATTCAACGACGGAGTGGGGGAAAGCAAATAACAAGTATAATATGTATAGGATAGACCGGGCGTTATGCGAAATTATGATGTCCCGCTGTACTACTGCGACGAGTAGTCGCGGGCGCTAACGCGATTACAATGGCTCGGTTGCCAGAGAAACGTGTACGCGCGTCGTTACTCGCTCCCCGTATACGACCGAGTCGGGTACTCGAAGGAGGCGCTCGAGCGCACGGAAAAAGACGACTGAATTGTAGCATTGATTAATGACGATCCAACATGCACGGCGTGGCTCTTTGCCTCGGTATACAGTGAGGGTACGAGCAACTAGTCCACGAGGGAGAAAAGCTAGTTGCCGCATGCGAGAAACGCACACGACTCTCTGCCTCTTCTTCGCTCGTATACCGACCGATTCAGAGTTAATCACCCAAAGAAAAATAACTCTCAACGGTAAACGAGCTTTTTGTTTCGTCTTTTATACAAATTTCTAATTATCGTTGTGTTATCGATACATCGACGAAAATCTGTTTTAATCAGTCGAAAACGAAGAAGATATAATCGACAACTCTTTAACGACTATTCGGATTATATATCATTGTATTAAGTTCGTAAGATCGTCAAGTACTGTCGTCCCTGAATCACTCTGTACAGTCGATGCGAAACTGTTAACGGTACACGGGGACTCCCACCGGCACGCAAATTACCTTTTCCTTGATCATACAAGATCGTTCTCGAACCTCATCGTCCTTCGTTCCGAGTCGCACATACTTACGTGTGCGCGCTTTTCGCTATCCTGATCTTGACCGGTAGACCCGCGATATATCCGCGAATGAACAATTTTTTTTTATCTTTTTTTTTTATTTTTTTTTTTCGTCGAGGATCCGACCATCATTCGGGTTTATTATACGCGTCGTTCGGAAATCCTGTTAATCTGGTTTTCGTAGAATATATGCATTCCCACTCATCAGTTCTATCGCGAGCGCTGTTTCATGCCCTCTATTTACATTTATTACACCCCATCGATGTAGAGCACAGTATATACGCAAGTCGAAACTTTCTGTGTTCACAAATTTTTCGTTTCTATGCCGCGCGGCAATCTTCTGCATTCTCATGAACGACGAAGCGAGCATGAAAAACTTAACGATTAGATTGTATCACAGGTTCTGCGACGAGTCGAGGTGTATTAAGTAGATTACAGTGTAAGTTGCGCTCTAGTGGCAAGAGGTTTATTCTCCCGAGCGACACGGTCACTATCTACTAATATACAGACAATATAACAAAACTACCGACTAATGGGAGAATGTTTATTAAACGATCTTCGCCGGACGCACTATTCCGCATCTTAGTTGCTTTCTCCCCCCGTCGCGGCAAATGCGGATGCGGCAAAAACTTTTATTTCGTCGATAGCGATGTGATTCATTCAACGAGATAAACATAATATCGCACACGTCGTAATTAGAGAACTGCTGTGGGAATGCAAATTCGTCATTGCTTCGATCGTCCGATCCCTTTCGGTGGATCGCCGAGAGAAACCAGTGTCGTGTTCGATATTTTATTGCGGAGATAGTGTAAACAGAGATTAAGTGAGCATAGAGTAGAAACACTCGTTCAGTCGCGAAGCGGTTGCAGCTTCCAGCGTCTCGAACGCGAAAGTAATTAGCACCGATTGCAATTGACCCCAAATTAATAGCAATCACTTAATAATTATTTGCATATAATTCTCGGAATATATCTTCTCGTTTCTCTTATTGTTAACTGCGCAGGTCCTTGATGGCGAGAAGTCAATAGTCCGATCGATAAAGGTGAATCATCGTGTCGTTAAAAGCGCAGCTACACTCGCCGCAGTACTTTACACAGATAGACGAACGTTCGTAAACGTTATGATTATAAGACGCGAGCGTTGGTAACTCTCCTCGAAGATATCGAAGCCGAAGCAACTTTAGGGCAGACACCGGTTTACAAGTCGCGTTGTTACACACGGGCGGGATGGACGGTGTATTTATGCAACCGGCGGGCTTCTTGAAGGGAAAAAATTTGGAAGAACAGAAGAAAAACGTTCCTGCTATGCCAGCGGTCTGAGAGCAGACAGGTTTTACGACACAAGGAGAACGCGAAGAGAGGAAAAAGTTGAAGGGAGCATACAGGTATATAACGTATATAATTAAATAAATTTGTACACGAGAAGCAGCTTTGCTGTGTGGTACAAAGTATCGCGAAGGCACAAAGTTCTCTTCGCAACACGTAGACAAAGGGAAACCAAAGGAACGTTAGATTAAAGAATAACACATTCCGCGAATGAAGACACTTTGAGAAACGATTTTTATTCATTATAGAATCGTATTATTATGATATATGGAAAGCGAACTCCTTAATACTTTTTTCCTTTTATTTCTATTCTGTCCATTAGCGAGACGAAGGTACAATACCCGTTGAAACATTTCTATGTAGCGATGCATTGGTGTACAAGTCAACGCTCAATACTTCTGCATGTTTCATCAATCTCTACGATAATTATGGCTCTCATAATGACATAAAGCATTTGCTTTGCAACGATCGCGCGAGTCGTTTAATGGACCTCGAGCATCTGGACGGAGTATTGCATTATGCACTTCCTTCTTATATGCCAATTGTACTATTATGCGGTATACACACTGCATTATCGTACAATGGGGGGTATCATCAATATCTATCTTGAGCCCAAATAGGGGAAAATGGGGCAAAATAGGCCGACGGGGCAAAATGGGACCATTCGAAAAGGAACACTTTTTTTTTTGGAAAAAAACCAAAATATCCAATTCTTTCCATCGCCATTCCTTCCAAGTCGTATATTTCCGAACTGATAGTACTCTTAACAAACCTTTTTGGAGTCCGTTTTTGGTATCAACATGGTATCAAAAAAGGCAAATACCAAGGAAGGAACGAAAAAAGACCAGGAATTTAACTCTAAAAAGTACCATTTTTTGGGAATATCATTTGTATTATAAGAAAATAAAGTGCTTTTTATGTGGTTTGGGAATGACCCAATGACGATTACCCAATACGTAAATATCTCGTGTTCGAGATAAATAATCGTGTTAACATACCCGCCATCGTTTGAAGAGTTTCGGCTCCTTTGAAATTTCATCTATGTAAGGTAAACGGCCAAATTACCGACCACCTAAGTTCCTCGCGCCGTTCGATCGGAAAAGGAATCAGATAAAAAAACGTAAAGCTTTAAATTTCCGGTGTTGTGATAAAGTTTGGACACTGAATTAACTACAATTCCGTGATGGTACCTAATATATTACAATTTAAGTTAATAATTTAGCCATTTATCAACTCATAAAAATGAACCAATTAGTGTCTTACAATTTTCTTGGGTGGTCCAACTACTAATCTATAGAAATCGAACCACTGACTAAGACGATGAACGCAATATCCTGAATAATGACCAACGGCCGTTTTCGAAGTTTCGGAATGTCAACAATCCGAATTTCAAGAATAAATTAAGTATATATCTATTATGTTTTATTTGAGAAAAAATAATATAATAATAATAATAAAATCATTACTTAGGAAATTTATATATAATAATAATTAATACAACATTAAAGTAAAGGAATGGATCTGATACCTTGACGATGACTGGAAAATCCATCCGAAATTATTGAAAAATCAAAATTTTTATTTTGTTCATTGTATCCCAATTCTTCGTCTTAATACTCTAAGGAAGTGTAAAAATTCAATTTTTTCGTTGAAAAGTAGTGGAAAAGTGTATGTATCGACTAAACACCCTGAGTTGCTAAAGCGGTTCATTTTGCCCCACTTTCTCCGCGCAAAGTCCTAACCCGCGTACCTAATGAGACATATCCCCTCAGTTTATCAAGGTCGGCATCACTAATGTAACATTTATCGAAAGTAATTGCAGGAGAGGGGGTAAAACGTAAGAAACGGGCGGGCGGGCGTTTCGGCTTATGATGGCCTTTCCTAAAATCTTCTCCTTGAATTATCTTGTTGTTGAGTTATTATTCTCATCTTCGCGAAGCCCTCTCTACTTCGCGTCAAATCGAAACGAATCACGTACGCGGATCGACGTACTTAACGGCAAAATAAATCTCTCTGTTCCGTAGATAGATATACAGGTATATTACATAGCCAGAGGGATAGCTATTATGCTTGGATAGATGTGGATAGTCAATATCAAGGCTTCGGTAGGTAGGAAGCTTTGAAATACGTGGGTACGTTGTCTCCACGTGCTGTGCCAATCAGTGGATATGGCCTTAAGGCCATATCGAGCCTATCCTACCGCGGGATATTAAATATTGTTCGCCAACCCGACGTTATAACATATAAGCCGTTCATGGGGTATAATACTCGCTACGTACATTCTTCTTCCGGAATCGTGACTCTACGTCCGGGGCCTGTAATTAGTGACTACCGACGCAACATGCGGACACGCGACTTTTCAATTCGGCGCTCGGAAAATTTTTTCAAAAATCGTTTAATTTTTCAAGCAAACTTTTTGCATTTTACTTAAAAACAAAACACATACACAAATATATAATTATTTATCGATAGTTATTGGTCGATGTATAACCTCAATTCACGAGAGGTCCGACTTTCGTAATAAAAAAAATATCGTAAGAAACGAAATTTTGAATGTCAGAGTCAACCACGCCTCTTAGGCCTTTAATCCTATATTTATACGCGACAATAAATCATTCGTGTTATAAAAATGTTTTTTTTAGCGTCTAACGATTTTGCCGCCCGTTCTCGAGTTGTTTAGAAAATGTATTATTTGCATATTTAACCGATGGTGTAATAGCGACGTTTATTCAATTATCCGCGTAATCGAGACGAATTGCTTTAGTGTTATAACCTCGAAAAATGATAATACACATGTACTCCTTCGCTCCTGTGTGGAAGCGCATCTCTAGACAGTGATAGTGCTTTTATAGCGAAGTCATTACGTTACATATTTCTATTCCGGGTACCTTACCGCTTTTTCCGATAAATCATTCTCGAGAGTCCGTCTTCTCTTGTGGGGGGATTGCGTGCTTCACGGTATATATCCCTAACCCCAGTCGCGGTTGATAACTCTCAGTGAGATTCGCCGAGCGTGCGGATGAAGGAACGAAAATTGTACAGAGTAGTCGCCTTGACCGCGCAACGCCCCCATAACGGTTGAAACGATTTCCATAATTATCCCGCGATGGAATATCCGAAACGAGGAAGCTACCGATCTCTGTGCGCTCTCGACTTCTCTCGTCATTCTCCGCTGTTCTGCTTCTGTTATTCCTTCAACTTGTTATTTTTCGATTTGTTTCGCTTCCTCTCGATGTATATCGTACCAACGATGGAGCGCACAAGTTCGATAATCTTTAAGCGCGTTTGCAACGCTTACCGTGTATTTATCCGATCTCATTCGACACCACCGAAATACTCTTGTATTTCGTATATTACGAGTATTCATTCGTCAAAGTCACGATGGCAAAGTCGAAATCCCGAGACCAGCAATGGCGCCCATTTAGCCATTTTGCAAAAATATCGTAATGCGATAGTCGGAGACATACGAAACTGAGACTTAACCTTATTTACATCGAGTTGCGAATAATTTTTCCATAAATTTACCATCTGTTTTGTTTAATCGGAAAGTTTCGTATGGAAATTGAGAAAAAGAAGATTTTTCGTTTGAAGCGAAAGCATTATTATATCCCTTGCGGAACGTGTACGCGGATACTAGAATGTTAAAGGGACAACTAAAACCGCGATACATTCCCACATTCGATTCTAAGATATCACCTCTAACTCTGAATCAACGAACGCCGATGATCGTAAAACGTTTGCTTTACTTACTTCCATCTTCTTTATTAACTTCGCTTGTGGTAGATAGCGAAGCTGAGTTGCGTGGGATGCGCCTTTTGCCGCGATATATATACATAAAACGCCAATGCGGTTTACGTTTGAACTCATATCCGCGAGTACCATACCTTGTACTATTTTATTTATTAGAGAATACGTAAGCACTTTGGAACTTCGCGATAACGGGTTTGTATTTTCGATAAGAGACATCGCTTCAAATGGTATGTCGCATCGATTGTTCCGACGGGGATGAGTATTAACTAATATTGCAATCGATAGACCCGAACATTACGCGAATAACTACGTATTTTTGGAGAATCGTGAATTAGTAACAATGAGTCCCGATGAGCGACGCGATGGCTTCGTATTTATGCAATATGCAATTATCTCGACCATTATTCGTTCCGCAGTATCTTTGTTGGAATTTTTTTTTCGCTCGTGAAGTAAATGCAATTTTAATTAATTGCGCTATTGATGCTAAATCTCACGTGCGAATTTCTCATACTTCATCACATTGTGAAATAGTGACCTTTACGGTTCATCTTTCAAATACACCTTAAGAATTAGTCGTCAATTTATTAACTCGAATAGGTTGAGACTTATTGCAAAATTGCTAACTAGCAATTAGTCGCCTATTATGTTCTTTTATACGTAACTATTACCTTCGATAGAATCGATGCGAGAGAGAGAAAAAATGAGTTTAGCGCGATAAAGTTGGTAATTTTGACGACAACGGGGACGTCGAACATGTTCTATCCGAGTCGCGTAGTGCAGTGAGAGATCTTCCTTCGAGTCTCGATCCTCAGGACTCCTAACAATGTATATATCGATGGGATATTAGACTCGACGGCCTCTCACGTCTACCAACTTGTATACTCTCCATTCTCCCTCTACCGCCAGCAGTTGGCATAATCTCTCGGTTCTCGGTTCTCGCGCGCTCCTTGACTATCATTACAGTTGTACTCTCTTGTGGAGATAATCGATTTACAAGGCCACGCCGAAGCGCGCCGCCACCACTCGGAACGAAAGGGTCGCTCGACGGGTTCTTCAGCGCGCTCACTACATTTTGAATATATCTTTTCCTCGTGAAACACGCCAATGGCATTAATAGAAACAAAAATAAGAGGCGATTTAGTGGAACAATATGTTTATATCAAAGCATTTAATGTCTCAAACAAGAACTGTATAATATTACGCGTCTGGGGCGCGTATACTTGTTGGCCGGTAGGGTTAACATATACATCGATAGAAGTATATGTTATATAGGGATATACATCGAATGTTAAGAAACGTAAGGGTACTTGCTACATATTTTTCCATGTTAAGGAGAGTTGGTAACGAGGACTAAATCATGTTACGAACATAGCATTTTTTATTATCTCGGAAAATTTATAATTTTAGTGTATGTAAATAAATTGCGTAATTTATATTATCTCGACATGTAAACAACCAAATAGACCGAATTTTTCGGAAGCAATTTATTCATTAGAATAAAAACTTACTGTACGATGTTTCAATAAAAAAAAGTTGGAATTTTTTTTATAATTGTTTATAGCGATGTTTAAACAATACGAAATACGAAAATATAACAAAATGGCGTTTTCCATTAAACCCGATGCCAATATGTTGCATTCGAATTTTTTTCAGGACTGCTTTACATTGTTTATTTTTCACATGTAAATACGTTTCGGTAAAACTCACCACCGAATTAACAACATCCTTAAACGGTGTGAGATACGTCCTTCCGTTTCTTATCAGTCGATATACAGCTATGGCTCAGAACCGCGTTACAAAGCTACAGGTTTGTATATAATACACCAACCTGAGACGAGCCGAAGTTTTCCGAACGTCGACGGTGGCGCCCGAGTCGGCAGAGCCGGTTGTCGTGTTACTCGCCAGATGCAGGCGCGAGTCAGTATCGCGTCAGTCCTCGGTGAAGTTGGTCAGTGATCTGTGTCAGAACAGGGCCAGTCGTATATATATATATATATATATATTAACGCCCGATTTTTTTGCTATATTCTCGTATTTCGTTACAATCACTCGCGGTTCGAAACAATTATTCTCGCAATCGACCGACGCAAATATATTTTTGTTATATTTCGTATTTTTTTTTCTTTTTGTAACTACTCTGTACCAATCGTGCCGCCTTTCGCAGTGACAGACGCAAGTACAGTGAGTTTTAAATGCAGTGGTGATATATCGTATCGTCCATAGTACTTAGTATACATTGTTGGTTTTTTCGAAGTAAAAAAACGACTAATCTTGAATTCACGTTGATGTACGACGTTTTGGACAACGCTTACGGATACGCATACTACAAAATAATCGGTAAAATATCAACATCTCTTTTTTTTTTTTTTTAACTTTTTCGCAACTTTAATAGATTTTAGTTGGTAGTAAATCTATCGAATACTATATAATATATCGAGAATAGATCGCGTATGTGGCCGAAGGGCTTCGGTGCCGCGCCAATTGACTATATATATATTCGCTCGAAATCCAACCCGTTCGCCGCTTCGTGACGAGAGAGCAACGGGGAGAGCACACACTCGCGAGAGTTGCACGGTAGAGAAGAGACCGCACCACCGGTTTCCCCGAGAATTCACTGAACCTGTGCAGCATCCTTGAAAAAGCACAAGTCTAGTTTTTTTTTTTTCACGAACCTCTATTATAGTCTCTCCTTCGTTTTCTCGTCCCTTCGGTCGCGGTGTACGAGCAAAGGATGTAAACATTGATTTTCGTCTCGTTATCGGCAATTATAACCTCCGCAAAATTTTTTATTTCTCTAATTAACGGTAACCAAGTCAACGAAATATATCGATAGAACGGCTTTCACTCACGTTCCCCGATACCAAGTTCGTCAATCGAGTGCCGATACTCGTCGAGAGAAAATTCAATGAAAATGTGTGTCATCGCGCCAATATAGTAACGCTGATTAGTTGTAATTGGAATGCGGCGACTTGTCCCCTACGAGAGGCCCCTTTGTACCGAACTACTCACCTATTTCGCGCGTCAGATCAGCGAAAACGTTATCTCGCGAGTATCACGAAAGTATACATATATGACGCATCGATTCGAAGTTTAATTGTATTTTCGTCAGAAACAACGGAGATTCCGCGATGTATCAGAGTTTCGTAATAAATCATTTTTTTTTTTAATCTGTTGGCCAATTAACGGAAGACGATACGCGAACAGTTATTTTTATCTTTAATCTATATATATACTCGTCCGGTTCGAATGCGTGTTGGAGCAAAGAGTAAATAATCGTCTCACCTATCCCAGTCAGCTACCAGTCTAATCTAATCATCAGTGAATGCACCGTCTTCGTTGTTACGGTCGCGCAATTAATATACCTGTTGACGCGAAGCGTATTCGTTTCTAACGAGGTATGTATGGGGCGAGCGAACGAACGAGCGAGCGGTGAATCCGCGCGCGCGGGGACGCCGATCAATCTTGTTCATACAAATTGCAACTCTGTCCTCTCCTCGGCTAAAGCTTCGTAGTTGATAGGGTATAGAGAGAACCTTATATCGGTGGCTACTCGCGCCGCGGACGTGCGATGAAAGCGGTATTATGCGTTATGCAAAACTAAACGAATCATTCGATTGTTCACGAGTGCGTTTCCGATTAAATTCGATTGTGCACATTGTATTTTGATTATTATCGCCATAGATTCTTATCGCGATCGGTGGCACACCCACTCGTTAAATTAATCTTATTGCATTGCTCTCGTGTTTTATCCGAACGCATGAATCTTTTTTGTTATCGATTGTTAATTCTTACGCGACTTTGGTACACATATCGCAAAGATCTTTCGATCCGAATCGTTTATTCGGTTACTCTTGCATAATGAATCCGCAGCCGAACCATTCGGTGGTTCATTGCCACTCTCGAGTTTCGAAGCTCCGCGCGATCTCGATGAAATTTTTTTTATTCGCGATCTTTGGACTTTTTTTCTTTTTTTTTTTTTCTTTAGTTTCGGTTAAAAACTTTAAGTTTAGCTTCGACTTTCTTGATTCTTGGTTTTTTAACGTTTTTTTTTTTCTTTGATTTTGTTTTTATTTTAATTCTTTCACCTCCGCCCGGTTCGTTACGTTCAACCCTCGACGGTCCATCTTACCTTCTTCCACTTCGTCGGCTTCTTCTTCTTCTTCTTCCTCCACCTCTCGTTCACTTTTGCGGCTTTCTCGCGCGCGTTCGCCTCGCGCGTCTTCCCCGTTCTCCACGGCCGTCACCGCACGGCCCTCTCGTAATTAACGAGGAGGCTGCGAGAGCTCTTTTCTCTCTACTTTTTTTTCCTCTCGTTTTTTCTTCTTCTACCTTCCTCTGCCCGCTGCTCTCTCCCTTTGGATGCTTCTTCTCCGTTGTACGCCTCGGACGCTACCTCTCGCTTTTGTCCCTCCAACTGCCAACATCTTCTCTCCTCTTCGTTATTTTTTTTAACCCGAATACTCTCTCAGTTTCGCCTGTGATGTTGCCTTCCCGAATGTCCATACAGATAGAGAGAGGAAAGGATAGGATAGCAATCTCTCTTGCAGTATCCCGATACGATAAAAAAAAAAGAAAAAAAAAACAAAAAAATGGCCAACGAGAGAACTTTGCCGTATACGAAAGTCTCAAAGAGCCGATTTTCGTATATCGTCTTGTCCGCTGTACAACGTATAACATCACTTTGCCCGGCGAAGTGGAGAACCGGAAGATCGGGTTCTCCGCCGCCAGGCAAAGAACCCTCAGGTCCAACGAACTCTCGGAGTTGAAACGAGCGACGAAGCTACCGGCTCTGGTTAAAGAGAACCGTCGACTTTGCGAGATATACGCGTGCAGAAAATTCACAGTCGATACATCAGATCGAGATAAGCCCACAGATGACGGACGGCTCGGGAGACGAATAATTTTATCTAATCGGTAATTGATGTTCTTCGCTACAAAGCTTTTCACGAAATAATAACAATAGTTTCGAATTAGCTGCACGATCGATGATGCGCAAACGCAATCGTTCGACCGACTTTAAAAATCACTCGACCTCCTTTCGCTTAATCGAGTTACGGCTGAACGCGATACGTATTAATTAATATTCGGCACATGTATCGCGACTTCAAAGCTCTCGGTGACTAAACTTGTCTGCTGTGGCGTCAGTGATAATGCTGATGAACCTTTGATGAAATTTTTTTTTTCCTGTTTCACAAAGACTCGCGAAAATATATGTAAATTAATTTTTATCCAAACGTTCGCTGATTTTTTTTTAATTAACCACATTTTTTCGCTTCGTCGTAGAGAAAGCTTTGTTTTCGTAAATTTTTTTTTTTTTTTTTTTTTTCATGTCAACAGATTCGAAATGTTTCAAAACGTAAAAACATCGCATTTATGAAAATGTCCGGTGTCCGCTAAAACAGACGTTAACTCGATAGCCTCCGAGCACTGCGAACGATCGGGTGAAATTTGGTACGCGAAGTTCATAACTATCTATAATCGGACGTTCTATTCAGCGTGAACACTTCGTAAAGGAAATTTTCGAAAATGTCAGGACATTTTTTTGTCCGTTTTGGCGGCCATCTTGATTAATGGGTAAAAAGTGAAATCTTAGAATTTTCGGATCCGTTTTTTTTTCCTCAAAGCGCGAAGACGACGACGATCATGAGCTCAATGTCCGGAAGTACTCGATGTCCATTAGCAACTCGGAGGACTCTCGCGACCTTGATCTCTTTTCTCTCTATCCTATTCGGGAACAATGCGGTTTCATACAATTAACGGTTCACCCGCGGGCTCTCCTCGTCGCGCGCCCTTGTCGTTTCTTTGGTCTCATTGCTAATTAACGAGCCGACTCACGAGTGGTCACAGAACTCGCTTTACTCATCTCTCTGGTCTTTCGACTGGTTTAGTTCGACAAAAAGGAAAATACCTGTATTTTCGCAAGGGAGGGATAAATTGTGCCGTGAAACGGTAGAAACCCCATCGTACTTTAATAATCGGGTCGCACGCCAACCGCGACTCTCGTGTCTCTTATAAGTTTGCCAGGCCGTGCGAAAATAGCTGACTCTAAGGCCGCTTCTTTCGTTCTCATTAACGCGGTGCCTCTCTCCGGCATTGCGAATTACCCGATTTGAATTGCCAGCTGGCGGTATAAACTAAGAAGAGGCGTCAGATGGTGTTCGCAGTAGTGCAGAATTATTAATGTAATATAATAGGCAAGAAGTATGCAGAGCGTCATACCGGAAGTAGGGTAGAAAAATACGAGAAAATTTTCCAATAATTGGGACAGCGAGTGCACCTATATATTTGCCGCTTAACGTTTATTAATTATCAGTACGGAACGTTCTCCTTTCCGCAACTCGATGCATCGAGTTTCTTTTTCTTTCTTTCTTTCTTTCTTTGCTAAAGTATTATTTATACATCGATCGCGAAGAAACACAATGGTAAGGTATTCATTCTCAATTGTCTACCGAACGATATAAACGAACTCACGCGCACCCACACGCGACTCGGAACCACGAGAAACTCATAATCGAGAACGTTGAATATTCATGAGACAATCATCCGAAGCTTCGAGGATAAGCCGGGACAACGTTTGAGTAATCTTCGTCGCTTTGAAATATATCTTTTGCCGTTATTATGAAGGAGGACAAGTGATGATTCTTTGTTTCTTCGAAATTGGAGGGATCGCGTGAATCCTCATCGCTCGTTTGCCTTCTCCGAACGAGGGAACGATCCGGAGGGCCATACCGCGGAATTAATAATAGAGGAAAAGTAACACTTCGCGCTGGTGGTCCGTTGGGCAGGAGATGCGCGGCGATGCATCCTTCACGCGTGGGTATTAGTGTCCCCCTATAGTCAAGCGAACGCTTTGTTGTCCCTTCGAGACTTCCTACTTTGTCGGGACATATATCTTTCCGCTATCGTTTTGCTTCGTTTGCCTTTGAGTCAAAAAAATCTTTGCATACTTCATCGGCACCGAGAAAAATCGATAATCGAATCTCAACGAGACAAAATCTTATTCAACGTTTAATTTATTATATACCGAAGAATTTTTCGCGCAGTCGAATCCGAATTTGCAACAACCACCGCTGCGGTGTGTCCTTTCGCTCAGATATGCTTCCGATGTTTCTGCGCGCCTCGTTATGGAGCGCAAGCCAAGTCTTGCAGCAACTCCCATTACGATCGTTATATCCGAGAAACAGTTGCCAGTGTACTTTTTATCCTTAAAACTCTTCCTTTTTCTTTCCTTCTGGCGATACATCCGCCTTCGCGCTTACGTTTGCCTTCCGCGTCATCCACTGTGGTTTTCATGTTCGCGGCGTTGTGCCTTTGCCTTTGGCACGATTGGCTTTTACCGACTCTCTGTTTATTCTCTGCCGACTCAATCAAACCTTTGATAATAATGATAACTATCGATATCGCGTGTTTGTACGCATTTGCGGAGCTAATTTCGAGTACTCGAACCGTCTATCGGAGTTCTAATGCGCATGAGCGTTTCAAATTGGCATCGTCAGATATTTACCCGGAAAAACAACCGCGTTAATTCGATAGTCGTTGATACTCGAAACTCCTCGACTTATCGAGAAAAATACGATTATTTTTCCTGTGGCCATTTAATTCCGCGAAAATAAATGAGAAAAATCGAAAGGAGGTTAGAGCTTTCGCTACCGACAAGAGTGCACAAGGATCTTCGGAGAATATTCTCTCGGAGAGAGATCCTCCGATGAATCCGGATGCTCGGCAGCGAAACAGAGAAAGTAAAAGAAACGATCGATAGTGAGAGAGCCGATAACTACAAGAGGGGGCAAGAGGCTCCTTTGTTTCGTTCCAGAGACTTCAATCCCCGAGACCCCGCGGCCAATTAGCGGACGTAGTCGATCGAGAAAACTGACGAGAGAGCTCTGCTAGTCTATAATCCACTTTCAATGTTTCATAGACTTGAAAAAAAAAAAGTTTCGCGTTTCGTAAGTGTAGTCCCGGGTCTCGTTTGCCTCCTTCTGGTTTTTCGCTCATGCGATCGTCCCGAAGGGAGAATTTATTCATGAGTTCCGCGACGCGACTATCTTTTTCTACCCAAACGCGTTCGAATGAAGAATAAATGGCAGTTCTATGATGAATTGCAATTTCGTCGCAGTCACCGAATTCACTATTCGCCGCTCGGTAACTCGCGTTTGTTAATATCCCGAACATTTCGCACGATAAAACGAATGAATGATATTCGGATAATCCACATATAGAGGTTTTTTGCATTTATTTCCATTATTTCACAAAGAAACGAAATAAAAATTGTTTTTATGGGTCTATTGATCTATTAAAAAAAAAAAATTCTACCGATTTAAAAAAAAAAAATTTATTTTTCGCGCATTTTAACATTTTTATTTTCATAGATTTCTTAATTGCCGAGAATTCAGTTGCGTTCTTTTCAGTTATCATTGGAGGGGTTATCAAGTTGATATGAAAGCCGATCGAACTATCCGTCTTGTTAAATTTTGTATCGTTTGAATCTGTTGCACTCCTCGCTACTTCGCTTTTATTCTCTTCCAAGGAACTAAATTTTTCTGACTCCGGTCTACGAGAGGCTTCTCCGCCCATTTTGTATCGTGCAGCTCCGAAGGCGAAGAATCTCTAAGCATAAAGGCAACTCTTCTCGTTCTCGCCAACTCACGCTTCGATATCGAGCTTCCAGAGCGATTTACAGCACACAATCATAGAGTCTTCTATCCAGAACCCGGGCGTTGCATGTACTCGCCGGTCGGGAACAGCCGGAGACTATGCTCCAGTAACTCCGTGACTGACCGTCCCGAACCCTTCTTCGAGAATTCCAGATCTCTTTTTCTCTCTCCTATCGTATCGAATTTCGAATATATACCTTTCTCCTTCGTAATAGTGAATTCAGAGATCCATACTAATAAATAACAACGCGAAATCTTTTCTCACCCTTTGCTTCGCATCGTAATCGGAGATCCCAAAAATTCCGAAGATTCCAATCGTAATTTTTTATTTTTTTATTTTTTCTCATACTACAAGATTATCCACTTTGAGGATTAGATTTGTTTGAGGAAAGAATACATTTCGAGATTTAAAGTGTAGCAAGAAATTTTAATGTCACCGGTGTCGGGCGGTCAGCGGCTCGGGGGTGAGATACGTCCGAAAAGCGGGCAATATGCACCGAACGAAGATATATCTCCCGGTCTGTTCTCTCGAGAAATATACAGTGAATGAACGCGGGCACGAGGCGAGCTCTCGGCGGAAATGGGTTATGCTGTACCGTTGCGTCATGAAAGTTTGCTATACATATACACATCTCGTATGTACCTCTATGGAGAACCGTCGGGTATATCGGTGCGCCTCGGTGTTCGCCTTCTTCTCTCTATCTTACTACCCACTCTCTTTCTTCCACGGTGTAACTTGGCACCTATTCGCCTAGATCCTGGCGATACTCGAGAGCGCGCGCGCGCGCGCTCCCCGCGAGTAACGCCGGAGAAAGTAGTTAGAGACACGGTCGGGCGTTTCCGCTCTGCTAAATTCAAGGTTGTTCATTGTCGGCGTGGCGGCGCGTCGGGGACTGCAGACGCTTCGAAAGGCACGCTGGCCGCGATTCTTACTTCGTCTCGGCACCATAGTTCCTTATCCCTCTCGTTACACGCCTATTTTTCTTTTTTTTTTTTCTTTACTTTTTCATTCCGCTTCCTTTTCGCAAGGATACAGATCGCGAGTTAAACAGATCGGCGACGGTTCATTGACGATCGAATATTAATTTTTTGAAGTCGCCATTTTTTTTTCCTCGCCAACTTGCGCCCCGTAAAATTGCATAAAAATGAATAATCGAATGTTAAGGGTGAAACTGCAGGAATAAATAAGAAGTGTACACGCAAAGTCAGAGATCGAATAATAGAGCGGCTCGATTCTCGCGTGTAATCGAGATAGTAACTTCGCGTCGAAAAACGTTCTCTGTCTCGTTCACTCGCTCGGTAACCCCGACAGGAATTTAACGGCCGTGTAGGCGACAGTGAAAGCAGGAGCGTTACTTAATACCCACACATCAGACTGTCGGGACTCCACGAACTCGAGAGTACACGGGTCCGTAAAGTACAAAGGCCTCTCTCGTGTGCCCCTCCGTGACCCGCGGCGTACACTATTGCATCGGCGGTATACTCTCCGTCATGACTTTTTTTTTTTTTTTTTTCATTTGTTCGCTCGATCGCTCTCGAAATGTAGAAGAGATTCGATACCTCCTCCGAAATCGAACGATTGGTTATGCTTCCAGCGTACAAATCGGGAACTATACGTAATTTTCGTTTATTGTTATACCACGTCGTCTGAGACTTCGAAACCAACCGGACTTACAGAGAATTGTAGGATATCTTCAACATCGAGACGTTCATTGAACGATTTTAATTCGAGTCTGCGGATCCGCGTTCTCGAGGTCTCTCGACGAATCGCTAAAGTAAAGAAAAGGTCGGCTCCGCTTCGTATTTACTTCGTTTTCTCGTTTTAATGGAAGATCCGGGAATCTCAGTCCTGCCGACGACAAGATTAATGAAGCTTGTCCTTCGTAACTCGCGATCGCGGTCACTTCTACTTCCGGTTAGGAGGTCCAATGCCGGATAAAGACATATTTCTACCATTTGGCCGATGGATCGATAAACTTCTCGTAGCTATTCCCGAGCTTCGCAACGGAAAAGCGACAACGAATTTCGGGTCATCGAACAACGAACGGATCTTTCTCGCTCCAGTTGTTTCCGCGCTCCACTATCGACACGATTTCACTGGGCAGAACGAGTAAACAATCTACCATCGAGGAACTCGTTATAACTTCGATACGCTTTTGACCCGCTAAACGCGATTAAAATGCATTTTCTAATAACTCTCGACGCATCTTCCGCCGCAATCCCCGAGCGGTAATCGATTATGCAATCATTTATAATCATTTAATCGAATACAGTCGGCGAGCATAAGCGATCGATGGGCGCGAGTATCCGACTGCCAGAGTCGATCGATCTATCCATAAATCGATCAATGTCTATTAGATTCCGAGTCGTGTGTTCCGCCGAGTCGGGCGTCTCGAAGCATACATTTCTATTGGCATCGTCGCTGCTACGACGCCGTCTTTCTCTCGGCATAACTCATCCGTGAATCTACTTTGTAGCACGTAGATACAATGTTGAAAACTTGACTTATGAATGAATAATCAATTTGTGTGTTTTCTTCGTCTCGACCATTCCGTTTGCATTCGTTATTAATTTTATAATAATAATGAGAAATGTGTTGAAACCACTCGTTGACGACTCTATTATGACGAGTAACCCTACAACATCGCTTTTGAAGCCGAAGTCGAGTTGTTTCAAGAAAATTGCAAATTTTGTATCTTTTTTTTTTTTTTTAACTTCGGTGACTTAAAAAAAAATGATGCCTTTCATATTCGAAAAAAAGGGTCTGCGATCGATTTTTTTTTCAATTTTTCAACACATCGAGGCGCACGCGATACGACGACGAACGTCGCGGTTTCTCGCACGAAGAATTGCGGCTGAAAGGCGAGCAAAGCGAAGTAGGTATACGCGTTAGAGACTTCTCCGAGCGGTCGGCTGGCGCGCAGAGTCCGAACACTGCTCCTGCTGACTTGTGCTATAACCCCGGAGTCTCCCAGAGCGTTCTGTTGCTGCTGCTGCCGAGCTGCTGACGGTCGCCCCATGTATGGCAGCTTGTTTTATGCCGGTCTCTCGCACATCGTACGAGTTCGCGATCCTTCGCTTTTCTCTCGTGATCCCAGAACGCCTTGAATTTTGCTATGCACTCAGAACCGACGATATTCCTCGCCGGCGTTTCTCTCTAAATATACCCAATTTTTTTATACGTCTCGCGATGTTTTTCCCCCCACTATGCTCTGTCCGGTTTACTAAACATTCATCGAAATTACGAAATGAAGCATAATAAATATTTTCGAAGTGACGACTCTAATCGGATTTAAAACGCAAAGATTTTTCAATTTCTTCATTGGCATATCGAAAAAAAAAAAACAAAAAAATAAATAAGTTTCAGAGGTCACGGTGAACTCGCAGCATCGGCTTCGATCAATTAAAGTATTTAACTTCTCGCGGTAGTTCTGGCGGTCGAAAAATGAAAAATTTTCGTAACGATTAAGCAGGAAAGTAGAAAACAGGTGTTTGTTAATGGAGGTTGAAGATCGCCGCGTTTAAAGAGGATTGCGAAGGTTGAGAAGTTGAGAATGCAAATCCTTCCGTTTCGAAGTTGGTGCGCAAGGAGCGGCTACGAGTGGTCAAGGCATCCGAGCCTTCGGAAATCGAAATGGCCGATCTCTTTTCTCTCGTCTCCATATCCCGTTGTCTTCTTCTAGCAAAAGGTATAACCTTCGTGTCTGGAGGGTCTCTCGGGGCTCTCGGAACTCCTAGATAGTCCCCGGGACAACGGGTAGCAATAATAATATTCACTCGATTCAGCCGTTCCACCGGCTAATGCATACCGATGATAATACAGCGTAGGAACGAAACAATATCGCGCGTTTCCGAGGAGATAGAGAGACGAGGATGGCTGGCGTCGAACCGCAAACACACATAGCGCAGAGGGGCGGAGGGAGGAAGGGGAGAGGGGGGAGAGGGCGCGAACGCACTCACGCATCGACGCGTAATGGGATTCCGCGGGCGGTTTCTCAGCTCTCGCTGTATCTCGAGACTCTCCAGCAGGTTCTGCTTCGTCTCTCTTTCTCTCTCTTTCTTTCCGACCGACCTGCTAATCCTGCCAGCGTTGTGTATCTCACTGTATGCTCCTTCACGAGACGATGATGCACTCTCTGACTCAAGAGGAGTAGCGGCCAAGAGTACACCCTGACCTTAACCGCGTCCATATTGGGACTCGCGGTATACATATATATTATACTATTTACTACGGAAAATCTCTCCCCTCTCTCCTTCAACTTACGCTTGATTGCTTCGTGTTTATTTTTTCTGTTTCGCGATGTTTTCGCGCACACGTACCGAAGCATACATTATTCCCACAGGTATCGCAATAGCGAAACTGTTGCCAATTTATTATGTTTTTTTTTTTTTTTTTCGTGAACATTTGGTTAACTTGGTATAAAATTTGGCACTTTTTTTCCAATCGGTATATTTTTTTTATCGGATCGTAGTTATGATTGTTTTAAAGCGAAGTTTGTTTAATAATCGGCGGAATCGATTGTTACCACCTGCGCCGATCGTATTGTGTAAAATTAACGCACCGTCACGACTTCTTGTGTCATCGACCAAGCGAGAGCCTCAATGGTCTTTGACTTTCGCGTCAAGTATCCGACATACGGGATTTCCCGTCGACCAACTGCGATATTAATTCGATTCGCGAAGAACTCGTGGGAATGAGAATGTACGGGTCTTGTGCGGCCATTCTACACTGTTACGGAAGATAAAACATCGCGCTGATCGAGCATATATGGCGTGTGTGGTGAATGAAAAATGATAAGTAACCAGATAGTCACGCGTCACTCATAAATCGTGATCGTTAGGTTTTATTAACATCTTATCCGTGGAGTAATTACAAGAATATATTATAAGAAAAACCTTCGACAAATAATTTCGCGATTGCGCGCTTATTATTAGCAACATTTTCCCTCCGATGCATACGATACGAGGAGTTAATAAAAAGTAAAAAAAAAAAAAATAATGATAAAACACGTTTTCCCGTTACGATAGGAGATTCGTCGTTCGATCAAATAGTCGGTTCGGCGTTAATAAATGTATACATCTTATAACGAGACGCCGGTGGAATCGAAGACGCGTCAACGCCGAGTATCGTAATGCTAATTGTTTTCATTTCCATTGCAGGTAAGTCGCTTCTCTGCTCGTGTCCGTTATTTCTCCGGTTCCTCGTGGCGTCGTTCGAAGGTCAGATGCGTTCGCCGACGTCATTGTCCATGTGAGTAATGTCAGCGTTACCATATATATAAGATCGCGGCATTTTTTTCTCCCGGACATCAAACATATAGAAAAAAAAATCGAAGGCCCAAATTTATCTTTATCTCCTTCGCGATCTCAAATTATATATGCATACTATATGTATAAAAATGTTTACAAATTTGATGATCAATATAAATAAATAATTCGCTTATTTTTTGTTCAATTTTCGGATTTCGAGTTATTTACATTAGGCGACAGAATTTTATACATAATTCTCAAAAATTCTCAAAAAATTCACAAGTATTCGAAAAAATTATCGAGTAAATTTCGGTTAGGATACCGGATTATTCGTTAAAAAATCATTTTTTTTACCAACTTGTTAATAACTTTTTGGAATTATTATTATTATGGAAAGTTAATCTTCTTAGCATCTTCGGTATGGTTGATTTTTTTCGGATTTTTATTCCACTAATTTCGTCGAAATTTTCTCTGAATTCTCCGTGAATCGCACCCTTTGGTAATTCGCAGCGATACACCCTTCTTAAAAAAAAGTGCGGCTGCACATTGAATTCTAATTCAGCAACAGTAAGAAATGAAAAAAGGGTATTTTTTCATTATTAAGAGTTAATCTCTCGAATAACCATTCGACACTTGTTAATGAATACAAAACGCGTACGTAAGTGCGTTACTGTTATTCTCGAATTGCGGGCTCTTCGTCGGTACGGCCGCAAGTGTAACGCGAGACTCGAAGGACATCGCTCGTCGGGAACGAGCGTCGTCGTCGATCTCGGTGTTTCACTCCGTCTGCCGTCTCCGCTGAATTCTCTCGCTGTGTGTCCGTTGTCTTGGTAGCGTCATCGACAAGAGAGCAACGAGCAAGCAGGACGTTCGAACGTTTCGAGAGACAAGAGTGAAATTACAGGACGGCGAACGGCAACTGCCAGCGTGGCATTGAGCGTATCTCGCGATGAGTTGACGACGCTCTTTCGAACCCTATCTCTCTTCTGCATCTTTCGCTTCCACTCGCCGTACCTCGGGTCAATAATAATTAGTCGTAATAAGCAGTGGTCGCCGCGGTCACTGAGGTCCCCGCCTATGAAAAGATGAGAAAGAAGGAACCCCTCCCCTCCCTCCGCTTCTCTCCCTCTCGTCATTCTCTTATACTGTTATATCCTTACTTTTCTTACTCTCTCGCTAAATCATCTGAACTTTGTAAGCGATGAGAATAGAACGAGCGTAATTCTCGGTTACGTTTCGCCGGGAGGGAGATATAAAGAAAGACTGCTGAAATTACTTTGGTCAGAGAGCGGTTTTCACATCGCGATATTAACCCGAGAATAATTTTATTCTTGTAGACACCGATGAACGGTGACGCAATGGCTTAGGCAAATGGTGTGCAATAAAAATTATGAGCGATAAGACACGCCATGATATATTATTGCTGTCGATCTTTCATTGTGACGCCACATAAGTGGTACTCGGCATTGCCAGAGGGGGGCCTACCGCTACTTCGTAAATATACGCGGTCCGTAAGAGAAAAAAAAAAAAAAAAAAAAAAACATGAATAGCAAAAAAATACAACATTGAATTTAATACTCAAACCATGTTGAGGATAAAGCGCACTTAGACGAAAAAAAAAAACGATCGAGTATATTACAAGAGTGAAAAAGATGATATCCAGATTCGCCGAGGAAGACGAAGCAGAAGGACGAGAGACTTCGGAGTTCTTGTTCCGGATGTGTAGATGATGATGGTGTATGAGAAGTTCTTTCTCGTCTTACCTTTCCTGTCGAGACAACTTTAAACCCGCTTCCAATATAACTTCACCGGAGGATGTCGGTCCCGCTACTCCGACGGCGTTTGTCCGTGCGGTGTGCGCCAAGAGATGATGCCTAATGACCGGCTATCTTGGTCTCGCCGCGTCGCTTTAAAACTTTGTTCGATCAACTCTGCAGGGTATTATATTGTGTTATGTTATAAGAGAGACGAGGAGAGACGAGAGCGGTCGATCTTCAAAAGATTTGACTCCGACGCACCAAGAACAATGGCGTTGATTATCCCCGAAAAACCGGAGTGACTCGACGCCGTGAATTATATTCGACGGATAGCACGAGGATCCGAATGTACAACCCGAGGAATGAGAACAAATCGAAGGGAAGATGCCGTCTTGTGTGTTGCAGAGCGCCACGTTGCCCGGAGGATTATTCTCTCTAACGAGAAGTCATGCGCATCGCTCTCGAAATATCGAACGGTGTTACGAAGAAAGGCGGAGCAAAATAGATCAACGGGGCAAAATGGGACAGACGCGCAGCAACTCAAACTTTGGGACAAAATGATCCATCAAATTCATAAAATTGACCAAATTTTCAAGTTTCATAGCCCTCGATTATCGGAAACAGTTTTTCGTGAAATTCTTTGGAAGATCTGTTGACTGGGGTAAAATGGACCGATACTAAAAACAGGAATGCAGATTGATAAAACAATAATTCGATAATTGTCTTTCAAAGAAGTCTTCGATTTTTTTTAATATGGAAAAATTTGCATTTCCTGACGAGAATAGTGTACATATGGCTTCACATTTTTTTGTTCCTCTATTTTTTCGTCCTTGCGAAACGAAGCAAATATTATTTTTTTCACAAATATCATTAAACGTTGTGGATCGCGTATGAGATGCGCAGACATCGCTAAACTTTTTCGAGGATGAAATCGGTATGTGGTTAGAAAAAAAAATCGTATGATTAATTATCATCGATGATTGTCTCGTACGATGGTGTTAGGAGGTCCAAGGATAACCGGACTCGTAGATTCGCCATCGTTTTATTCACTCTTTCTCTCGCTTAGATCATCCTACAACGGTCGAGAGACTATTACTGTATAATCGAATCTATTATTATTTCTTTTTGCCGCGAGGAGAGTCAGCGGGCGTCATCTTACCGGTCCGATTAATCGAATCATGACTATCGGCTATTTATTTTTTTCCTCTCCCCACTTCGGTTCTCGTATCGTCACGTCTCCGGCAAGTTTATTTATACCGCGAAAGGATTGCATTCCGCGTATTGACGCCGTGCGTGATGACCAATAACGAGGTAAAGACGCAGAGAAAGGAGTCGAAGAGATGCGCATGGTGAGTCGCGCGCATTCCGTTACCCCGCTGAGCTCCTCTCGCGCATCGAATAGCGAACTTGGCCGCGAAGCCTACATAACGCCTCGAGCGCGAGAACGCTGGAGGAGAGAAAAGTACACGTATCTGCTGTAACCGAAAGAACCCACACGACAGAGGATCGAAGTGGTATGCGAATCTCGAAGAGAGTTCTCCGGTTAACTTCCGCCACAAGAGAATCGAATACATTCGGAAAGGCAACGAACACAACGACGGCGTTGCCAGCAAAACTCGATCGCTTTCTGGCATCGAATTAAAGAGGTCCCCGGGAAGCGCAGAAAAGATCGAGGCGCGTGCGGATCGACCGGTTTTTCATTTAAGTTCTCTCTCGCGCATGTCCGAGAATTGCGCACCGACCCAAAAGAGTCACGCGGTAATGCTTGAGCGGTATTTTTGGAGACAGGAGTTAATTGCTGGATTAATTTATTTCGGCCACTGATGCGTCAATGGTTGCACCGTCGTCTCGTTCCCTCGGGTATTTAGTCGTAATTGACGCCTTCTTCGAGTTGCTTCAAAAATACTATTAGGACCTCCGGAGACCCCATTAGCGAAGCAGTGTCCCGATCTTTGCACGCGGATTGTTAAAAAAAAAAAAAAAATACAAACCAAATGATAATCGAATGATAAAATTTATTTCTGTCCGTCGATCGAACAGTATTTACAGAAAAATCGCAATAATACCGCCTGATAACGGTATCAATATAATAAATACAGAGAAAACATAAAAAAGGTGTATGGAAGGTCGAGATGATGCTCACCAGAGGCAAAAAAAAACACGCCGGGAGGTCACATCGCGCAGTTTCTTGCAGACAATCGTAAATCATTATGCAAACTCAATAACAGGACGTTATTAATTGCCGGCCCGAGCAATTAATATCAAGATAACGCACATTCTCGTATCGCCGGAGTCGTTTTCCGCTTTCACGTTGGAGTTTGACTTTGTTGATGAATAAAAAAGTGTTTTTTTTTTTCTTTTTTTTTTTATTATGTTCCGATAATAAGAAGCATAGATATTTGCTCTTTCGGTCGATACAGCTTTTTTCGCATGTCCTCTGTCTCTCGACAGATATAATAATATCTTTGAATGCAATCTCGCATGGGATAAATAACCATTGTTTATCGTACGTTCTTCGACTCTCCCGCTTCTTATCCCCCGAAGACACTGAGAGCTATAAATTAAGCTCGGGGGGTACACATATTACTGTATGTATACTCGCGGGTGCTCGCGCGCCCAGTGAATGCCGCCGACTGCGTGCAGGAATGCGGCATTCTTTAGGCACACTCGCGCCTTCATCCAGACTCCGACTATATAAGCGCTGCGTCTCCGCCTCGTCTCGCTGAGCTTGCAGAATTCACTTTTCTGCACTCGCATCTTGCCTTACCGGGTACACACGCACTCGTTCCAAACCTCCCGCGCATATTTGTTGATACGCATTGCGGCGAAGATTTCCGAGAGCAGCGTAAAAAAATACGAACACCCAATCAAATTCATCGTATTTTTTTCGCGATCTAAATTTTTCCTTTCGCTAATAGAGAAAATACATTTAAAAACGAAAGAGGTAAAAAGAAAAATCTGAAAAAGTGCGGGTATCGCAAAAGAGAGCAAAAACAAGAATAGGTAAAGTTCAGCAATAAAATCTCTCGTTTTTCGAGGTATTTTACCTCCGTATTACGTACATCCTGTATAAAGGCATAACGGCGGAAAGACTCGAATACCCGCAACATATGTGTTCATTGCAAATCCACGGGTCTAGAAAACGCAATCGTAATGCCTTCGGAAAAATGAGATCTCCTCAACTGACTGACTGTTACTGATACTCGTGCGCTTGCTGGTTGCTTCTCCGCTTACCCTTCCTTCGCGGGTAATTACTTAACCTCGCCTTTAAATTCTTGGCGTACGTGCGCGCACCCGGCCGGTAGACAAACAGTCAGGTATATCCATCCACGCAAACCCATCGGACAGTGGTCAGCATGTCTCTCGAAGAAGCCGTACGGGAAGAAGAGCATCAAACAGGAAGAGGCCAATCTGTATTTGCTCTCGAGCCTCTTGATTCACGGAGCCCCGATGCTCTCGTCAGGAAGATAAGGAAAAAGAAGCATCGGGAACAAAAAAATCGAAGTCTAAGCTATGAGAGCGAAAGAGTTTCTCCAATCATCGGACCATCGGCGTCATTTTCTTCCTATCCTTTAGTCCGTTTCAGGAATAGCGCCAGTAACGTTACCCGAACGGAAGGAGAACTCGAGACTTCACTCGTATCCAATCGATCGCGCCGGTTTTCTGGTCATTCTATTATTTTCCAATGGAAACGTCCATTCGAGCGAAATGAGACTTTCTTTCGTTGAATTTTTCGAAAAAAAAAAAAAAAAAAAAAAAAAAAAAAACGAGTCTCGTCAAGTTATTATTACGCACATGACGAGTACGAGGTCAGTGGAACGTGGGCTGCCGGTGGCGAGAAGGAAACCGTTAGGTTCGTTAGAAATTAGTCGCTCGCTTGCGTCTGTATCTTCGTGGGACGAGCGGAGAGGTAACAACGCACGCTCGCGAGAGTTATTACGCGCAAAATGCACAACGAAAACGTTTTACGAGGACTCGAATAATCCGACGGTGTATTAAAGGAAATGACAATGTATTGCAGACTCTGTTAAACTTCGTCTATTACCGTAGAACCGCCTAAGCGTTGGGTTTGCATTAGTTTGAAGATAATTCACTCGTACCGCCATCGACTTAAGTTATAACCGCGCACCGTGCGATTTTGTTCGAGTCGAGTTAACACGTTAATTTGTAGTATGGAAATTCTTCCATAGATCAGTGTGAATACGAGGCACAACGCCGGGCATACAGGCCGCTCGGGTAGATATGTATTTTCAGGTCAGTAGACCATAATCATTTATTTGTTGATGAAACCAGAAAGACCGCAGGCTTTCACCGCGCATAACGGTTTTTCAAGGTGTAATATGTAAACAAAACAGTGCTATGCCACCGATCAACGAAAAACTCCACTTAACACCTTCGGTAAGCATACAAAAGCAATTAACATCTCGTGACCCATCACAGTTTTCATTTTCGTCGGTCCCCGAAGCACTCCGACAAATTTGATGGGATTGTGGATTACCTGCGCGTATCCGATAACGGTCTCGCGATAAGCTTATTTATTTCTATTCCGCGCTATTTTTATAAAAAAAAAAAAAACGTCGGAGGGAGAGTTTCGGAAGGACAGGAGGGGGTAGAAGTCAATATCCATTATCGAGATGCGACGATGCACGTCGGCGAACATATGCGAGTGGAGATGACTCGACGATCGAATTGATATTTCCGTTGCTCCGCGATCCTCGCGTTGACCCAAATTGTTTTAACGGGCGCGATATTTTCAGAAATCCTCTTTCAGCTCGAGTCTTCTTTTTCTTAGATACAATTTTTTTATTCAAAAAAAAAAAAAAAAAAAAAAAATTTCCGAAAGATTCACGATTCGTGTTATTACCAGGCTGGTGACGTAGCTCCGCGGAATTCGTAATGAAGCAGCGGTAATATGAAGGTATATATAGTCGACTATGCGCGAGTATATGGTATAGTGAACGGTGAGCCGGGGACAACAAGGTCGTGGCAGAGTCGTGGAACGTCCAGTGACCGGTGACTCGGCAGGATTTCGCACGACCAACTCTCTCATCGTTCGTATATAGCTACTAACTTCTACCTCTATATATCCCCCGCCGTCAATGACCTCCTCCTCCTCCTCCCCCTCCTTCTTCTCCTCCGCGTATATATACATAGATAGATACGTTAGAGACTCGAGCATAGTTAATCCTCTAAACGTGGCTGCGTACGTTTTTATTCAAACGCGCAAAGAATATCTCGCATTGTTCACTTATATACTGCAAGAACAATTAATTGAAGCTCGAGATGTAGAAAGAATAAAGAGAAAGGTCCCGAGGCAAAGAGCTCTCAGTTAATTATTCTCTCTCTCTCCATGGCGAGTACGTGACTTGGGCACTTGACGGCGATGATGATAATACCTACGCGCTTATATCCCTAGCGTGTCGAAGAAATCGCTCGGAGCGAGCACGTCGCATACTCAGCTGCAAGAGCCTCCTCCTCGTCGTTTCAATCCCGTTGCTCGTCCCCTCCCATTGCAGTCAGCGTCCTCAACTTTATGATTTCTTCTTCCGGGATTTGTAATAAATATTCTTCAACGTATCCTGTTTGTAGCTGCGCACGAGCATCGGGCTTCCCTTTTATTTATAGCAGTGAAAAAAAAAAAAAAAAAATTATATCGAGAAAAAAGTCGATATATTAGAGATCGATAGCTCTTTATTCGTGTAGACGAACTTCAGTTGCGTTGGAAAAAAGAAAACGAAATTTCTACTGATCCGGCTGCAGTTCCGAAGGAGAAGGAATCACTCGCGTTAATCGCGGAAAATTACCTTCCAACATTCGGAATTAAACATTTTCCCGAAGTGATTAAACTAAATTTGCACCTCGTTTTAAATCTATCAGTTTTTTCATTTTCAATTTATCGTTCTCCGCGGAAATTCGTGTCGGAAGAAAAAAGAAATTTTTTCAATTTGTAACCTTCCATTATTCTCGAACTCTGACGCCGTTAAAACGGCGTTGAATTGAGAACGTGAGACCGAGCTATGCGATTCCCACCCAAAAATGGAATTCAATTTTTATCGACATTATAGTACGTTAGAAGTATCGTCCTGAGTATGTAGTTACCGGAAATCACCGTTATAGCTTTCTCCCATCCAGTAGTTCGCGTTCGAAGGAAGACTTTCCTTGAAATGAACATAAATCAATTTTATTCAATCTCAATTTGTTTATTATCTATTTGATCCCAATTTCGAACTAATCGTCAGCCCCCCAATAGAAAGTGCGCAAGTTCCCGATCGTAAAGATACGAGTGATAGGTAGTAGCGACTCGTATGTATCGGGGAACTTCGATATTATGATAAAACAGCGTTAATGGCCGCGCGCGAGACCGACTCGCGAAGTCTGCATTTATGTTTACATAAAACTGGTCCGAGTGAAACCGAGCAGTGGAGAAGGAGAGACTGTCGGAGAATTGAAGGAGGACGTTGGCAAGTTGGCATGCATAGGCTATGTCTCGAGAGTCCACACTATGATAGAGCAAAAGAGAATGAGAAGAGAGCTCGAGAAGGACAGAGAGAGGCAGCGAGAGAGAGAGAGAGAGAGAGGCAGAGAGAGACACATAGAAGGGGAGAAGTTCTGCTGCTGGCGGAGTTCGTGACCGGGCCGTATAAGTATCCTTCGGTGCCAACCCACTCGTCCCACAATTTACGGTACTACCCCCGCTAGTAGTACGTACCGCACGGAGAGATTATTTTAGTTACCGCCTTACGTACCTATATATGCGGCCTCTGCTTAGTTGCAATACCACTCCGATACTCTCTTGCGTTTTGATACACTATAGAGAGGAAGCCCTCGCGCACAGTACTTACTCGAGTGCAACATGCCAGACGAGAGTACCATAGTGTTAAAATTTGAACAGCTGTTTGGAAAAGTTTTCAAGCGCACTGCTGCGAGAGCGACACAACACCGTCGAGGATCGACTCAACTTATTCTCTTCTCTTCGTACCCTTTAGCGTAGGTTGGGACGGATAATAAATCCTTCTCGCTCACATTTCCGTTGCATTCACTCTCTCGCGTGTCTGAAAACTTTTCACATTCATCGTGTGTACGTGCGAGAGCGCCATGATGGAATAAACTTTGTTTCTCAACTGCATATTACTTTTTTTTTTTTCTTTTTTTTTTTTTTTTTTTTTTTTTTTCGACTGGGGAATATTATCACGTCTCTTATCGACGTAGTCATTAACAGTACGCCAACTTTGCACTACAATTTTTTATAATTACAACGACGGGAAAATTGTTACACCGTAGCGCGCGGCTCTCCCTTTATTATGTTTATGCGCCACTAACAACGTTACGGACCTACCCTTCGTCCGCTCGCACTTCCCTCCGAGGTAACGCCGAGCTATGAAAATATATAAAGAAACGACAAAAGACCGGAGAGATGATAGAAACAGCGAGTTCATTAGGGTGACCGGCGCACCCTGTGCCGCACCCTACTACCGCTGTGTCGTCGTCATCATTGCCGCAACACGGAGCTGTGATTATCTCTTGCTGTTCTGTATCCCTGGCATCTAGTTCACTACTTTCTTCTTCTACAACACTCAATTTAATTGTGCCGAAGGTGGGCCGTTCCCCATTGCGAATCTCTCTTTAATACTCATTCAATTTATCGACAAGGTCGCGCGTTCGTTTAATTTTTATTCTCGCAACTCTACCGCTCCCCTCCTCTCGATTATGATAATTCATTTTTCACGGAACAATATAACGAATGAATTCAATTAAAAACTTTTTTGCGTCGCTATTCATTCAACGCTTCGATATACCGACGATTCCCGTCCGGATTACTCGCGATGACGTCGATGGGGGAATACATCGCGTGACTAAAAACCAGAAGGCCGCACTTTATACGTTTGTACGCGTAAAATACGCCCTTTTTGCTCTTACAGTCACTCGATATGTAGCTACGGATACGTCGAAAGCGTGGAAGAGAATAACGATTGACGAAAGCCAAGTGCATTCCAACGGCCAACGAAACCGACCACTTTTTACTCGCGGTACCGTTCACGAAAAGTTAATTTCGTTTATTGGCAGAGAATTTTAAAGGGAATCTTACGATCGCCCAATGGCCGTGCGAGGCTTACGATAGCCTCATCGAGAGAGGAGCGCCTAACTATCTCGACGAAATCTTTATTTTGTGCCGATTTACGGCTTTCAATGTTCTACGGATCGATAATCGTTACAGAGAAATTATGATCGCAAGACGGGGTTCCTCCCCTCTTGCGACTGCGCATTGTATACGGGTAATACGTACCTATATATACATATATACATTCGATGACAAGTTTTTTTTAGTTTGAACGCTCAACGATCGATTCATTTATTTCATCTCTTTTCTCCTTCTCACCTCGTATCGATGCACTCGTTTTATCGTGCTGTTCGATACACAACGCGATCTCGACAAACCGATAGCCATAAATCGCGCGATTGAATCAATTTAGATTGATATTCCGTGTACGTATTTTCCCCTTTGGTTTATTAGTCGTTATTTATCGCGTCGAAGGTGCACAATCGATGGTATAATAGAAATAATAATAGACTTCCCTTGTCTCGGAATTTATGCACAATTACGGAAGAACTCGAGAAAGGAATTTCGAGTAAATTAAAGTCCGGCTATATGGGGTTACAAAGTAATACGAGTGATGCAGTTGACCGAGAAAGCAATGCATAAAATAATGTACCAAGATGGCGATATATTGCTCGGGTTAGAGCTCATCGCAGGGGGAGGATATGGAGGCTTCTCTCGCGCTATGGGGCTCTCGCGTACGGCTCATAAACCCCGTAGAATAATTCAGAGTGGTCCCGATTTCCCGTGGCGATACAACCGCGACGTTCCACAGGTAGCAATCTTTATTGCAACGTTGAAAACATCATAATCTCTTGCCGTGGGGTAAATTATGGACAGAATATACAACGTCGCAGGACCCTTGTAGCTACGAACGTTAAAGCCCCTCGGGGTTATAGTCCCTCAGCTCTTTTCGCCTCGTCTCCGCTCTTCCATTCTCTCTTCGAATCAAAAACCACAACGCCTACGGCAACTATCGCAGCGATAATTGCAACTTGTCGTTGCTATTATCTTGCAACTTTACACTCGAGATCGATAAATAATAAATCTCGCGCGCGGCATATATGGCTTCGTAACATTGAAAATCCAAAAGTTACAACAGCCTTTCGCAACGTTGCGACAATCACCTTTGGGACTGTGACTATATTTTTTTTATGTCGTTCCCATTCGAAGAAAGTCAAGAGATTCTTCAAGTTAATACTTCGCTATGACTATTATCGTTGATTATTTAATAAAAAATAAAAAAAATCACCACATCTCGTGACGACTCGGCAGTTTACGAGTTTCCTGGCTGTTCTTCGCGTGCGTATCGATCGAAGCAGTGTCAACAATTATCGACATAAATATCGCGATAGTCGCGGCGTAAAAATAATTATATCTATTAACGATAAATATCGCCGTAGGCCTCGCAATTTTTCTTTTTATCGCCTTTTCTCGCGTTCGTGACAAATCTCAAACTCGTTGGAAATTATTTTGCGGCCATATTTTCTCGCGATGCCCATTAATATCGACGATTTTTAAATAATTGAAAGAGTACGCACGGTACTGCACGCCCACGGTCAACGGTCGGGTATTCGTGATTTCTTGCATCGAAGCGTTCTCTCCCTCGGCGTAGAAGAATACGAGTGCGAGCGCGAGGCAAGTCCGAGAGTCTCGAGGCTCCGGTGCTCCGTATAGCCGGGTGAAGTTTGCTCGTTCACGCGTCGCTGCCTTCAGGACATTCGGAGAGTTGCAGGCTTCGAAGTGCGCGCGCGAGCCGAAAGACAATAGCCACGGTCAGTTGGAGACTGGTCAGCGTTCTCTAACACGAGAAAGAGAGAGAGAGAGAGAGAGAGAGAGAGAGAGAGACTCGATTCCGATTAGGTAATCTAGAGCGTGCGGCAAATTCTCCGTTGTACTCCGCTCACCTCGCGCAAATAAATAGCATTCATCCGGTGCATATCGAAAAAAAAAGTAAATCGATTAAATACCATAAATTTTCGTAAAAGAGAAAAAACGCTCGAGAATGATTATAAATTCCCGATTTTACGTAAATTTTCCTCGTAATAATAATGCAAAACGCGAAATGAAGAATTAAAAAAAAAAAAACATCGTATATGAAGGTAAACGCAATTAAAGAAACATAAATTTGAAATAATTAAATTGCGTTCGAGTTTCGCGTCTATAAATATGCAGAAATAATATTTTCCATTATTGAATGGTCATTCAATCACGATAGGTAGATTCTAGGGCGAGGCGAACGCGCAAACGTTTCGAACGATCCGAGGAACTTTCACGCGTCGTTGAGCCCAAAGTATCGAGATAGCGTATTTACTGTATTATATATAGTGGGTGGGTTATGTCAAGCTATAGGTGTACCTACTGTTAGTCACTTGAGTCGAGCAGACATCGAGAAAATAGCTTCCAGGAGTCTAGAAGTAGAGAGAGATGGTGAGACGTGACAATGCCGAGGCGACGACGCGAGACCCCGATTAGGTAAGCGAGAGCGTACCTCGGCTCAAATATTCCCGGTGTCTTTCGCCAACGTTATGCTGCACTCACCGTACATAATGTATACATATATACATACATACATATTCGCGGTACGCGGTATACGCTGTATATGTACGCTTAACCACCGCGTACTTGTATAACTAAAGTATATACAGTTTACGTATCGTGTATGTAAGTGTAGCGCCCGAGGGTCTCGGTGTCACGCGACGAGAGAGTAGAAAAGAGCTCTGGTCCAGATTCCGTATGCTCTCGTGTGTTCTCTCAGCCTACTTGGTTGCGCTATACCATACGCGGGCGCACATGCGCGCGCGCGCGCGTGCGCGATCCCAACGAGTGAAACACACACTGTGCACTGAGACGGTTAGACGATTACAATTTCGCCTTCCTCTCCCCGACGACTCCGTTTCTCTTCTTGTTATATTCACTCTCGTTTTCGTTCTCCTTGTATAATAATATTCCGTTAAATTTCACCCGATGCAGCAAACTATAACAATTTATCATTCGATCGAACGCATCATCGATCGATAGCGAAATTTTCGACACCGCCGAAAAAATACACATATATTCGCGTTGCTTCGAAATACGCGAAGAATTGATAATACCAATTTTTCCCCTTTACCGCGTGTTACAGAAGAGTCGAGGATCGACGCGGCAACGAGCGGATCGCTGATATTATCGGTAAGTGTGTTGGGTCATTACAATTCCCGGTTTTATCGATCCCGCAATATATTTCCCAAATTTGCGAACACCTTTAACGCTGACGTTATTGATGCGACTATATCGCGGAGGGGACCATTTCTGGCCAATTATAGGATTATTATTATTATTTCTTTACGGAATCTTGACAAATAATTGATTATACGTGTGATAAAATTTTATATTAAGCTTTTTGCTTTTGGATCGGAGCGGTGAAAAATACGCGTTATCACGATAACGCCAGGATAGAAATTTGTCTTGTCACGTGTTGTGCTCCTCTCGCACCCCGTTCGTAATGTACGCTTGTGTATATATACCTTACTTATCTCACCCGCTCTCTCGAAGCGCTCTGTCGTCGACGGCATTTGCGATCGTCGTCGTTTGGCTGCTAACGGGATTATAGCCTCGTGTGTGCGCCCCCTCGTTTCTCTTGACTCTCGGGGTCTCGAGGCCCGGGTACATTGCACATTGCAACGGGAAGAATGAACGATAACGTATAAAGTCGCGCGATCAAGTTCGCGTTCCAAGTCTCACATGTCTTACGGTACATCCATCTCGTTAACATCGTCTTATCGTTTTCTTTCCAATTTTTATTATTATTATTATTAATATTTGTCGAATCTTCGAAGCGTGCAATGCAGCTGTTTGCGTTTCATCACACAATCAGAATAATTCATTAGAGAAAGAAGATTAGAATTAATTGACGATATATAGATATACGCGGCGTCGGAATATCGACTGGGAAATGGGGTCGTTAGGGAGAGAATAGTTTTCGTCTGCTCCTCCATCGGAGGCAAAAGAGTTACACGCGAGAGGGAGACGACGAGGCAGTGGTCGGCATGCATCGACGATGAGAATATGACCCCAACCTGAGGGCTGGCAGAATTGCCTACTACTACTACTACGACGACTACTACCATATAACTTGGATAGAAGTTGCTCCTCCGCGCGAGAGTAAACCATAGGCGTTGCATCGCAGAGATGTTGAGTGGTGGGAGTACCGCAAGGGTCAATCCTCGGTCCACCATTATATTCTTCGACGAAGACACAGGTCTCTTCGCCAGCGCGCCGTATCTCGCCGGGGTTCAGCGAAGCCACACGGCGTGCTGAAATGCCGTGCGCGCTAGCGCGGGCGAGAGAGCCCCCTCTCTCTCTCTCTCTCGTCGTTCGGTACCTACATAACGTCGCTCGAGTAATAGCCGGGATTTGTCTAGTGGGCAGGTACAGGGAGAGACCGGTAATAGAGAACAAGCATCGCCGGCAAATTCTCATTTCATAGCAACGCCGCGTTCGATATTATCTTCGTGACGATTATTAATATATATATGTATATCCATATATAAGGTTAATATATAAAATTCTGTGATCGGATTATCAAAATTAACCGAATTAAAGAACGTCATTGATGATTTGAAAAAAAAAAAAACAATGCCGATAGTTGAGCTCTAAATTTTTTGATTGGCGCTCATTAGTGATTTATTGCAATTATAATAGAAATTAATTAAATTATGTAAGAGTTTGTTTATCGATAAAAAAACATTTTCGAATACATCGGGGGCTGTATGATGATGAAAAAAAATACAGATGTTTCGACTCTTAGAAGTTTTTCGCACGACTCGGTATGCCTCTCGATCGTTGGACGTCTCTCTGGCGGAACAACAGCGAATGTGCAAAAAGATTAAAGATTGAAGCGTTAAAGACCGATATAAGACGGTGCAAGATGAAGACACAAGAAGCTTCGCGACAGAGGCGTTCATGTACCGTAGGTCTATGCAGGCGCTTCTCTACCTGCAGTGTCAAGATTCTTGTGTGACACGCGGAAGGATAAATACCCGGTGATTAGCGATTTATTCGAATTCTCGAATGGTAGAATTTGCGCGTCGCAGAGGAAAAGAGAAAGATTGAGGAAGAGGTCGGAATAAATGAAAATAAAAACAAAAAATAAAAAGAATAAAAAAAAAAAACGTTTGCCGTCGGTGCGCCGCGCGTGAAGACGAGGCAACGGTCAACGGTCCACCGTGGGGCTTGCGGGACACTCATCCCGAGGATTTACAAGTCTCTCGACCTCTCGAGCGCACGATCCGCGAGCTCGCGGGAGCCGCGACTCAGCGAGGGAGAGCGCCATCGAAACTTTTCTTCCAAAGACCCTTTGCCGGCTTAAGAGCGCAGCTTCTGGCGTTCCACCGGCTCTAAATCTTTCCCCGTGGAATAGGCAGTCGCAGAAAAAAAAAAAAAAATCTCGTCTTTTCTCATCCATGTATCCCCTCTTTTGAAGCATATAAACTGTGTGTTAGATCCGCGGATAGATTCTCGAAGGAAATTTAATTGCTAATCGCTGCTCGTATCGTCGGGTGTATGTAGGGCCCGATGTTGCGCGGTCGATGTAACTAAAACGCATCAGAGAATTAACCAATCATCACGAAATGTGCTATTATCACGTATGCGATAATACGAACGGGTATAGGAAATACGTATAGAAGATATATCGGTGATCACAAGATACATATATTTATTTCTAAGCACCTGGCGCCAGTCGTCTTTTCTTTGGCGATTAATTCGTCGCGAAGGTTTATCCGACGGGCTTCTCCTGGTCCGACTCCTTCGTAACGAACCGACGTGGTACACTCACCGCTTCCGCCTCTCGTATGGATCACAGAGAATTCTCCCGGTTACGAGGAGAAGCGAGGAGAAGTGTACACTTGGGGGATATATATCGATGTTGCAGTCGTGTATAGTATAACTACGTACTATTACGTGCTGCTGTGTTTTCCACGGTTCTCTGTGCAAAAGGTCTTCGGACACCTGGTACCGTGTATACACGCTAACACAACAAACTCGCTCGAGCTCTCGCTGGCTGATCGATGATGCGAGAATTTCTTGGTCGTGGCCCCGAAGAGGAACGACGCAAATCGTGAACGAAGAAATCTCATGGGGGCTTACCGCGAGCGTCAATTGGAATTCTTCGCGTGGGAATTTCGACTCTAAGATTTTTTTTTTTTATTCTTCTCTTTTCCCGTCTCGGAGATACCGAGCGTGTCATGCGTTTGTACGTGTATTCGACTGTACAGTTAAAGAGAAGACACGATTGGCTTCTTCTAGTTCTATGTCAGTATTTTTAGAACCGACGACGCCCGTTTCACCTCATCACTAACGAGCGTCGGATTACGAAGAATCACGAAACGCAGAGATACAAATCCCTAATATCATTTGTATGATGGACATCGCGTAGTTTTTTCCATCGCTGCAGAGCAGATTTCTGTTGAAATATAGACGGCGGAGATAAGGCGAATAACGGAAAGGGCGGCCCCCGGGCATTCTCGCGCGGTCGTAAAATGTAAGGCATTGATGTCCTCGGATAATCTTTACGGAGATTTATGTCCGATTCGGCAGCTTGTTTGGCAGGTGACTGTGTCAATTAAAAATTTCATAGCCTGCAGGTAGATAGGTTGGTGCGGTTGATGGGTAAAAAACGAAGAACCGGTAGGCGATAAGACCGAAAAAACGGTATTAACTGTGTATCGATCGGACGAAGAAAATCCAAGATAGGCAAAGATGGAACGGAGCTGAAAAAAACCAGTCGCGAGATTCTATTGTTATCATTGCTGCCTTTCTCTCCTTTTGGTCGGTCTGAAATCTTTCTTTTTCGTTTTCGAAAGCCACCGCTGTTAGGCCGATTGCGCGGTGTTATATACGCTTTCGGCTGAATAGATCGATAAATAGGTAGCCGATGTACCGGTGTTGTACTATTTTATTCTATCACGGAGGGGTTATAATAGGTGCATATATGATTATACGTAACGCACAGCGCAGAATGTACGAGAGCAACAGCTCGGGTGAAGGCAACAGCTTCGCAGTCACGGAGCCGGAGTACGGCGGCTCCGGCTTCTTCTACTCTTACTGTTGCTGCGTTCGCAATGTGTTTCTTGTTTTGTCAGTCTACTGTTACCAAAGAGAGTAACATTGCTGTCCATGCGCGTGGAACAATGCACACTTCCTATTTCACTGTCTTAATCATTCCCGAGACCCTACACGTTAAGCCCCTTCAATCTGTAATCAAAACTAAACCTCATTGTTCACGTAATGCATAACTGCATATAGCTCCGCGCACTCTGCACCCACAGAGGCAGCGGCAAGTCGATAGGAATCAGACGAAAAAAAAAAAAACTGATAAAAAAAAACAAATAATTTTCGCTCGTAATTATCTTCGAAGGATTTTTTCGCTCGGCGATAAATCAACTTCTCTTTTCATCCTTCCCACTCGAAAGATTTCATTCTACTATAGACCCAATGACTTTATTGCGGTCGAGTTTCTTCGCGCTTCACTGCTCTTTATCGACTCTTTCTCTTCGCGGACCAGTCCCCCCCGCGAGATCTCGCTTTCGGTGATCCTTTTGCTTGTCATTTCTTCGAGTTGAAATACGAGTTTGCGGAACTACGATTGTCACCGACTTACATATCGATGTTTAAAAAAAAAGAAAGACCTGTCGCGTATCATTTTACATGGAAAATTATCTTGTTTTGTAGCCTGTGTACGGAAAACCGTGCATTTCATGGCAGTTTTGCGGAACGAAAGTGGCAGATTATTTGACAATATCGAAAAGATAGGTTCGCGATTTCTTCAATTTCGTACCTTTTGGGACGAAAAATTATAACCTCACTTTTCACCATACCGCGTTGGTTTCCCGGTTTTTTCAAATTATTTTTTCATCACACGGCCGACTTTTAACGTTTTGTTCCGTTTCTCCGACTTGACGAACTGAGTACTACAGATAAACGGTACTTTTTACGGAAATGTACGATTCCGATTATTGCCTGCGGAAGCTGTCCTCACTATTTCGATATATCGATCGATTATCGCGATCGCTTTTTTCGGAAGAACGTTTACGTTACGTTTAGGGATGAGAGCATTCGCAATTGAGAGCTCAATGTCGAAAGTTCATCATCGTTGTTTTACATTTCAGCTACATATCTTCACTGATTACTACGCTACGATATGTCTGGTTGTACCTGCGGCATCTTCGCGTGCGTGTCTGGCACACCTATGCCAAAAAAAAGAAAAATAATGAAAATATTTGCGAACGTGCACGCCGCCCGTATATTTCTCGTAATCGTCCGCCAAAGCCAGCGGCATCGAATTCTCTCTCGCGACCGTGCATTATACACATAAATACAGTAAACATTACTCGTTCTCTCGTGATGATCCAGAGGTCACTTGGTCACGTGATCCCTCGGGCGTACACGTTTTTCCTCGCACGCTCGTCTCGCGCCACACCTCGTAAATGTTGCATCGAAACCATTTATTCGTAACTCACGTTTCGCGTCGAAACGGCGACTCGGTTTTTACGCAAATTTCTTCAATATATTCAATACATATACATATATACTACCGAATTCATAATTTCAGTCTTGAAGTGAAGCGAGGCGTATATTATACTCGTTCTCGAAGAGGCAATTGGCATTTAAATGTTAGAACGTCTATCTATACGGGATGGTATTTGCCTCCAGTCGTCGTATTTACCGTCCTTCTACTGTGTAGCTGATAGCGTTGTATATATGCGCATCGCGTAACAGGACAAACCCCTCTACAGTCGGGGGTGGGGGGTGGGGGGCATATGCAGCACGCAGTACTATTTCGAAAGTTAAATGTCAATGAGAACTCTATGGGACAGCGGTAAGCGCGTTCGCGCAATGCGGCAGATGGATAGAGTAACAAAGATAGGACGATCGAGACGTAGAATTGTGGAACCGAGGTATCCGCGTTCGCGAGTCAGAAGCCAAGGGGGATACCCACAAGCCGCGGGTACTTGCGAGCACGTGCAAGCGACGTCGACGTCGTCGTTTCGCGCGCGTTGAATGCACTTTAACTTGCGCAGTCACTGTGGTGGTGTACGCGGAAAACCGTACAACGCTATATCGGCGGATGCTCCTTCGAGACCTCACGGCGCATGCCAGATCTCATCGGATATACCAAGCTACGACGGAGATTCACCGAGATCTCGAGGGGTTAATCCATCAAGTTGCAGGAGAGAGAAGAGAGAAGAAGCCTTTAACTGCATCAGCGCCGCTAAAGGTTTGTGGACCTTTAGCGCCGCCACGCTGTCCAACTATATGCTTTAAAAGTTTCGCTCTCGCTGTAAGCCTATAATACACGAGCCACATTGATATAGTCATATGTATTAACATATTTCCAGCATCCCGAGATTTAATGGATGCGTGAATGCAATAAAGATTTATTGGATCCTTAGGGGAATGGCGCATGCGCATAAAAACCACCAGGTGTTTAGTATTGCATAACGAAGAGGGGTATCCCCAATTTTAAGTACGAAAACGTGACAAATTTTTTTTTCACGGAATAAAAAAAAATTTCTCAGATTTATGTACATATAAAATAATGTTAAAACAGTTCAATTTTTCGTTAGTGAAAATTAAAAAAAAAATTCCGTTAGGCATATTCGAGAAGCCGTGACATATTTTTTATCACTCGTTAAGAATGTATCGAAAGATTTTCAAATTTTATTTATTCGTCCAGATGTTATGATAATTTTTAAAAAATCAAATTTTCATATAAGACAATGTAGAAATTTTTTTTTTTTGTTCGTTTTTAATAAGAATTAAAAAAAAAAATTCCTTCGTCACATGAATCGCCGTATCTACGCTTCATTGGTATTAATTAATCGATCGATGAGAATCTCGAAAATAATAAATCATTTTGTGCGCATTGTAAGGTGAAGAGAATTCAGATGATTCAGATTCAGAATGATAGAATTCAGATGATTTCGTCACCTGCGGATAATTGTTACTTCAGTTCAACACAATCAGAGAACATAACGTTTGGCGATCGACAGAAAACGGTCCGAAGAATTTATGCTTTGCGCGTCGCCCCGGTAAATAGTGTAACTATATGGTAAATGAATCCACTAGTAATATAATGCCGATATAAGATAGAAGAGCGATGACGGGAGGCTCGTTGGTAGGAGGCAAAAGGCCGAAGCATTCGAAGGGAAACAAACGAGAGGCTCGGCTACGCGACGCCGCGTCGTCGCCAGCGCGATCCTAGATTCCCCATACATGGAGCACGTTCCTCAGGATAGGATGTATACGGCGCGGGGATAAGTACGAAAGGAAGTGAAGTTCACTAACGCGCCGACTATATACCTTCGGCGGTAGATCTCTGCTATTTATATGTACAACATATACTACTGTATTATAGCGTGTAACCGCGTGCGCCTACTCTGTTGCATGCTTTCCTTCGCCGTTTGCGCTCGGTGCTGATTCGTCGCTTCTACCGGCTAACGGTAGCTCCGCGTTCGACTTGGTATGTGCGATCTGTTCTCTCTCGACAGGAAACGGAATCCTTTCCATTACGCCGCTACAACAGATAGGTAATCTATACTTTGTGTATTCTATACCGGTCGACCTCGCCCCGCGTCCTCAGACGGATGATCGTCCAGTAATTCTTAATAAAACACCCAACAAACATACGTACCGAATAAAATTACAAGGTCATTGATCTCCCGAAGTTTGCAACGAGTATATTCTTTTGGAAATTCGCAATTCACTGTCCGATTCGCGAAGAAACGGCAACAGAATACGCGAGTACGACGAAGTCGACCACCCACCGATTTTAATTAGAAGGCATTACAATAATCATAGACAGTGGAAGTATACGCTGTTACTCTGTCTCGTTACGGGTAGCAGTTTTACGCGTTGGATCAGAGCGATGCCGGTTGGAGCAATTAACGAATTTTTGTGCGTCGCGTTCACTGAACCTCCCGTAGGCGCCATCCGCGTTAAGATCGTAAACGCGATAGGTTTCCACCTGTTCGTCGGCTCTTCGGTTTTTCGCCTATAGAAAATCTCTTGTAACTCGAAAAAATTTAAGTTTTGCTAAAATCATTGATATCGATTGACACAAAACGGATGAAATTTTTTTCAATTTTTTTTTTTTTTTTTTTTTCGGAGAAAATTAAATTGCCGTTTGGATAATAACTTTTAGCTACTGACTGATGAAAATACGACGTGGTAGCTGACGAAACGATCGATTCGCGATATTGCTGGGTTCGTATCGAACCGGATCGACGCGCGTAGACAGATGCGGCGGAGATTGTACCTAAGAGTCAGCGCTCGCGAAGGCAACGCTTAAACGATAAATTATTCATTCGAATGTAGAGTTCCCCGTAGTAAAAAGAGGCTGTACTATATTATACACAGTTAAATATAATACTCCGGTACGGTGTGTCCTCCTTTATCTGAGATACAGTCAACAGATAAAGTCTTCGTCGCTTACTATGTTCGACAATAATTCCATCGAGTCGCGCCGAGAATCTTATATTTCTCACGAAAAGAATCAGATCAATCTTTATCCTGTTTTTCTTCACATCTTGCGGCACAGTGGTTTTTTTTTACTTATAGAGTTCATAAAATGTTAAATAGCATCAATAATAACCATAACAATAATTCATCGTGAACCCGCGAGATGCATCAACTCTCCATATCCATGATGACGACAAACGCGGAGAAACATCATCCGGGCGTAACGATCATCTTTTTTTTTAATGCTAAAAATGATGCTGCATACGTTATTTTGTTTCTCAGCGAACAAAATCGTTCGCAATGTGTGAATACGTTCGAACGGTTGTACTTCTCGGCGCTCAACAGCAGCAGAAATAACCGCTTCAGTTGTGAGCGCCGATCCCGTAACGTGTTACTCCGATGAAATATTATCCATACGCTTCGCGATCTCGTCGTGCGCGAGGAGGGGGAGGACGGCGAACGTTCGCTCGGCAGAGTAACGCGAGTAACGAGAGGGAAGAGAAGGGAAGGGTTGCGCGTTAGTTGCTAGCTACTCGATCCTCGATCGGCCCGGCAGTCGAGCCGAGAATCGGGGACGGTGAGATAAAGAGAGATGGAAAGAGATGGGGATCGCTGACAAAACGTGTGCGGTGTCACAAACGAGCGCGGAGAAGTAAGGAAAACCCCGAGCGGCATCATACCGCGCCGTTTCTCTCTCTCTCTCTCTCTCTCTACCTGTGTGGCGTAATCCGGGCGGTGTGCCCTGGCGTGCTGCCGTGCAGCTCCGCTCTTAAAGCCTTTGACTCGCGGATCGCGAAGTAAACGCGAATCCTGTGGCAGCTTTCTCTGGTACAATGCTCGACTAGTTCGTTGCACATTGGATGGTAAACGACGGTGTATGTGTCGGTGGATGTATAGAAGGCTCAGTCTGCAAGCCGAACAAGTCCCAAGTCACACCGATGCTACGGGCACCAGAGGAGCGAATAGATACGAGAGATTCATTGTCCTCGTTGTCTGTGAATGTTGAGCGCTAACTCGCAATCCGAACAAACTTGTAGTTCACTGGGTTACAGAGGGTGCGCGAAGATTTTTTTTTTATTCTCTCGATAATCGCTTCGATCTTTTGCGGTTCACAACATTTTTCTACTCTTTAATATCAGGAAAACTGCTATTCAGTAAAATTGATTTTTAAGGTATCGATAGAAAAAAAAAAGATAAAGTTCTCGTTTCGATTTGTCCATTTGGATTCTACGAAATATCCATTGGACGTTTTGTCTTTTAATTGCAACGATATTCTGAAAATACTCGATATTTGCGAGAAAATAAATATTTTTTTGCTTTCTCACAGAGAAAGCTGTGTTTTTGCAAAAAAACATCGTGAGGATAGAAATTGCGCCGAAAATTGTGATACATCGAGAAATTTTGTACACAAGTCAAATGGGCACTATAAGAATTTTAATTTTCTCAAATCGGTAATGAGATTAAAAACGTATGAATTTTTTTGTTTCTAATATTGATAAAATTTCGACGTAAGTTTCGATAAAACGTTTGTAAATTTAAGAACCGACGCTTGGTGATACTTTGGCCCGACGATTCGAGAGTTAACGCCAATCAACCGACAAACTTTCGAGATTTGCGCCTCTCTCGTTTTGAATCCATTCGAAATGTTATAAAATAATTTCCACTGTCCATCGATTTATTTATCGTTAACAGCGTTCTTGTCTCGGTCGTGTGAAACGAAGCGTCAAAGGACGCGACGCTCGGGTGGGAGGAGAGAGAAGGGATTGAGGAGGAAGGGAAGCGACGGGGATAACAATGATGCACCGCGTTTAAAGTATCGAAGGCATCTCTTCGCTGTTTTGTAAACTAGCAGCGAGTGGAGTAGAAGGTCTTCTCGGAGTTTAATTTGCACAAGAAAGAGAAACACGGCCTTGCAAAAGAGTTTCACGGTGCTGCATCGTGATGCCGTTCGCGGTGTGTTCAACGTTCTTGGGAATTATATTTTTATCGTTTGACAAAAGAGATTCCGAGTCGACGCAGTTTGTTGCGAATTTTCTGGACTCTCAAGATCCATCGAGTTTTTCTCTTCTCTTCGGACTTTTTTCATGACTGTCGCTGCCGGCGTGAAGAGCACGAAACGAGGCCAATGATCGCGATAAATTATTGAATTAATTGCAAAACGCGATATTCAATAAATATCACTGTTTCGTACGTGTCTAACACCGAGAAATATATGACGAAATTTATTACCTCGACGAAACAAAAGCGACTGAATATCGATGTACGATTCGTGCGGTTCGAAAAAGAAAAAAAAAAAAATAGGATCGATATTGAATATTTATATGCACCGTTAGGATTACGATAGAACCGCGGGGACACACTCGTGAGTCGAGCGCAACATCCGTAGAGCTCTCACCGATCCGTCCTCGAAGAAGTCTTTCGTCTGTTATGCAAGAAGCACAGAAAGACTGAGACGGAAAAGGGATAGGAGATGGGAATAAGAGATCTCGATCCCAGATCTCGATCGTCTGATTGCTGTTTACGAGGATCGTTTTCTTCGAGAACTTGATCGCGCGGGGTATATCTCTCGACGACGATGGAGAGAGACGAAGAGGACAAGAGAGAGAAGAGAGGATCGCAACCCGGAAATGTTGTCCGCAGCATCTACGAGGAGAGAATAAAGAGAAGTAGGAGGAGGAGGAGGAGGACATAACGTAGCGGGGGCGAATCTTTCGAAAGCTCTTTTGCGATGTTGGAGAGGAAGAACCGTAAAGACAACTTAGAGATAAAGAAATTGATCGGTATCGAAGATTATACAATAGTTGTTGGAGGTTTGTCGCTTATCGGGCGACTCTTCGACTGGTACTTGTTTTTTCGTTTTTTTTTTCCCCCATTTTCTTCTTATTCGTCTTGTCGTCCATTGCTCGTATCAAGAGAGAAGAAGAGAGAGAATTCCCTCAACAATGTCAATTGGAGAACGGTACACGACCAGAGGGATAAAATGCTGCAATGGATTTCTCGCGTTCTCTCCTGTGAGCCGTCTATTCCTACGTACATAGCTCCCGTGAGCGGAGATAGTCCCGGGCGCGTATGTATACATCGAGACGAGGACGCTCGCGTTTAATCGGTCTACGATGCAACGTACGACGGCGCCAAGGAGATCGGGTTGCGTCATTGTCTGCCGGTGTGCTACGGGGCTGCGATGCGGAACGTCGAGAGCGAAAAACCGAAGAGTACAGAAAAGATACGCGTAGGAAATACCTATATTCCCGCGACTAAAATCAAAATCGTGTTTTTTTCCATCTACAATCGTGGTGTATGCATCTTACTGCTTCAAGTTACACGAAGTTACACGATCACAATTTGTGGAACGCAAGCGAAGATGCGTGCATTACTTCCGCTGGCAAATGCGTTGTGCTAAAATCGTCAGAATTTCAAACGTCCTTCGGAATCAGTTGAATCAATCTATTCATCAGATACAAACTAATGAAGTCATCAGAAAAAAACTGGAAAATTCACGTCATTTTTACGTTTTGGAGTAAACAAAAAGAGTCTTTTAGTATACAGAAGAACACTTGAAAAAAAAAAAAAAAAAAAAACGAATGCATGCAAATAAGTAGTGAGCGAGTAGCCAACGAAGCATAGGCTTCCCCGAAGAATTCCGCGAAGCGTGGCGACTCAAGGTAGAGGTCGAGGTACTCGACGATTTCGCTCCGGCTCGGCACTTTTCCTCTCTCGTCTCTCCTCTCACCGCCCACGAGTCTACCTTCACCTTCTCTTAGCCGTCCTATACTTCTCCATCTCATTTTTTTTTATTTTTATTCTCTCCTCCTTCAGACGGTGGCCATTCGCATCACGCAAGAGTGCGTTGGCCAGCGAGGACCCCCTCCCCCGCCCCCTGTACCTTCCCAATGAAACAAAAGACTCACGACATGTGACTGACTGACTCGTCGGGGCGGTAGCTGCTCACGCATACGGAAACGCATCTTCGACGTCACTTTCGCATGAATAATGCGTCGAACGAGGTTCATCATTATGTTCGAGAAACCGTTCTTCAGCAAAAGAGGATTCTTTTCCGTTTTCACTATCGTCCTCAACCATTCGTTGAACAATACGTTTGCAGCCGATACTCGATATCCCGATGCATTTTTCGCGATGACTAGAAAATTGCGAAATATCTCTCAGCAACTGTGTCTTTTACAGTATTAATCTTTTCATTCCGAAAACTTCAATGTTTTTTTTTTTTTTTTTTATCGCGTTGCACTTGCAACGAGAAACTGGTGCAGTTTTCGATTGATCGCCCGATGCGAATTTTTATTCTCTCGATACATAAAATGGTGTAATACGACAATGCGTACTTCTTGCCGGATCTCGTCGAGTCGGAGTGTGTGCTCCCCTCGTATCTATACGCGTACTATACGTAAAACGTTTAGATCTGAGCTCTGAGATAGCTTAACCTTCGTCATAGCTTACCGAGCGCAACGCCGGTTTCCCCTCCGGACGCTCGTTGACGTTCTTGGCGGACGGGTAAACGCGCACGCACCGTACGCCTATATACTGTGTAGTACAGTGTATTCCCCCGTTTCCCCGGCGTACGCACAGCAACAGCCGCCTGCTACTCCTACTATCTTCTTGCTTTTCATATATATATATATATATATATATTACTAGTATGGTTTACGCTCAACCAAAGAGATCTCTGTGGTCGCACGAGACTTTGCGTGCACTATTTTCCTTCGCTTCTGCTGCTTCTCTTACAATCGTCGGTATGAAAAAAAAAAAAAAAAAAAAAAACGCACATGCGTGTACGTACCGGGTATAGTAGTATATCGCGAGTACGTGCGCTCATCCGTTCTCAGTTGCAATGCGAGGGATGCACAAGGAAGACCTACTATGCCCTGCCCTCGAGTTTCTCCCATTCCACGTACGTGCGTGCGCTAATATGAGAGTACAGTACGTAGCGTTTCACGGATAAACCATCTGTATAGCTAATATACGCAAAGCCTCGCACGAGCTTCTGCGGATACGATACCACGAGGTTCTCTACCTCGGGGTGAGCATTCTCATCGAGGGTTGCGATATACCGCGCAAGAAAAGAATAAAGACTCTTCTTTTTTCAATTATTTTTCGCGCATATTGTCCGCAAAGCGCTTCCGTTTTATCGGCGAAAAAAAAAAAAAATGTTCGCTACAATGGCCATTTTTGTCATCCGTTCTTTCATGCCGATTTCCCTTACCCATTGATGGCTGAGGCGCCATTCCTTTTTTTAAGATGAATCGATGTCTGATGAGAAAATTCGAAACGGAAACAGTAAATTACCACCTATTATACCGGTGGAGCCTTGAAACGAACAATTGGCAAAAACGGCGATTTTTACGTCTGCGTATATCGATCTATAATCGATTCCTTGAAATTTCGTGTGATTGTGAAAGATGTTTGAACAATTATTCTCGTACGATGCGGATGGATCGGCACGAGTAGTTCCGGTTTCTGAAACAACGCGACAAATTGTTATTCTAAAATAAAAGTAACTCTTCCATAACCAAATGTTCAAATTTATTATTCTCTAACGCGAGCTTTGGCCCCGCAGCGTCAAAGAGTAACGATGCATAAATCCTCGATAGTCGTGGGCGCGTGAGTTCACAGCACCCGCTGTATTCCCTCGGCGTGTGTAAAACCGGGTTACACATACTCGCAAACATAATGGAGTACAGCGGCATTCTATAATAATATACCGCGATAGAAAAAAAAATGTCACCAAGGTCGTTAGCCCGATATTTCCGCGTCTTTCAACGCTGCGATTAATCCACCGGTTAGTCGTCGAACCTTCAGCGCGATACTCTCAAACGGACGAACCCATCGTCATCGTTCGAATCGTCGTGATTTACCTTTGCTGCTGAGACAGAGAACGCCGCAGTAACTCGACGAAACTAAAGCTCGCGATTTTTATATTTGAAAAAAAAAAAAAAAAAAATGTTATACCAAAAGCAATAGATAAATCGATATTGCATTCTATTCCAATGGACACCGCGGATTACGACCATATAAAGAGCTGAGGACAGTTTTTGACGACACAATATTGCAATATGCATTTCACGAACGCGTCATGCATGAAAAAAAAAAAAAAAAAAAAAAAAGGTCTCGAATCGACTCCTGATGGGTGTATTACAACGCCACATAACGTGTTGCTTTTAAGACGCGTACACGACGAACATCGTACAAAAATGATACGTGACCAACACACCCGTCGCCGAGGATATTAGATTTTCCGGTTTCTAGAGAAGCCGGAAAGGCCGCCGGGCGTAATAGTAAGCGACCAAACGGTATCTGCAGGTTAGTCAGTCCGTAGAAACGGAGCAGCGTTTATGTAGCGTACGTGACGTAGATGACGCGCGCGGATATAACAATTCGTCGGCTCTTTCGTATTCTTACGCTAACTCTTGTGTACTTGAAGCACGCGTTCAAGTTCCATCACGTTGCACGCTGCACATTGCACGTATCAAGGGGCCGAAGGGAAACGTATCTCACATTGCGCGGTGGGTATCCGGTGATGGAAAACTTCCGGAGATCTGAAAGCAACGTATAAGTTCCTAACGCGGACCTTATATAGTGAAGTTGGACTCTTATCGGTTACTACTGGTTGGCTAGTCGTCTCCCCTGCACTGTTCACTCTCTGAGTGCATTATGCACGCGTAGCCGATGTTCACTGACTTCCCCTCGTTAGATTAACACTCGTTTCGGAGTGAACAACTTTCCGCGTACGCCGGCAGTTGCAGAAAGAAAAAAAATCATCTAAATAGACTTTCTATGAAATTCTGTAGAAAACTATACAAAAAAAAGTGAAGAAGCCAATAAATCGATAGTTACCGATACTCGACATTTTTTTTTTCGCGAAAATGAATCTTCTGCTACGAAGAAGCAAAACATTTCACCAATTACACGGACTAATTAATTTTTTTTTCTTCGGCGTTAATCGTCATACGTCCACGATATTAATTTGCTTTGTAAAGTTCATAAATTTAGAAAAATAATTAATAATTTCGTTTTCATTTTCGATGGCATTGACCATTTACCGGTAGATTAACCCTCTTATGTTACTATTCTTTATAATCCATTATTTCGCACTAAATTTTTTTTTTTTTTTCGCGCAAACGAGTGTATCGACCTCTTCGGTACAATCTCCGGGTAGTATATTAATTCGCGTAAAGACTCGTCGTGTCTATGTAATACCTGCGATTTAGAGTCGTAATGTACCCTACTAGCGGTCGGCGAATTAGTGGAAAAATATCGTTGGTGCTTCTCTTCTGTGCGGTGAGCATTGAAGAGCGGGGATAAAACTCGGGCATAAATTGAGACGCCCGAGATACTAGTTAAAGCGGATGTTGTCGGCAACAAAGTTAAAATCCACATTCAACCGCGTGTGTGCACTGCATGCAATGTACGTCGTAAACATTTACGGTGTTGCGTGCGAAGGCATCTCAGCTGCGCGTTCTCGCTTGTAACTTCTTTTTTCTCTTCGGCTCCAAGTTTTTTTTTTTTTTTTTTTTTTTCATTTAACTCCTATCCTCACTTGAATCGCCATTGAACCGGAAGATCATTGGACTCGGCACCGAAGAAAAGGCCTCTTATTCCATCGTAGAACGTTAATCCTCTCGACTAATCCTAATCGAAATAAGACGCGATATGATATTCTATAAATATTTTTCGACGGTAACGTTCGTAAAAAAAAAATCGGAAAATATTTTTAAAAATGATCGTTAGTCTCATTATTTTCAATTATTATGAACTGCGCGAGAATTTTTATTTTTTTTGGCTGCATTGGCTCTTTGCATTGTGAAAGCTGCGATCGATCGATCAAAAAAATACGCGTGGGCGTTGGGATATAGCTATCGAAAAATTTAGGATCGGTCAATCAGATACGAAGTGTCGAGCTCTCCGGGAACCTTTCGGATCCCTCTCGTTTATCATCTTCGCTCATTCTTTTCTTGTTAGATTCAGTTCTCTCGTGAGTGATGAGGATCGCGCGGAGAGAACGATTGACCGCTCGTTCGACGGTCGGTACAACTCTCGTCTGCAGTCAGCAATGTTGTCAAGCCGACAAGGTTCACCTGCCAAATTCGATGGGCGCGAACGAACCTTTATGTGGTCAGACATCGACCCCTTCTCGATACTCTTTCGTCGAGTCGTAGTTGACTCTCACAGATACTCGAGGCAACTTGTTCGCCGGCGTTCGCGATCCCTCGGCCCTCAATTTTATGATCGCGAGCGCTTGAAAAGCTGTAACGAAATCTTATTTATTGTTTATTTTACTATTATTATTTATTTGTTTATAGATATCAATTATTTGTTATAATAGTTATTATTTGATTTATTATTTATATACGAAGATACAAGTATTCGTTTGAGTGCTGAACTCGTCCCTACGGAATTTTTAAGAACGGAGCAGAGGTCGCCGACCCACTACCTTTGCCTCGCTTACATCTCCGTCGATGTTCGACCGAATAATTTTAAATTGGCAAATACAGCAGCATGTTATACTCGATCGTACGAAAAAAAAACCATTTTAACACCGCCGCTTCGGAGAGATTTTGTAATAACGTATTATAAAGTTAACAGTAGAATTCGTGGAATGTGCGGACGAGTTCCGTAATCGCGATTCGGGGCCACTATTCTCTCCTCCTTTCCGTTCTCTATTTCCGGCAAAAGGCGAAAAGGATAAGACAAAGTCATCCAAGATACGTATACTCTTTCTCTCCGCGTACTGTTGCTCTTTCTACTTGTTATACTACTCCTCTTTCTGCTTTTGCTGGTTATATCGCGAGAGCAGTAACTGCAGAACGCGCAAACACACACACATACACACACGCGCGTGCGCGCGCGCGAAAGAGCAAAGGCAGAGAGAGGAAAAGAGACGGAGATCGCCGCCGACGCCGCCACGGTGCCGCCGCGTCCTTGGTCCGTGTCAGTGGCATAGACCATACAGGGCCCGTTCAAGGTCGAGCCGAGAATCTCCGAAGCGAGCCGAACGCGCGGATCTTCGCTAGAAGAAGTTCGCGGCGACTGCTCGTCGCTGCCCTTGCCGCGGTCGAGACCAGAGCGCGCGGGGGCCTCCACGATTCGACGATGTCGACGTCGTCCCGAAGCACTCTCGAGGACCCACAGAGTGTCATCCTATACCCGTGGGCCCCCCGAGGGTCTCCCCCGTTTCTCTTCTCTCCTCTCTTACCGGTCTGCTGTTCTCCTCGCCTGCCTTCGCCGTTTCGCCACACTGCCCCTCTCTTCGTTGTAACGCACATTAATTCGAGTTATGTATACACCCCACAATTTTGCGCGATTCGATACGCCTCGTGCTTCGCCTCTCGCGGAATATGCTTTATATATCACGATTTCCTTTCGTACCGAGTGTACCCTCTTTTTCCTTTTTTTTTTTCGATTTTTTTTTCTCTCGATCGTCTTCGCGTCCTTCCTCTCGCTATCATATTTCTCTATCGTTCGCCCTATCCTCTTGTTCCGATTTTCTTCTATGTATCGCATTTCGCCTACTTCTTCTTCTCATACTTTCGCAGCGCGCGCGCGTTTCACAGTTTTAATCTCTCAGTTGGGTGATGGCAAAACCACCTGTGGCGTAGTTTCGATTTCTCTTACGGTCAAACTCGTGCACGAAGAATGTTGCACGACGACACTGTACCTCGCGGTGCTGCTGTTGCTGCTGCTGATGCTGCTGCTGCCGCTGTTGCTCCCTTAAGCTTCAGATTCCATCTTTGAAGTTTCTTTACAACCTTCTTCTCGGCTATCGCTTTCGTTCGATCTGCGGTATTTTACACCGAAGTCTTGAAACAAAACTTCTCTCGTTGTTATTGCCGATCACGCGAGTTAACCAAGAAAATGACAATAATCAAGTCGATGTAAACGCACCGGCGGTTTTGTACATTTTTTTTTCTTCAAATCGTAATGTCATTTTTAAAAATTTTATGGTGTCTTATTAACGAGTTCGCGTCGCGAAATCGATAAATATAAAGAAAAGGCTATTTTATTATTACATCGCGTTAAAGATCGACGATGCGTTCGCGGGTAATTGCGGTGGCGTAGGAAATTAATTTAAAAAAACTTTTTTTGAGTTTCTACCGATATTGAATATTTTTGGAACCTTTTTGATTTTGTCGAAAATTTTTTTTTTTCACTTCCGCTTCACAAAGCCGCGATATCGCTATCCAAAAAGTATCGAAAAATCAATTTTTTTTGCAAAGTGGTGTATACATTTTTTTTTAGTTGACGTCATTCCAAAAGTTGGCCGTTTTTTTTTTTAGTTAATTTAGTAATCAATAATCATGGATGCATAATAAAATATGCAAAACACTTTGATTCGATTTTGTGGCCCCCGTCGCGTACGACGAGAACGATCGACAGGAAAATTAAGACGAAACGTATATTCTGCATCATTTCAAATACTCCTATACTCGCCTCGCGTAAGTCACAGAGAAACCGGAGACTCTGTATGCCGTGTAAGAAGAGGAGAACGATAGACATTAATATTAATGAGAATTAGTGGATTAATAAGTCCGCGCATGTGCGTCCGGGATAGCCGAGAGAAAGAGAGACTTTCGTGTGAACATGACCTCAAGAATAGTTCTTCTTTTTTTCCCTCCTCGTCGACGTTCCCCCGTATTCCCTCCGCGTGTCTATACCGCTAAGTAGTATCGCGTCCCATTGAACGGATAGCGAAGTTAGAATGAGACAAAGAATGTGTAATACATATATGTATCCAGAAAATAGAGTATATATCGTTCTGTACGTACGGCAGTATTATTTTATAAAAGAACGGAGCCGGAGATACATTGTTTACCACATGCGTATATCGCAGCGGAATCTCAAATGATTGCGGAATTTCTTGACGAGGTGAAAAAAAAAAAAAAAAAAAAAATCTACGCACCGGCGTCCCTATCCCTTCTTCTCGGCGTGTAAAGTTGGATGAGTTAGCCGACGGTACCGAGACTCCGATACTTCCATCGCATTAGATAGAGTAGGAGAGGCCTCAGTTGAGATTAACAGACGAGAGGGTTCACGAGTCTCAATTACCGTTGCTCCGCGACATATTTCCCGGGAAAAACGTCGATCCGTCTCAGCTGGTCGTTCCAGAGGCCCGTCCTCGTAGTTCTCTTCCTCGACTCACCGCGAGCGTCTCGTACTATGAAACTTTTATTATCCACGAGAGGTCCGGTTCGGGAATATTGCTCTACTCGCGAATTTCGCTCGCAACCTTTCGTCTGCTGTAAACAATTTTTTTTGCTAACAAAACCACCGTATATCGGTCTCTCGTTGCATCGAGGACGCTGTAAGGACGATTTGTCAGAACTATAACCGAACTGATGATAGAGTATTAAATAATTTTAAGACACACCGCACGATCGTTATAGTTAAACGAGACGTATTTCGTAATCGCGATGATCTAATGTATCTCTTCGGTCCGCGATATACTGTTCGCTTCGAGTCTCAAAGTTCGCGTTCCGTGACCTCTATATTTTATTATTAACCCACAAAATGAAAAAAAAAAAAAAAAAAAAAAAAAAAAAAAAAAGACCGTCCGATTTCGCGATCGTTCGAAAATTACACGGATGACGATTAGTCAAATTGAATTTATCGGTTGTTTACTTTTATCCGTGATTTCGATCGTAAGAAATATTTATTGGGACGGATAGATAAGAGAGTTTTCCTGTACTTTGTTATTTATAACCTATGACAGTCCTGTTTGGAGATTATAGAACCGGCAAATCGGCTTTCAAGCTTTCGGAGTGTAAAGAATTTTTTGGAGAAAATCACGCGATAAATTCGCCTCATCGAGAACGCTTTAAGAATGATTTATTGTAAGCGGCAAAGCCCGATGATGGTGTATTAAATAATTTTAATACACGTCGCACGATCGTTACAGTCACGCGCGATCCTTGTACAGTCGGAATAGGTTTATCTATATACAGTATTGCGAGGACAGCCCCGGGCTAAATCCCGTTCCAAATGTTAATGCGTTATATTGCGCCGCTCGGTGCTTAGAAGTATCGCGTACACTTTATACATATTTGTCTCGGTGCCCCGGCAAAGTAACTTTATTATTCATTATTTATTATTCAGCGTATATAGCGTAAGTCGCGCGACCGTTGCTCCTGCACTCGCCCCGTTGTCTCTCGTACATTCGTAACGCTTACATATAGTTTACGGAAGTTGCAAAGAACGAACGCGCAATCCTGCGGTGTTGAATCATTCACGGCATGCTGAGTTGGTAACTCCTTCGCGACGTATGTAACCACGTGGACTCTCTCGCGTTACTATTGCAAAGAGTATAATACGTATACAGTACTATAATGTTTACTATATACATAAAGGGTGCAGTAGGTGTGCACTGTATACGTACGGCAAGCGTCTGTATACGTTGCACGCAGGGGATCCATGCTGCCGCGGGACTACGGCCACTCGCTTCGTGTCTCATTATGACGTGCCGTTATATCCGAGGAGGCCATATACGACGATTAATCCAGCCTGGTATGGCTCCTTCGTTCACAGCGGTACACGCTATAGTCTCAAACGATCTTATATACGGAGGTCAAGGGGTTGCGATCCTCTCCTCCGGGTACCTTATATTCTCTTTCGACTGCATCTTCAACAGTCAACACGCGACTCTTGACGCGAGTTCATTCTCCTCCTGATACTCCGCGGTATTTTTATTTTTTTTTATTTTTTACATACTTCTCTCCTTTTAAGGTGGGAACCCAACGGTCACGATCGTGTTTTCGTGTTTTTTTTTACTCGTAAAAAAAAACCACTATTTTTCATGAGATTCTTTCGATAATTTTTTTTCAATGCCAATCGATCGTAACATCGTAACATAAAAAAAAACACCGATTCGATTTTTGAATAAATTACATTATCGCGTGACTGAAACGATTTTTTTTATCGCCGAAAAAATAAAATATAAAAGTGTTTTTTTTTTTTTAATTTAGAATCGTTGAACTTCCTGTTTCTCTCGAAGTTCAAGATCAGGTGGAGACATATATATCTTTTTTTCACGCGAGTATAGGCAGTCGTATGAATCCTCAGATGGGTGTTGAGGTTCTCGAGTTAAACTTCTCCGGACGCGTAACAGTTTTAACAGACCGTCCGATTTGGTGGAACAATTTTAATTCTAATCGTCGATCGGTATCGCGCGGGAGTGTACACCGCTTCTGGCATTACTGTTGCGATCGCGCTGTCCGTCAATCATCAAAGGTTCCGCGTTCCAAACTCGCACGTGCTGTTCTTATAAGATAGTCGTGTAGCTGCCGTGTTTGCCATTTGCCGTGATCATTGGGGCCCCGCGTGCTCCGTGCCTCAGCCGATTGCATACCACGGACTCTCGAGTAGTCACATCAGAGAGTCGTTTGTTAACCAGCTGCACAACACAGTAGACACACAGTATTCTATACTATTTACATAGTAATGCTCGAGATCGGGGTGGACACATACCTCCGAGGGGCTCACAGTACGTTCGCTAAAGTAGTCACCTGTACACACGCACATAGCTACTCGAACTGTTTCCTCTCGTATACATACACCGCTCGGTATACTACTTCGCTTTTAAGATGTTGCTTTGCCATGCCGAGAGAGAACGGTGGCGGCCGTTTGCCTCAACGGCAAAGGAGTATTTTGCCGCCGTTCAAGGCGCGCGCTACGTCTCCTTATTCGCGAGCTCTCCACTCTCGGGTGAGAGTAAGACGAACCCGCAGAAACGCTGATCACGCTGTCTTTACTTCTTTTGTCTTTCAACGCTCTTGGCACTCGTTCCCCAGCGCATGCGTATACTGTATAGCCGTCTCTCGCGAGGACCTGACCACAGAAACCTTCCCCTTTATTATTCTATAAAGAGTCGCCCAACGGTCTATGCACTATGTTTATTATTCTGAAGATAAGGAAACTCCGATTGTGATTTTCGGTACATAAATCTGAAAAAAATGCTTCCTCTGTGAATTAAGATCGTCAAGGCGCCATCGGGGTTTTTTTTTTTTTTTTTCTATAATCGCGGAGTCAACGACTCGTACTCGAGTTGTTTAATAATTTATTCAACTTTTTTTTTGTCGTTAAATGAATAATACATAAATGGATAATAGTTCGATGTGTGCGCTGTGTCTTCTTTATACTATTTGTACGCGCAGGCGCGCTGTTTCTGCGGTAAGTCGGAGCTTTTCTTTCGCAGCGATAAGTAGATATACCTCTTAATGATTCGACTCACAAATCGTTACGTGCGTAAGTTGGAAAACATGGGTAAACGCGGAGACGGCTCTTCTGCGTATTTCTCTCGTTTCTTACTTGTTAGTTGATAAATAATATATACTACGAGTGTTCGACAAGCGAAAGCCGAGAGATACGCTAACAGAAATACATCTGTGGGATATTTTTCTGCAACTTATCTTTCCCCGCGAACGGGGGAAGGTAAAGAGTTGTAGTACCTATATTACGCTCGGAGAACAAACTCGTCGCTTTCAGTCCGCGCAGTTGTTCGACACGCACACCGGCGCTCTTCTTCTTTGCCGCGTTTTCCGCGCTATACAGCTTCAACTTTAACTTTTAATTTTCTTCTTCTTCGCGTAACCATAAAGAGCCAATTTGTCATAAGTGAAAATCGATTATAATTTTTTTTTCCATTATCGTCTATGACGGAAATGGGAGAAGAATTTATTATGGATGCATAATCAAATCTCCCCGGAGGTGATGGGTCACCCGGCATCATAATCAATTGGCTCGTACGCTCGTTCCCCACCGCTTGGCATCGTAATATTCCCCAACTTACCGTACGCTGCACGCTTTGTCCGGGCAATGGCCATTTATCGTTTACCTACACTTTGAAATTTTAAACGAAAGCAAATAGTTGCTCAGCATCGCCTCTCGTAAATCTTGGGATCGTGAGACGAGTAATAATATTTTTAAAAGTGAATAAAAAAAAAATGAAAAAATCCATTTAATAATTAAATTAATGAAAAAAAAGGAACTTACTTTAAACTCATTAGTTTCATTAATAGTCGAAAGTAGAAAAGAAGAAAGCATCCGAAATACGAAACATCGAAAATTGAAATCATTGATTTTTTTACTTTTTTTTTAAATAGATATATATATTTTTAATTCAGCAATGGATATGGAAATCTGTTCATGAGCCGAATGAGTGTACTTCTGTGGTATGCATATCTGTGTCGAATATATTTCAGTCACGCGTACACATGACGATCGTCACGATATTTCGAATGCGCGCTGAACCGCTGTCGTTGTCCCTCCCTAACGCGAGAAACAAACGACTTCCTGGGCTGTTTCCTCGAAACCGAGAGCGAGTAAAAGAGAGAAAGAGAAAGACGGGGTTTATACCGGGAAGAGCCAAAGTCAGAATCTAGTGGCGAAGCCACAGTGCAGTTTAAGCCGTTGCATGTGGATGCGAAGGGATAGAGTAAGAAGGAAAGAGAATACTTTTGGACCTTTGACCGGTCGAAGGCTTCCACCGCGATGAAGGCGCAAGGGTTCGTCGAGGCAGCATAAGAAACGAGATGTTCGCATCCACGGAGTAAGTTCAACTCGGGTACCAGCGAGTACGGGCTATATACGCGCGCGAGGAGTTGGATAGAACGGAAAATCGTCAGAGGAGGTCTCGCCGGAGCCGTATACTCTCTTACGTATCTACTCGATGGTTACCCAAGCTGGTTGCACTGGCGTCGCCGTGTCCGTGTTTCTTGAGCTGCAGGGCTACGGTCGAGAGTAGAGGTGGGTAAGGAAGGGGGGAGAGGGGGTGGAGGGGGATGGAGAAAAATGAGAAGGTGGCGGAAGACGCGGACGACGACGAGAAGAAGAGATGGCCGACACTCTCTCACTAGCGGGGGAGGAAACTGCTCGTGAAAGAGGAGCAGGAAGGTGCGCAGGGTACGTCGGCGGTGCGAAGGCGCCGTCGAGTAGTTATATTTAGATTCACCCGCGCTCCCGCCCGACGAGCGCCGGTTTCTTCTATCCTCTCTCTTCTATCCTCCATCCCTATGCTCGCGTCCTTTTTCTTCGTATCCTTACGCTTCTTGTTTTACATAGTGACCATTCCCGCTTGTACATCGGACGAGCGTGGCTCATCCTCGTGCAACAAGACTTTGAGGATAGTAGTCGCAAGATCGACGCACTTCAGACTATAATTCACGCTTCTATTGCACTCACAGGTGTGGCAAGTAGAGGAAAGAGAAAAATCTTTGCCAAGTCAGAATTTCCAATACGCGAGATAACTTTTTTTTTGTATGATCGATGTAATTTTTTTTATTTCATATAAACTTAATCGACATCCGTTTCGTAAAAGAATTTTATTCTCTGACCGGAAATAGTTAGCGCCGGAGAAAAAAAAATTAATTACAGTTCTTATTACCGACTGGACCTCGAGAGGTCGGCGAGGAAGACAAGTTTGTCACATCGCACTTAACTGCCGTCAATAATCTATTGCCTCGCGGATTAATCGTTCCGTTGTTCGAAAACTAATTACGATCGGATTGGAGAACGCGTGATCGTTCAGCCGATTCAATTGGCCGTGAAAGATCGTCGATAGGGTAACCCCACTTGTTTTTGCCTGAAACCTACTGGAAGAAGAAGAATCGCGGCGAACCTTGTGCCGAAAGAAAAAAAATTGATTGACAAAGATCGTCGAGCGAATGAGAGTCAGCGAAGCAGAGAATAGATGAAAGACATTGATTCACGTTAAATAGACTTTACCCATCGTTTAACAAGCTTCGTTGATCTTCTTTTGCTTCAACTGCATAGCCAAAGGTAGTTATAACGAGTCAGCGTGCATGCGCGACTGGGTCACCAGTGATAGCGTTAACTCATCGTCATCCTTCGCGGACTCTCATCTCGTTTGCTTCGCCATAAGCGCCGCTCGGTCGCGCAGCCGCGCTTAGCAATAAGCCAAGTAAACGTGCACCCTCTCCGGTGTGCAATATCGCACATGTTCGATGCACTTATCACTCTGCTTCTTTTGCCTTCCTACGTCCGAGTACAGTACACCGGCTCTCGTACAGTATAAGTACTCGTAAGACGGGCAGCACGCGATGCATTGCGCATTTCAATGCATACTACTCCACTACAGTCAAACCCCCTCAACAGTTTCATTTTAATTCATTGAAGCATCAAATATTTTCGCATTCGTCGCAAACTTTCACACATCGAGAAATTTTTTCCTAAATATGACTTTTCGATGTTTCGAAACATTCTAAACGCGTTTTCACTTAAATTTCGAATTTAATTTTTTTCATCAAAACGAAGCAAAGGGGAATCAAAATTTTAAGAAATTCTTATTTCTCATGGGTCATAGAAACCTCGTAATGGTTTTTTCGGCAATTCAAATGTTTCACTATTGTAAATGAAACAGGAAAAAGGCCAAAGTTCAAGACAAATAAAAAAGACGCAGTTCGATAGATCGATCTGAAAATTGAACGGGGGCAATGGATACCGGGGTTAAGAAGATGTAAATTACGGTTGGAGGGGTTGTTTTAGGCGGCTGAGGCTATCGAGAAGTTTGACTGTAGTATGTACAGGTATATCGTATATCGTAAGCGATTGGAGTGCATCACTTCACAGCCTATGCAACGCCGTTAGTGCATTGTCCTTAGAAGAGTCGTCCGCTGCACCTCTACGTCCAGTTCATCTTTGTTTAATCACTGCCGTCCTCTTTCTCGTCGGTTCACTATACCGGGACACAATCCTCTCGACTCGCCCGATAATGACCGATAGATAGATAGATGCAGTCTCGCGCCCGTGATATATAACCGGCTACGTTGTTACTGCTCCGTTGTGTCGATATACATAGGTATAATATTAGCTACACGTCACGGCGTAGGCGGTTCCACCTTCGATCCGCTTTAAGGAGCTTTACCTACAGCGTGAGCACAGAATGAGATCGGTCTCTAGCATGAGCCTCGCTAGGCTTGGACTGTTGGCGAGTATCGGCGAGGAGCTCGCGAAAGATAGCCCTAGAGCTCTGGAACACTCGCTCTCGATCTCTTCTCGCGAACGTTAGCTCATTCTCTCGGAGGCAACGAGGCGCGAGTCAGCGACCAATCTCTTCCTGTATATGCCGAGAAATCGACCTATCTATCTCCGTCTCTCGGACGATCTGTACACTCGGGTTCGTCCTCTTATCGTAAACCACCTCTTCTTACCGTACGCTAATCACGGATCGTACCCTCCGCTTGACAATTATACACGGAACGACGCTATCGATCCAACTTTTGCGAGGTTCATTAAATTTTCATCACAGTATACAATCTCAATGTCTCGTCATTTCGATTCGATAATATAATTACATAATAAGAATTACCTTTGCTAATATCTACTATATACCTGTCTCGAGACTATCGAGTGAACGTAAAAACACACTGTGCTCCGTTGCACACTGAAATATGCGAGGTTTACAACGGTGTTAATCGATTATGTATTTTTTTTTTTTTTTTTTCAACACGTATTTCTCCGTGCTTCCTGGACCATCTGCGAAGAACCGCAAGTTCCGAACGAGCGAACAGAGCTCGCCGAGTATCTTATGTATAAATCTATATAGAGAGCGACGTTTCTGCGGCTTTATTTTGCGTTACGAAACTCCGAGTTGAAAGCGAAAAGCACTCACTCTCGCGGGTGTACTGCAGCCCGATATCCTTCTCCACTTGAATCGCTTTTTCCTTTTTTCGTCTTTCTCGCTTCACGTAGATCACGTAGTGTAGATTGAGTAATACCACGGTAGAACAACCGAGCTTAGTGCCTTTGTAATTCGATTTACGCTCCTCATCTTTCTTGTATTTCTGTTTTTAAACCATTACTGGTGGAGTCGATTACTTCCGCAATTTCAACGGGAGGCATGGGTAACGCCTTTTAAGAATACTGGAAATGGTCAATTTTCGAAAAAAAAAAAAAAAAAAAAATCGTCACGCATTTTTCGGATTTGCCGCAAAAAGAATCTTTTTTTTATAGCTAATATTTATTTCATTACTTTCCAAATCGAAAAATAGCTAATATTTATTTCATTACTTTCCAAATCGAAAAAAAACTATAGCGCGAAATATATCTATCATACATCCAATTAATTTTCGTACAAAACTGGAATATTACTGATATATTGTACAATATATTTTTGCAAATATGTAACGAATTGTAAATTTAATATATTAGTTATGCGAAAAGGCCGCATTTCGTATATTTCTAATACATTATTTCTATACTTTTTTTCCATATGTGTCGTTTAATATTTTGCAGTCGCTTTTGTAAAAAAAAAAAAAAAATTCGAATTTCATACGAAAATATCGCGAAAAAAACATTATTTTCGGACGTTACACTCGAGAAGGCGGTGTTGGCGAAAAATTGGCATGTAGTCGAAAAGATCGAAATTGATAACGACTGGTTATTCGCGCATTGGCTTGATACATTCCTTACGTCGGTTTTGTCGAGTATTAAACCCTCTATTACATACCTAGTAGCAAGTGCAGTAGCAATGAGCGTCTAGCAATTTTACCACGGATCTCGTTGGTTATCTTTACTCAGTTACATTGATATTACACACAGAGCCCTGAATAGTGGTTCTAATACGCTGAGAGCTTCAATCACATCTCGAAGTAGCAACTAGTAGATAGCAAATAAAGTAGCCGTAAGGAAAATCATGTAGGAGGAAAGCCAAGGTTTGCTCACGGATACGCATATTACGAGCACGTCTCGCGGAGATTACGCGCAATTTAATTAATGTGCAATCTCAGCGATTCACGTACGTTCCTCGTGTACTTCTGCGAAGGCATGGCTCGCTACAATATCCTTCATTTTGTGAACCTTATGATTCAAATTTTATTTACATTAGCGATACTTCTATACGCGGTAAAATGAACAATTTTTTATTCGCGATCTTTAGCTACCGTTGACCCCTCGTATACCGAGAGTAATTTTTTTCCGGCTGCGCGTAACGCTGCCGCTGCTGTTTTCTTTGAGTCATTAACGAAAGTAACACTATAAGGCAACACTTAACATTTTTTTCATAATTTTTTCGCGATGTTTTATAGTCAAAGGGTCATTATGAAGGTAAACCCGGATAAGAAAATTCGGACGACTATTTACGTCATCCGCGCGTGAAGAGTTCATTAACACCGATAGAATTATGGTCGCTTTTAAATTTCGTACAAATTTCGTAACACTACACTAGAAATGGAGTGATCGAAGAACGAAAAAAAAAAAAAATAAAAAATTACCAAACTATGAATTGCGATAAAGCCGGTAAGCGAGCAAAGCGATCGAGCGATTCATGAAAAATTTCGATAATCTTTTCACGTTCTGCTTTCTACGTCCGGTTGATCTTCGTTGAAAAGAATCGATAACGCAACTTAATGAAATTACGGATATTTCACGATATTACTAACGTACACCACTTCATTCTTTTCTCGTGTTCGTGAGTTTTTTCATTATCGTCGAGAGCGTACGAGTTCCCGAAATTTCCTATCGACGAAAGTCTCAGACTAAAATACGACGAAGTATTTTTTTCTGTCCCTATTCAATGTTATTCAATAGCTGTGGAGTGATATTTTCAAGATCGATTCATCATTATTTACCTTCTGTTTGGCTTTTGTCAACCGTGTGCATTCCATGCCAACCGCTCATTTGCCGCCATTTTTTTTTGTTTCCATACATTTATTTTCGTTCCCGTGCCGTTTTCTCTTTTGTCCCGTTCAGGGGACAAAGGGTTCCTGTTGCCATTGAATGCCACGGGAGAGAGAGCGCGAGGTTGAGAGCTCAGAAATGTATAGACAGAGGAGAGAGGAGTATAGGAGAGCGTGAGGCCGCATCCATAGTCTCGCGCGTACGCTCTCGGTACGCTGGGACAGATCCGAGTGATGCACTCGAGGTTCTACCCCCTCGGTAAACACTGTCATTATAATTCAATTTAATATTAATTTGTACTCGTCGGTGGAAGCGGTGCTCATATTTCGCGATGCAAACTTCGCCCGACGGCGAGTTAAACGGATGTGAGAGGGAAAAAAAATTAAAACGTTAGAGGGGTTTTTAAACAGAAACGTAAAAGATCGTTTCGAACAATCTCTCTCGCGCGTCGAATATTCTTAAAAGTGCGCATGCGTTAACATGTGTAATACAACCGCTCCGCGGAAATTAGCGAACGCTAAGGCGCGTAAACGAACCGGAAAATTTTTCATTACGTTGCGCAGATTTATAAACCCAACAATATACCGAGAATAATTGGAATCGACGAAAAAAAAAAAAAAAGAATAAGAAGAAGAAGAATATAGATATATCGTCGGTGACACCTCGAAACTCGGAAGCCCCGATGAATATATGAATAATTAATTATCCTTGAAAAGTCTCGTGACTCCGCAGCCTGGCGTGTTCCCCGCGCTTATCGCATCTTTGGTCTATTAGCGGTTTTCGCAGTTTTATTTCTCCGCGTTCGCGATTGCCTCGAATTCGAGAATATCACAGATAATATTTGTCACGCAACAACAGTGTACTTTTACACAGCGCCGAGGTATAGACAAAATTACCGGATGATACTTGGCCCCCGAGTGCTCTCTCGATGTTTCGCGGTTGAGAGTCACGTTTTACGTGGATGATTGATGCTCGCGTTCTTGCGCTCGTTCATGAGGAAGTTTATTACGGTTTGCGCTTATCCCTCACGCGAGAAACATCGAGTCGATGGCTGGTAGTGCAAGAATCAGTCCAAGTTTCGAGAAGAAAATAAACGAAAATCCCAACCAGAGAACGAAAGGCAAGATCCGTATATCGAACGGAGAATCGCAACTGTATTTGATTGACGTTGGTATGGCAGAAATTTACTCAACTTAAAAAAAAAAATAGTCCAACTGAAATTCAAGTACGAAACGACGAGATAAAATGGATTGTAGAACGAGTTGATTTTCTCTTCGGTCGGTTTAAAACGATTTATCATCGGCTTTCCGAGATATCCACAATAAAAATATCAAACATTTTACTATAACGAATTTTTCCAACAAAGCTGATTTAGCATTAAAAAAATGACTCCCATAATTTTTCAATGAAAAATGTTGGGTATTTTTCTTTCTTTTTTCAAATTACCTCCATATTTCAAATGGAATATAAAAAAGGCTTCGTATTGTTTATTCGTGATACACGTTTCGGCGAAACTGATTACCGAACCTTTTTAATATTCCCGAAGTGTATTTAAAATTTTGTAAAAAAAAAAAAGGGAAGATGAGAGCGATGAATTCGGAAGAACGTAAATGTCGGTAATTCGGCCACTTCCTCGTCCTCTTCCGACAATTACCAGCAGCTAATGATTAAAGTCCGCTGCCGGAATAAGCAAAAAGTGTTCGAATAATTGACACCAGTTACGTTGTTCCGAAATGTTTTCTCTCCGGAGCCAATGGAGAAAGAGAATCGCGAAGGGAGTGAACAAATCTCGCGGAAAGAATTCTTTCGCACTTGGTAACAAAATTTCTCATCGTAGCCTTCTGGTATATAAGTACTACCGTACTATACGCGTTCTACCACTGGCTTCACACGATCTTGTGTGGAACGAGAGAGGAGCGACTAGTTACCCGTCTCGGTGTTAAAAATCGTAGAACCGGTCCCTAATTGGTACCCGAACTCGACTCTCTTGGGATCTTCTTCTCGCGAATGCTAGCGCTCTCGGTATAGCTATCCTAGAGCCCCGGGCTTGTTGTAGGCAAATGCAAAGTATCTATCCGTTCGCCCTTGTCCCGACTCCTTCATCCTCGTTTTCTGCTTCTTTACTTCTTTTTCGCTCATCAGTCGCAAGAGGGAACGGATGATCCACCGGGTTCGAGAAACTACTGGCCACAAGATTTTCCTTTAATTTTACCTCTAACGATATTACTCTATTTTTGCATTTCGTTTTTTTTTTGCAACTAACTATCGCGCGGTAAGAGAGCGAGAGCTATCCTAAGATCCAAACCTCGAACACGTGAGAAGACGACAAAATGAACGAGAAATTGAAAAAGAGATGCATGTCTCGAGTACACAGCAGTGAAGAGAGCAGTTATATGATATACTCGTAATCGTTATAATATACCGGTTGTGTGTACTAACAACCGAGTTGCGTGCTCTTTTGCCGCGCGATAAAATACGGGATTCTCACCGTGAACGAGAATATATATTCCTTCTCGAGATCGAGAGCGCGATACGATCTGCGACGGCGCGTAGTCAGTTTTGTTTTTTTTTTTTTTTTTTGTCAATCGTTTAATCGAATTATTAACTATTATTATCGTTAATCTTTAAAATTGTCACGACATTCGGTTGTAATAATTTTCCTTTTCTCGTTTGATATGTTGCAGATGGATAATAGAGGCACATCGATCGCGAAGAAGTCATTGATCGTTGCGAAAAATTCGCGCTCGACTCGTTGACGAACTGGCGGGACGACGCTTGTTTTACGAACGAACGTGGTGTTCGTGGCCGTGGGGCGATGGCCGCGACCGACGGTCAAATCGTCGTCGCAGCTGCACGCTGGGCCGACGAGGCTACGTATCTCCGTGAATTCGTAACGAAACACCGGCTACCGTCGGTGATAAAGATCACCAAGGGTCAGTATGGCGGTCTCGGTGTGCCGACCCTACCGGCGCCGAGTCTTCAGAGCACAGCGTTGCTCATCTCGGCCGGTAGAAGACGCAAGATTGTCGCTCAGGCAGTGAAGATCAAAGAAGGAAGACGCGTCGTCGGCGTGGGACCAAGACTCGCGATACCGGACTCGTACGCGGGTTACTTCGAGATTCTCAGCGAGGAGGGCCGCGCAGTTCGAGGTATCGAGTCCGTCAATGAGTTGGCGCGTCGTTGTCCCGAGGAGGGCGCCCTCGTTCGCGAAACAATACGCGGAATAGCGTGCAAAGTCGGAGAAGAAACGGGCAATGTGATACCGGAAGGTAGCAGAATGTTGAACACTGGTGAAACGATCGTCGCGGCGGGTGAGGTAACGATACCGGGTCGCGGGCGTTTTCTTCGTTGCGTCGACGGTCGCGGGGACAGCGTATTGCTCGGAATGGATCAACGGGGACGATTTAGCGCTCTCGCAAGAGAGGACAACATAAGCGGTGTGCACACGGCGCGAGCGTTGCTTAGCAAACGATTACCATTGACCGTAAGACTGGTTCACGGTCAGCCACCGCGAGGACTCAAATCCTCATCGCAATTCGTACCGGAATTGCGTCTCTTGTCGACGTTCGAGGAAGAACACGTTTTCGCGTTGCCTCTGCAGAGGGAAGGTGCCGCGGTGGCGTTGCCACTTGCCGCACCGTTGAAACTCGTCAAAGCAAGAAACGAAGATTCGCTGAGATCGATGACGGAATTCACGAGACTCGTCGACAGAGCGTCGCATCTCGTGGCCGACGTCGCCGATCGCGCGCACGTTCTCGATGGTCGTCTCGGCGAGAGTAAACCGACGAGACCGACGAGGAGCGCCGGTGGCTTTCTGAGAAGATCAGCGAGTTCCGACAGCGCGAACAATCAGCAACAGCAACAACAACAGCAGCAATCGCAGCAGTTACGTCATCATCATCATCATCATCATTATCATCACAATCATCTCAGCAGCCACAGCAGCGGTGGGGCTTATCGGGACGAGAACCGCGTGCCACCGTCGTACACCGAGGAATACGACGAGATCGATCAGATATACGACTACGTTAGAGGTTTTGCTCCGCTGCCGAAGAGCGTCAGGTCGCCGTACGAGAGTCCGGTCAGTAGCAACGGATGTATGACGGCGATACAGAGCAGTAACGCTAGTCCACCCTTGACACCGGTCACCGTCACGATCCCACCGTTACTGGACGATCGACCCGAACCACCGCCAATCGAGACTATACCAACGAAAAAAATGCAAGCGGAAAAGAGAACGAGAAGAGCGGTCAAAGAAGCACCGATGCCGAGGGTCGAGAAACCACCGCTTGCCAAATTATACGTGAAAAACAGCGGTACCCAACGGGGAAGACCGTTGATGAGACAGAAGAGCGCCTCGCCACTGAAGGAAAATCCACCGGGTTTCAAGGGTGGATCACCGTTGTTTAATATACGTTACAAAAGCCTCACCAATCTTCAGCAAGCAATGGAACTCGACGGGACATTGGATTCGAGTCACTCGGGTGGACGAACATCCGGGGATTCTGGGGCCGGTGCAAAACTTCCGGAAAAAAGGTTAATCATCGAAAGCCCTCGTGTTCATTCCGTCCGAAGGATTGGTTTTTCTTGACTCGTTTTATCTTATCACAGATCGCGTCGTTTGAGCAGACCACGATCTCTAACGAATCTTGTGTGGGAACTTCGAGGCAGCAGCGGGGTTGGATGCGCGAGACCGGAGACACCACCGCCGGTAATCGTGGCTCCACTTCCACCTGCCAAGTGCGGACCGCGATTGGCACTCACCGTCGTAGCGCCTCGACGAGTCGGTACTCTTTACCTCTGACTCGGTTAGTATACATCATTTTTTTCAAATAGAATATTATACGCTGGCATTGTTCCAATATTGAAAGAAGGGATGAAGATTCCTCTTTATTTCTCACCTACAGTTTCTTCAATACCCTTCGATTAATTTGCATAAGTTTATCCGACTCCGAGTCTCGTCGATTCTACAGTACAAAGGCGAGACGCGATGATTCATAGTGAAACGTCGCGGGACTTCCGTCGTCTCTCCCGATTAAGAAAACTCTTCTCACTCTGCCTCTTCCGAAATGCATGAATATATTTATCGGAATAATCATCATCGCGTCCCTCGTATTGCTCAGTTGTGCGAGACGCGAAATGCACGACGTGAAAGCGAGAGGAGAGCGCCGAGCGCGCAACCAGCCACGTCGTCGTAGGTATTTCTATTCTATTGTCTGCCTACGTTCCTCGCTACGGAACAGCCCGGCATCGACCTGTACTGGTGTGTCTCACTGACTCACTGACAAACATTTTTTCGCCCATTTATCGAGAGACTCAATATCGAGACAACGTCGTCGAGATAAACAATTGTGGGAGTTTTAACGAAGAAAGTTTTTTTTTCTCAATCGGGCCGCGGGCTTTGAACGGTCAAATCCTTTTGCGGCAATGTCTACACCTCCGGAAATCCTCACGTGGGCGACTGTCTTCGGCTACTCATCAAAATAACTCATCGGTAGTGTGCACCCATCCCTCGTCGCCGAATAGTCTCTCAGCGTCCGCTAATTTCCAGACTCGCCGGCGCGACATTGTCTCGCCGCTCGAGAATGTATACAATGAAAATTCTTATTACCTATTTATATACGACGCTTAGTACAAAATGACTTTGACTAAGTAGGCGTTGGAAAGATTAGAGTCCGGTAACGATAATGACGCGGACTATACAAGGGACATTATACGGAAGCGAACTCGCGCGTTGGCCAACCAAAGGCGATAGATGAAAGACGCATAGAGTACAAACGAAGGACGTTCCGAATAGCGGAATAGAGTTTGTCCGCAGCTTCCTTATTCGCGAACGTGGATACGTACAATTTTCAAGTATCCGAGGGAGGATTACCGAGGCAACGCAAGTTCGCGGTAAAGGAAAATTATACTCGGACTACCGATGGTATTAGTTCCGAGGCTATATATGTGCCCAGTGGACGTGCGTGTTGAATATACGTATGAATACGCGTTTCTGCGTGGGAGGAGGAGTGACCAGTAGCCAGGACGGCGCACGGCCGGTTGATCGGCCTGTTGGACCGTGACGGGGCGCACCGTACCGCGAGCTTGACCACTACCACTTTATTATTACTACTTGCTTGCTGGCTCGCTGACTGCCCGGCTGAGCGTACTACGTACAGCCTACGGAGTCGGCATTTCTACCAGTATGCATCCACTACGAGCTCCGAGGAAGTAACAGCGGCTTCAAGCTATATCCCTCTCCCTCTCGACGGAGGTTTATTACACTACTCCAATCAAATGTTGCATGCATACACACAACGTTATAGAGTATATTCTCTCGCGCTCGCAGTTGTTCGCCTACCAACAGAAATCCGCACGGGATAAATCGTTTTTGCCGTACACCCAACACATCTCTTCGGGCTCTGTGCGAATATCTTTCTCTTCTCTTCTGCTTCTTTCACTGGCCTTTGCGCAATATTCCTACTACGGTACAAACACATATAGTACAAACAGAATAGAGAAGAGAACGCAGGGCAGGTTCGGTTCGTGATGCGCTTCTTCTTCTTCTTCTTTTCCTTCTTCTCTTCTCTTCTCTTCTCTTCTTCAAAAGTACCTCTCACCGGACGCCTTGTACAGAAAATCCACCAGTCGAGGGGCATACCTACTCGGGGCTCCTCCGCGAGTAAGTGCACAAATTTGTTGAACAAATAATAGCTCGCCCGCGCAAAGCCACGACCGTGTTGCGGTTCCCTTCTTCGATCGTGCGCTTCAACCTCTCTCGAGGCTCTTCGGGATGACCGGCTCACGGCTGTTTCTCTCTCTGCATGCATCGACCCGTTCCCCTCCTTCTTCTTTCCATCTTATTCCTCCGCCTGGTTATACGCGACGACCGCGAACCATTGGTACTCTGACCGGACGCTTCTGCATATTTCAGACAGAATCCGGTCCTATACCGTTATGTACCGCCGAGAGACCCCGAACACATTCCCACAGAGCTTTGTGCCTCGCAGAGTCAAAGAGGAACGAGTCGAGGAACAAAAAAAATTATGTAAAAACTTGTCGCTCATACTTCTGAGAATCGCGAACCGGTGAATTTTGCTTATTAACATCTCGTTTTCGCGTTCATTCACTTACAGACATTTCATTCCTTTTTTTTTTCGTTGTTTTTGCGACAAATCGACATCCGGTTAACTGCATCCGATTGCGAATTGGCTATTAATGAATCAATGAGTCGTCCTTTCCTTCGTTCGACTCGGAGACGCTAATTATCGCACGAGAATAAAACTTAAATACCGTAACGATCAAACGAGAATGTTGAGATTGTTTCTTTTTTCTTCACTTCCACGACGTCCGTTTTCGTCGTTTTGCTCGACGTTGATCGGCCATCCGCCGCGCGCGGATCGGATCGCTCGAGATAACCCGCATCAGTGACGGATGTCTACCGTGTTATCCAAGCCTCTTGTCGTTTTTACATTTGCCAAGATCCGTTATCTCTGGCATCTCGTGCGATCGATAAATATCCCAGAGATACATAAAGCTAAACGCCTGTACGCGCTCACCGCTTGGCTCTCTTTTGATTCTGCGGAGTTTACGATATCGGAATCCTCGTGAGAGCCGGATAAATATCTTTGAACTGCACAAACGTATCTCAAGAGACGGGAGTGATTTCAAGTTAATTCATTATTATGCAACCACCAACGGCGGAAGGCTCTCTCTTGCGTCTTTGAATTTCACTCGTTCGGCGTTGACGACGATAAGACTCGTGTGAATCGCGTCGAATACCATACCCTCACGTTTATAGTAGTATCAACGCGAATCAACGATGCGCGTCTCGAGTCTTATTACTACGAACGCCGCTACTATCACAGGCGGGTGGTCCCTATTCAACCAATTTTATGGCTTGTGTCTGGCGGATACAAAGTGCCCGCAAACCCCCGTCCGGCATGCACTTTTCTTTGTATTTCTCTCGAGATATCTCACCCTCACTGTGCCATTCTTATTTGTATATATTTGCGTAGAACGTGAGAGGATAATCTATTCGATGCTACGACTATACAACATCGGTATTTATCGAATTGGTCGGGAAACCTTCACGGTCAGTGAGAAAGCCACACGAGCTTTTTCGTGATAAATCTTATCTGCAAAACGATATTCGAGGGGAGTTAACCATAATGTACTTGTAAGTTCTGTAATTTTTCGTTGCAAAGGTTCCGGGTCCGGGTCGATAACGCGAAGCGATGTTAATCGATATTCTAATCGGTAAATCGATGCCCGAGGCGCGTCTATATCCTCTCGCGTTATAATGGCCTCGTTAATAGTGGAATACGCCGTATGCTCTCTTCTCTCCGATCTCCTCTTCGCCTATACATCAACGAAAATCAATTGATCTTGGCTATGAGTTATTTATGGGTAAATTATCTCTCTTCAGCATCCGAACAAAGATCGTGCGTGTAACACGTGAAATTGTAGATGGGATGCGTACTAAGCTTCGGGCCCTTTTATTGCGCGATCGTAAACCTTTTATTTTCTTATTTCGGCTATAAAATTAACAGCTTCAAATGCAAACGAACGCGCTTAGGAGATTAGCCGCCTCAATTGCCTAATCCTTGTAGATACCGACTTGGTTAGTTGGGACTGATCGTTAAAGTATAATAACTCTCTCGTCGTTGACGATCTTTTGCCGTTGCGGTGAGTGACTTTGCTCGAGGCCCCGACCTCTTCTCTCTTCTCTCTCTCTCTTGCTCCCGAGCTTCTTCGTCGCCTTCGCGCAAGTTTGACCGGATGTGTATCGACAGTAGCGAAAGACTGAGAGAGATAAGGCCAATGTTCCCAGGGTGCCATTTCAACTCTGACCATGAAGGAAAATTTACCGGCCTGTTTGCCGGCGCAATTCCACGAATCTTGTCGAGGACCTTCGCTCCACTGTATTCTTCTTGTCCGCCAACACGGATGTACCGATTTTATAGCCGCTTATACCGATTTAGTACTTTACCGCCCTGTCGAGTTGCCGAGTAATTTTTTTTTTTTTTTCGAATGCGATTAATTTCTATATTCGACTTATGGTAACTCAATGAATGGAAAAAAATGGTATCGGCAACTGTTAAATTTCGAATTCGCAGGAAGTAACGATACCCCTAAACGCATTTTGTGAGACACACGATAGGGAAGTACCACGCCCTTTCGCCTTGGCAATGAGCGCCTTTCGCCTCGGGCATAACTAATATATCGCCGACTGGCCACTTTTTCTTCATCTTTTTCCTCTCTCTCTTCGTCTTCTTCATTATCAACTTGCCCTCCACTTCGTCCAGCGCTAACGTGGGTGTAAGGACGACTAAGCGCGATGCGCGCGCGCGTATTCTACTCGAACTAATTCGAGAAACTCATAAACTACTTGTCACTATGAAACCCCCCGAGACGCCGAGAATTTAAATTACTGTGGGTATAATCGCAAAGGCGAATATCTCTCGAAGCGTAAGAGGAGCCTTCGAGACACGCCACCCTCCTGCGAAGGACGTATTCAGCCGGAGAATTACTGGCGTAGCGAATAGCGAAGCAATCGATGTCTTCCCCGGGAGCATATAACCAGAGCCCCGCTATAATGTATTTATATTACTCGGTATATACTACAGTATTGCTCGCTTATACTTTCCGCTATCTCAATGTGAAAGTCTCGAACGATCCTCTCCCCTCCGCTTACCCCGCGATTCTTTGGACTGTATGAAAGTGCTCCCGCAACGAGAGATATAGATATAGAAAATAACCAATAGATATCGATGCCCTATCGACCTCTATTCTTTCTCTCGCCCGTATATATATCCCCCATATAGATAGGGTATATCGATTTATTGTTGTGGCGGCGTTACGAGAGTCACCCGGAAGACGAAGGCGATCTCTAACCAGCGCGCTCCGGCTATTTATTCATGCAGTCTGCGCACGTAACGCTGTGTTGGCCTCTATTACATCGTTGTATCCGTAGCGCGTATTTCGTTTTAGCTACGCCGGCGACAATCGCAACGAGACGAAGAAATACCGAAGACATCGAAGAAGAGCGAAAGCGCTCCGCGTGAGAATCGTCTATTGTCGGTTTATCTTGTCGCAATACTGCCATTTCGAATGCTCATTGATATTTCAATAGACTTTCTCGATTCAACTAATTACCGCTATATTTCACTCAAGCATCAAAAACGAACGTATAGAATTTTTATCGGAGAATCAACAGTTGTAACAATTACCTTATGTGATCGCGAATGTTAAGGTCTCGTCGCTTCTATTGCCGTGAATTTACCGGCGTGAATTCTTTTTTTTTTTTTTTTTTTTTTTTTCGCAACGCCCGATGCACAATGCACCGCGATAAAGAGTTCGCGTAACCCATGAACAGCCAAGAGCGTCGGAGTTCACAGGATGCGGGAAACGTGAGATTAAAGCGGACACCGGTTTACCCGCACTGTGTTAGAGGTAAAAACAACGATATATGTTGTATCAGAGGCGCACCCATAGCGCATAACTGATTGGACCCAACATTTCCCGTTTCTTTATCATCGATTACCGTTTTTTTTTTTTTATGTACGCGTCGAGAAGCGTCGAAACATTAATGTGCATATTGTTACTTAAAAAAATTATCACGTAACCTTAAATGAGAAAAAAACACTATAAGAAATTATGGTAAATTTGATGTACTGTCAAATTAACGGTTAGCAATCATCGTACATTAATCGAAAAAAAAAAAAAATCCTATGAGTTTAAAAAACATTCTGAAAAAAAAAAAGAAATAACAATGAAATTACCAAATTTTTCGTTACATCGTAAAAAGTTGCTTAATACTTCAACACATATTCCTTCGAAATTTACAACACAGTTGGCGCATCGAAACTTTCAAAACCGGCATAGAAATTTTTTTTTCTTTGTGTTGTTAAAAAAGAATTGAAGATAAAATGACATTAAAGTAGCTACAGCGCGTGGTGTTCATTTCGCGTAAGTCGAGGAAATTGAAAGGGAACTGCAAACTCTTCTCGATAGTATAAAAATCTGAAAAAAAAAACATGCATATAAAAGGTACTGAAAAGATTCAATTTGCATAATAATAATTGTCAAATTTTATTAACAAATTGATGAAAAAGTAATTGTTCAACAAATTTATGGCAACTCAACTTTTTTTTAATGAAAATCATTCGCTCATTTTTCTGAATACGTACGAATTTTTTCAGATTTTCATCTGTGATTTGAATTTTGTCTTTTTCTACACATTTTTTTCATATAAAAACAAAAATTCAAAAACGTGCCTCGTGCCCTTTCATATAAAAACAAAATTCAAAAAAACCAAAGAAAAAATTCTGTAAAAATTTATACGTATGCAGAAAAATGAACGAATCATTTTCGTTAAAAAAAAAAAAGTTGAGTGACCATAAATCTGTTGAACAATTTTGTATTGCATCAATTTGTCAATAACATTTTTCAATTATTATTATGCCAAATTAATCTTTTTAGTACCTCTAATATGCATGCATTTTTTCAAATTTCCATACTATCGAGAAGTGTTTGAAATTTCCTCGAACTTATGCGAAATGGACACCACGCGCTGTAGCTATCTTAAAGTAAAAGATAATAAAATTAATAAAATCGGCTACAGTTTTTAATATACCGCATATTAATTTTCCATAATAATGGAAAATTGAATTAAACTTACCAGTTTGTGCTTAGAACCCTTCAGTACCGATACATTAAATTTCCGAAAAAAAAAAAAAAAAAAAAATTCTTCACATTCTGATTATGCGTCGTATTTGAACGTCGCCTCGTCATCGATACCTACCGACTGCTTAGAAACAAAAGGTTTTATTCCAAAACCGTTGTAAAACGCGAAACGATGTACGTAACTCCATTACGTTTCTGAGCAGTCGATACGTGTATGCAATGCCATGGAATAGATGCAGGCATATGCCAAGCGAGTGCAACAACAGCGACGTACCGGCCGTGCCCCCGGCATGTAATCTGGGTCGGGCGACTGCAACAATGCGCTTTGTGTCGCGCGCGACTTGTCGACTACCTCTTAGATTCTCGACTAGGAGCGCGCATGTGTGACACAATACACGCCGCTGCGACATATTAGTCTCCGTTTCTCGCCTACTCGCTCCTTCGCTCTCTCCGTTTTTAGACTCGCAGTCAAATATTCTTCGAGAGCGTCGAGTATAGCGATATATACATCGCGAGCTGAGAAACTTGAATCGAATGAAAAAAATATGGTATCCTTTAGCGGTGGGTAGTAATCAAGGAACCACACAATTCCTAGTCTCTTCCTTCTCGAGTCGAACAGCGACGTACACGTCGCGATAGTTGGTTTTCCTGTACTCATTAGCCGACGTTTATCCCGTGAGCGACGGGTTAACCGGTGCCGCGCTTTGCTACTTACACGTTTAACCCGTACAGCGGTGCTTACCAGCGGAAGGATCGATTGCCTCCTCTTCAACCGCTACTGCTTTTGCTGATTCGCCTATCTACCGTACAGTATACAGTATTATAATATATATAGTGTACACCGCTACGAACAACGATCGACGCTAAAAACGTCTCTCGTGCAACGGAGGTTTCCGGCGAGATCGCTGCTGCACGGGATCGCCGCTATATATTCTTCGTATGATACCCTGTAGGATGATGAAAAACTGGGCCCATCGAGGATTTGCCTCATTACAAAATAATCGTCTAATTCAATCGAATTCCTCTCGGAGATTCTACCCGACAGGATAGCACGAAATAGAGCTGTGGGCAAAGCCAGAGGGGCGGAAGCGCGTGAGACTCTTTTTTTTTTATCACTTCTCAGCTAAGGCTGATATTCCTTCGTCGGCTCTCCTATCTCTTAATTATACTTGAAGGAGTCTGAATTTATTGTCTCTCGTATAATACAACGCAAAGCCTGTCGAGATTTCTTGCTGTTACTCGCTGACGGCGAAGAAACAATGGAGACCTTTCTTTTCGAAGAATTTTTTTCTCTTATTCATGCAAAGACGATTTCTCTGATCGTTTCAAGTGCGAAAAATTCAACGTCTTCATTATTTTTGGCATTTTTCCGTACGTTATAATACCAATAAAATTCTTCGCGCCGATGAATTTTGCAAAATTTTCCCAAAAAAATTTCACTAGATTTCCCCAAATTTTTTTCGTATTCTTCAATTTCCGTTTCGTAAAAATGTGTTATTCGCCGCGAATATCTTTCTCGGTTTCTAAAAACATCAGTTTCATCGCGAATCGTTGTACGATAAAAAAAAATAGTTTTACCGCGAGACCACAGAAAGAGACAGAAATAAAATAACTTTCAACTCGAATGCTCGACACGCTTCATTCATCGAAAGTAACTCCGGTATAATCCGGCTGTTTTATTTTTCGAAATAAACTTATCGGCTTGCCGCGTGGAGCTTCGAAGCAAAAGCAAATTCTTCTTGACTCCTCACTTTGCTCTTCATAGCTCTGTGTCACGTATCCTCATCCGCATTCCCTACTGTTCGGCACACCGGCAGATCCTGCGTGTAATCTCGTTGAAAAGCAACATCTTCTACGCGACTTCCTTGTCCCCCCCGATAAAAATAGGTGTATATATATATTCCTCCCGCACTTGCACGCTTCGACTAGCGTGAAATGAGTGTACAGCTTATTCCAATCCGTTCTCTATTCAATGTCGAGGCAAAGAAAAGTACGCGAGACTCGAAATAAGCTCACAAAGTTGGCATGACGAAGAGCGAGGGAACGGGAAGGATGTAACAGCCAAGAGACGTTGTCTCTCCCTCCCCTTTCACGTTAGCCTTCTGCCGAGCATCGAAAATATATTCCATCTCCCCGCTGTTGAGCACAGCTCGTTCCTCTCGGTTCGCCAGGGGTTTTAAGTCCTTATAGACTCTCCTGCATTCGCTCTCCGACGAAAGTAACAGTGCATAAAAGTCGAGGTTTATCGCTCTCTGTGTCCGGATGCGTGCACGTCCTTTCGCGGTCCTCTCTTTGGACTCTTTCTCCGCCGCTTTGCCCCGCTGGCGCACACACAGAGAGAAGGGAGAGAAAGAGAGAAAGAGTGCTTCGGGGGCCCAACACAGCAACAGAAGCGAATGACGGCCCAAGCCAGACGAGCCTGCAAACCGAGGGACCAACAGACTACAGGGTCGTTGACCTCTGTAAGTCTCCTCGAGCTCTCTGGTTCCGTCCGGGCGAACGCTCTCCGACGCCCCGAGGGGGACCTCTCTCTTCTTTTCTTTCTTACTTTTTCTTTTTCCTCACAATCTCTATCTCTTTCTCGCAACTTTTGGTAATGAACCCATTGTTGTTGCGTGCGCTGTCTTATCTCGCGGCGAACCGAGAAGGCAATTAATCGTATATCCTCCGTGTGCACGCGTAACAGAATGTAACCCCGGCTCCGGTGTTGGAAAAGTTTTGCTTCATTTTTTTTTGTCTTTCACCCAACTTTAGTTTGTCTCGTGAGTTTTTTTTTTTTTTTTTTTTTTTTTTTTTTTTTTTCGTTTCGTTCATTATAAACTATGGCGAGACGTTGTACGTTCTAAGGTACGTGACGTCCTGTGCGCGCTTATATTATGGTACGCGATTGGCCCGAAGCGACGAGTCAACGAGCTGCAATCTCACGTCACCGTTTGAGAGAGAACGATGCATTGAAGGGAGAAGGGGGCAAGATCGGTCGATGGCATAACCGATGCAACGGTAGCTTCAACGACTCGTATACATAGTCGCAATGGCGATGCACCCGCCTAACGTATATGCGCGCAAATGTACCGACTGTATGTGTTTATATATACATAGTATACACCTATTCGGTGTGTACAACGCGTCGCCGTTGTCGGCTTCTGCATTCGTTGCTCGCATCAGAGATATCGTTGAGCGGCAATCTGCCGACGAAGATATAACATAGTTGGGATTAACAAGTGTGGCTAATGCTGTTTCTGATGCCGATGCAAATGCTGCTGTCTGCTTCTGGCGGGGGTCGCGGCGGTTTATATTATATACATCGCTGAAACGACACGATGAGAATATAAGCTTTTCAAGAGTCAACGTTGCAGTTAATCGTTCGAAGCTTAACGTGCGAGCATTGCTCGTACGAAGTATCCTCTACCCGATACACGATTTTTCTCGCGCACTCGCAACGAGACTTCATTCGTTCAACGAGGATGAGAGTTATATGTATGTTACGCAAAGTCTATTGCGATACGATGAAAGCGATTTAGTCGCAGTTTAATCGAGTGATTCTTCGCTCACGCTGACCTTTCGTATTTTTAACCACCGCGACTACACGCCGCTGCAAAGGATCGGAGTTATACTGTTCACTGAGGGTCGGTTGGGTTTTCCCGTTTTCGTTGTCACGCATATTTGCCGAAGCGGCTCAAGGTGATCGAACGGAATTCAAAATAAAAGATAATTATTCAAATATTATAATTGAGAGGATTATTCGTCACTAAGCGTAAAAATCTTCGTATTATAATATACAAATAACAAATAATACAGAAAAGGATTAATAATAATAATAATATACGAATAATTGTTTTTTTTTTTACTTTTTTAAATTTTGTAAAATTATTTATTTCGTTTTTAACGCTCCCCAAGTTGCCTTAAAATATCGAATATTGCGAGACGTTTATGGGGAGAATTCAATTCTTTTCTTCGAAATGTGAGGAATAAAAAAAATGTTGTCCCCTCTCGTGACGTTTCAGTCGCCTCGTGCCCTTTTAGCTTCACGCATGGATGTACGAATATGACGAACGATATATCCGTCAATGTGAAGAGAAAAGGAAAGAAAGAACGCGTGGGCTGTTCCACGCTCACATATCCTTTGTTCCTCTACTCTCTCCTTCGGCTTCGTATATGTGCGACGCTCGTACCCCTTGTATTCTTGGCGATTGTGGTTCCTGGTGCGGTTTCTCTCTTCTGTGTACCTTTGCATTGGCGTAGCTGTTACCGACGAGCTTGGAGACCCGATTCCAGCACCCACGTTACTTCCTGACAACTTCGATCGCCTCGTGTTCCGCGTCGAAACGTCAATGCACTCCCTTCGACGAGTAACTGCCGAAGACACGAGTCCTAACGTAACCCTGACGCGCATGCGCCGCGAGTTCCCATAAATCGCTGTTTCTTCTCGAATTATTCAACGATCGTGATGACCATTCATTTTTCGTAAATATTAAAAAAAAACCCTTGAAAAATGCAATTCGTCGCTATTCCGCGTCAATGAGGGAGGAGAGAAGCTTTCGTATAGCAGCAGTAGCGCATAATAAGCATGCGAGTGTGTTGAGGCATTGTATGTACGAGTGAATAGAACGTCGAAAGAGGGGAGGGGAAGGGAGGTCGGCATCGGCCGCAACGACGGCGGAGGGTTATTGTTTTGAAGAAAGATACGTGCCTCCTGCCCGTGTTACCTCTGCCTCTGTACTGTTACCTATCGTTTAGTCGGCTGCGTCCGTCGACATGCGCGGCTATTTTACGCGGCCATGTTCTTCACTGCCACAAGTGACGCGCTACGCTATAGGTTAACGCATCTGCTTCTGTCGTGCCTACACTTTTGTCCGCTTCTCCGGAATTTCGATTAAGCAATACAAGATCCCTAGAAGCGTTTTTCTTCCAACAACGGTATTCACACCGCGGAAAATGTCGATAACAAAAATATACTCACTATTTATCATACCGTAGCACTACTGTACCATGGCAAAGGCCTTTATACGCATTCGCCACGATCGATGAAGAAAACTCATTTGTCGCTCGAGAACTCGAGAATTACAGAGGAGGCGGGGGCAGTCAGAAAAAAATAGTGAATAAATAAAAATAATAATGAAAAAAAAAAAAAAAAATAGACAGCGCGATTTTTTTTAAATTTATTTTTATTTTTTTTCGAAACAAGCAAAGACTTCGCGAGGAAGCAGTCGGAAAAAAAATTATAAAAAAAAAACAGTAAGAATCATGAGCACTCTTTTTTTATTATCATTATTATTGTTATTTTTTCACTATTTTTTCCGTTGTACTGCGATTCGTCTGTATATCGTGCCTTCGAGCAACAATGATTTCTCTTCATCGGCGAGGGCGAAGGCATATAAGGGCCCACCTATGGTATTACAGTGGATAAGGAGTAATAGTGATACAGGGTAGGCATCATAGTATTTCGCTTGGTATGTGATTGCCAGCGAAAGAGAATCGATATATATGCCCGCAACGGGGAGAATGAGATGATGATGATGACGATGATGATGATGATAATGGCAGAGAGATGTTGTCGGTAGCGAGACTCTCAATCTCTTCGGGAGAAGAGAGATATATATTATACTCCGGTATAACTTGGGCGGAAGTGGACGATGGAAAATAGTCAATTACGTGCCGAATACACGCGAGCCTACGAGATACACACGCTACCGAGATGTTCGTCGACGTTGCTCCGGCAGCTTGTGCGATGTTCGTTACGAATATCTTTACTTCAGAGTTATAAAGCCCGTTGGCGGGAGAGGAGGGAGATCTCCGCGCGTAATCGTAAAACATCGTTGAGTGAACGAGGTGTATGCGTTATATATAGGTATATATTCGAAGATGCGAGTGAAAGGCCAATATAGTGGTAGTTGGCTACCGATTACGGGGGTTCCGGCCGAAAGATCGAGGATGTCGAATCGATCGTCACTGCCGTTTCTAATTCCACGTTTACGCGTCGAAAATCTTCATTTTTTTTTCCTTTTTACGCCTTTTCTTCTTCTCTTTATCCTCTATTTTGTCTCTTCATTCCAACGTCATGCTGGCCGATGCTTTCGAGCGAAGAGCAATTCGCGACGCCCCTCTGCCACGGCTACTCGATTTAGTGCAAGTCCACCCGACTCGGTATTACTATAGTAGAACTCTATATTCCACTGGATAGTAGTTGACCGTAGTATTAGCCGGGAGAAGCGAAAGAACGGACGCGCGCGCGCGCGCGCGATCGCCCGGCCCATTTACATTGGCAGTAATCGAGCGAGTGGCAGTGACTATCATCATTACCGAAGTCGAAGATACGATCAAACTGTCTGTAATAACAGTCAGCAAGCGCGCATCCCTAGCGCTAGCCGCACTCGTTTCTTCGTCATCGTCGTTGTCGTCATTCTAGTCCCGGGGGGAACTAAGGGGGAGTTCGATGATTCCCACCGGTTCACAAACACGCAATACAAGTATAATAGTCCCTTTCGTTCTTACTTTCTCCTTCTATTTTGCACGATTGACGGTGGGGTGTGCGTTTATTAAATTACCCCAGATTATTGACCGGGAGTTCCGCAGCCAATTCAGCCTTCTCGGGATAATTTTAAGGGAAGATACGAGAAATGCGTCGAGGATAATGGAACTACCATTTATGCGCTTATTCCAGGATATTCAATTGCAACTGAGTGCGAACGAAGGCTTCGCGCTCCACCGAGAATTCAACGTCTCGGCGTAATCCAATTATTGATATGCGTGCACCAGAAACGACCTCTCGGTGTATCCGGCAAGTCCGTTCAATTAAGGGGATTAAAAATTAATATATAGTCGTATATTACTGTTCTCGGAGCTTTAATAACTCGTTACTTACCCTCGAAACTTTTCTATGAGCCGTTCGCCATTTTTTTTTATTGATTTTAATATATACCGTTTTTCGGAAGTCGTATCGTATGGTATTTTATTAGGTATTTTTTTTTTTTGAAACATTTTGTTTCTTTTTTTAATAACTCTACTCTAAAAATGGACGAAATTTTTATTGTTGCAGATTCGTCCGACCGAAGAGCCGAAGCAGGAAGAGAGAAGGGACGAGCTAAGCTCCAAATGCTCACATCCATTGTCCACAACAAAGTCCTTGATTAATCAAAATTCTTAGCATCAGAGCTCAACAATCGAAGCGATACAGAAGCGCTGATTATTCAGTGCGAACGACGAAAAAAAAAAAAACGGCTTCGTTAATTAAATAAATAATCATACCGAACGTTGTCGCGAAGCCATTCCAGTAGAGTAGCCCGTGAGGAAGACGAGAACAATTGATTATCTCGGTGGCGCAATACTCGATGAACGTACAGTCTAAGCGTATCGCCAACGCGCTCTATAACTTACGAATAGAGAATATTAGAAATGGTAAGAAAGAGCGAAACGGAAAGAGAGAGAGGGAGAGAGAGAGCGGAAAGAGCGTTGTTACTTAATCATATGAAAGACAGCGTGTAGATGAGTGACAAGAATGCCATAATAATGACCAGATTTTGTGGTTGTATTTAAGTCATACGTTTAGCTTCGAACAATTTAGCCTTTACGGATACTATATGCATTCCAGTATCAGAGTGTCTTATTAATTAGTAAAAACTTCATTCCGATCGGCATATTTTCCATCGGATAAATGCGCGAAGGCTGCTGCTGATGCAGCTGCGCATTCGAGTCATCCGACGAACATTATAAATGTCCAACAATTAAGGCACATAGTTTATGCAACATTATACCTTTCAACTGTAAGAAAAAACCAGTGTGATACGAAAGAAACGAAAAAAAAAAAAGAAAAAACAATAGCATATCCATAATAAGTCTTATTAATCTAAGTGACGAAAGTTTTGCGGATTACAAAAAAAAACATTCGTATCTCATCGTTGAGACGTTGATAAAGGCCATCGAATTTCATCGCGATTATAATATCCCATCGGCGCGTCTCGTTACGTTTACACGATTTTTAATCCATTATTGAATTTTCGTTAATCACCCAATGTTATCCCATTATAATCTTAGATCTTCACACGCGAAGCATTCCGACGATAATTACAGTCAGAATTCGATAATTGTGTTGTCGTTGGTCTCCGGTTAGAGCTCCGATCGAAAGTCTGAGGTCCGGGGCCATTTTTTTTTTTTTTTTTGTTTTTTTTACTAACGATCTCTACCATTGTTTTGGTATCTGGACATTAGTATCGTTTTGTTTTGTGATTACAACATAGATACATGATAAATAAATAAAGAAAAAACAAATGAATAGAATAGGTTAGGCGTTTTCCAATTGCGCGAAAGAGATTTCACCGCATCCTGAATATTATTATAACGTTACATACTCATCGGCCAGTCGGTGGCATCCCGACACGACACGATACATCGAATGACCATCGAAACTTAAAAAAAAAAAAAATAATAATAACGAACAAACAAATAATTATGAAATATCATCCTACAAAAGCTGTAATAGTCAAGTGGCCTTTCAAGAAATATAATTCGATTATGAATAGCGCCGGGCGATTATGAATGCTCTTTATCGAGCTGACAAGCAATACTACTTGGTTTTTACAGTTGTGTATAATGTAACTCGATACGATCGGCTTGAATAGACAGCCGAAAGGCGAAAGCACATGAAAACAAAAAGCAAAAAAAAAAAACTAAAATACGCGAATGCGAAGATAAATTAGTGATTAAACCTGTATGATAGGTACTGTATGAGTTTTTACGATCAGAAGAATCGATTATATTGATAAGAGATATACATAAGTAATTACTATGTTGTGTAATGAATTTTTATTAGAAGGCACTCGGTCCCCTTTACGATTGAACTCTGTACGGTATATTTGTATTCCACGTGAATCAATATTTCGTGCTTCGATGTTCTAAAAAAGCTTAAATATTGCCACGATAACGATGCATTGCCGAAAAAAATAAAGCGGCAATCTGAAAATCTTTAATTAAAAACTATCTAACGCACGAACACAAGAATCTTTTCAATTCTCACTTCGAAATTAATTTTCTATTCTGAAAAATTACTAATCCACATGTTTTCGTGGCAAATTGCTTGAACGTAAGGGTCGAGGATCGCTGTGCCTTCGAATTCTTCGTGAATATTAAATAACGTGCGCAAGAAGCGCCGTAGATCCCATTTTTGTGATTGCATGGATCTTTTTTTCAATACTTTACGTAAATTGCTTACATAGTTTAATTAGTTTAATGTATACCCGCAAGAGTGTTTCAATAAATGACTGTGAAATCAGATATCTCTATTACATTCCTTTTATCGACTCGAAGAAAATAACGAAGCGGAGAGCTGTATATATACGACATTATTTGCACAAATACATACCGACCGACACCGAGTAGATACCCACATCGTCGTGGTTCTCCGTTTTCCATTTGTCACGATCAATTGCGTCTCGAATGACTACTACGCCGTTAGATTAGTGTACTTATCGCTACATCGCCGGGTAGCGATGCTTCTATTCTGCTATCAACTACGATTACAAAATCTCTCGTATCCCCGGCTTTGATACGCGTGCACAACATTTTTTTATGTTCTTCTCGTTATCGCTGTATCATAGATCGAGTCCGGGTTTCGCGGCGAAAGTGAAAAATATCGAAAATTACGAGAGTTATAACCGAAAGATACAATGGGTAAATATAAAATAAAGGTACGTGAAAATACTCGATTATTATAATGAAAATTCCGTGCGCAGTCCTCTTCAAGGACATGTCAATTGTTGATAAAGGCATTTAAATGCTGAAGCTGCGACGAGATGTATAGAGATACAGCGCACTCGGCAGATAAATTTATCCAGCATCACGTGTCTCATCGGAGACACGGACACTTGTTGGACGCGAATCTCATCTCTTCTGCTCTCAACGAAGCGATACTTTGTATACGAAAGTGATGATTTCATTTTTTTGTATGGAACAATAGATAGGGATAATCGGGGGAACGGGACTGGATGATCTTGCAAAGCACATGCTTCACGGCGAAACGACAATGTTGCCGTATCGAGCTAATGATTTCGGAAAGCCCAGTGGAATGATTACTCAGGGAGTTCTCGCCGGAGTTCCGGTGCTACTGATATCGAGGTGAATCGATCGTAAAAATTAATAAAAAATGATTCCTTTATAACGATATTCCGGACGAAAATACAGACACGGCGCCGGTCACAAAATCAGCCCGAGTAATGTCAACTATCAGGCGAACATCGAAGCTTTGCGACTTCACGGTTGCACGCATATATTGGCAACGACCGCGTGCGGGTCGCTATCGGAATCTATAGCTCCGGGACAACTCGTTGTACCCGATAGCTTTCTCGATAGAACTTATCGCCGCAAAGGAAGTGTCTACGACGATACTAGTAAAGCTTTTCAAGGGGTATGTCATGTCCCAATGGAACCGGCCTTCGATCCCCACACCTCCAACGTATTGGTTCAGGCAGCCAATGAATTGGGGATCGATATTAAAAAAGGCGGAACTATCGTTACGATAGAGGGACCGAGATTTTCGTCAAAAGCCGAGAGCAAAGCTCTACGGCAATGGGGTGGAGATTTGGTAAACATGACAACGTGTCCGGAGGTAAAAAATGTTTGCAGCTTTGCGGCCGATAATCCGTAATATCCGATTTATTATTCGTTCGAACAATTTATTAATAATTGAAATTCTTTAGGTTTGCTTGGCAAAGGAAGCTGGAATTCTATACGCTTCTATAGCTATGGCAACGGATTACGATTGTTGGAAAGACTCCGAGGATCGCGTATGCGTTTCCGCTGTTATGGCAGTTTTCAAGAGAAACGTAAGCAAAGTAACGGAGATACTCGTTAAAGCTGTCGAACTCATAGGAAAACAGGAATGGGATCAACACATTGACGATCTAAAGGTATACATCGATAAACGAATTATATATTTTTCTCGATTGAATAGGAATATTATGAGATATTGTCATTTTTTTTTTCTTTTTATCTTCAGCAAGTGATCGACAGCGGTAACGTATCGTCGAAAGATTGAGGGTCACGTTTTGCGACCTGTTGCATTCCAGAAGAGCCTACGGAGACAATGTGTATCGCTATTAATGTAATAAAACAACATAGCATACGTGACTCGCTAAGTACCCAAATTTTCTTCCTTCGCTTGATTTCCGAACGGTACGAGTACCGCGATATCTTTAACAATTTTTTCAAACCTCAATTACAGTAACGGAACGTGGTATTTATTTATAATTATACAGGATTCTCTTATAATTGATTGAAACGACAGAGTAACTACTCTCCCGGTTTGTATCTACAATTTACAATAGTTTACGATCGCGATTGCTGGTTTTTCTTCTTTTTTTTTTTTAACCACCGTTGTGTATTCACAGAAATAATAAGCAGATGCTGCGCGTTAGAGATTGTTACCGTCACATATTTCTTTGCAGTTGTTACGGATGATGGATTTTCTTAAATCAATTGAATGCAATCCACGACTGACGCTCGGATTTAGGATCTGACAATGTTAAAATCGGAGGACGGCAATTAAACGTATTATACAAACGGCAATAAAAACTAAACGAATCGGGACATGTCGAGAAACATTGAACCAGTCAATTTAACGCATCTTCCGAAATAATAATGGAATCGTATCGATATTGCAAACACATTAAACGTAAACCTGTCTTGAAAGGCATTTGTTTTTTTTTTTTTGTTTTTTCGAAAAATCTACAAAACGAATCAACTACCATGTGCACGTGATAAAGTAGCAGTATCGCCAATAGTTTCAACGTTAAGTATATCCATCTGTATACACGTACGGCTTTTTGTTTGTTTTTAGTACAACTCTATATCGTATTTGACAATTCATTCTAACAGCAGTGTTGATTCAATTAATATTAGATAATACTTATTTTGTTATCCTCGACAACGACGACTCTCGCAAAACAAAGGCTTGCCGAGCAATTGCGGATTTTGTAAGAGTCACTGTAGTTATGTTTTAACATTGAAAAAAACCAGTCGAGTATTTGGAAAGATTCATTACCAATTGGAATAAAAATCATCGACTGGATTTCCAGTGACATCGATACCAATAGTGTTTTTTTATTTTAATTTGTTTGTTGTTTTAATCAAATCAATTGTCATTGATATCGAAAAGCTTCCGATTATTTTAAATTCTGCTATCCGGCGCGACGAAAGTAGAAAAGGCTTAAACGTTCAACGGATGTAAGAAATGCTATCGATGTAGGGTTTCGTAAAGAATATTTCGAACGTTCTTACACACCACAGTGAGACAGCATACCGGATTTTTTTTATTGACAGAGTACTCGTCGTTAAGCCGTTCAATCGCCAATAACATCGATAAACCTATTTGTAGTCCCTCTGCTATCCCATCAAACAGGATATTTAATCTACTTAACCCGTTCGAGTGAATTTTTCACGCAATGTATGTACAAATGATGGGTGCATTATCTATTATGCACGATACGGTCACTCTTCCCAACTTCTATTTCTCTCTTTCTGCGTTTACGCCGGATAATTGCCATTATTTGATTCGCGATATGACCGGCTACAAAAATATATATTTAAATCAATATGGAAACTTGTATAGCGAATCACTTTTATGGAAGTGATTGTAAAATATCGTTTGTTTTTTTGTTTTTTCTTTTTTTTTTCTGTTGCGTCGTTGTTGCCTGTGAATATCCGATCATTGGGATAATACCAATGGTGGAAGAATTTCATTTTCCATTATGCTTTTGCATATGCATACCACCCACTTGACGTTTGCCATCTGATTTTGTGGCACAATTGCGAGTGAACGAACAGAGGGATGTGGGCTGTGCGCCTAAGAGACGATACAGTCAGCGACGCTGACTAGACGGCCTTATTGTCGACCATATCCACGTTGATTTTGTAGTAAACGTACGGGAAATAGTCACTCTGACCAAAGCCCAATCCCGGAATATCGACGCTCTGTAATAATAACATTGATATAATTTACGCTAAAAACTAAAAGATCCAGAATCATTTTTTCAACTTACGTCTTGATTGCCGGATTGTCCACCGGATGTAGCCGAAGAATCAAGATGAGCGTACAGTTGATTCAGTACGTCGCGCAGCCGTTTGGTACTCTTTTTGTTGGGTTGCAACAGTATCGCTTGGAAATTCACGGGCAAACCGTACCTGTGGAGCAAACATTTTTAAAAATTACAGATTCATTGGCAAAACAAGGTGCACAAAAAGCCATTCGTAGATATCTCACCTGAGAACAGATTCGACGAATACTCGAAGGGCTTTGACGTGAATCCAGGCGCAGAAGCATTCGCTGAAGTTCACTTTCAGCCAACGAACGAGCGGTCCAAATTGTTTCTTCTTGTCGGTTACCAATTTAGTAATTTCGTTTTTGCCTGATGTAGAAGAATTTTCATTGTTTAGAGATAATGAATCGTTGTTTCGCGTGTGAAGTACGTTATATTCAAATAAGAAACGGATACTAACCAGCCGCGAGCTCCTCCTCGTTGTACGTAAAGTCGCGTACGATAAACTTCTTTTCTCGAGCGTGAAGCTTGAATTCTTCAACGACTTTCTTAAAGAGCGTTACGTTGAAGAGACCGTATTCGGAATCTTGAGTTATGAGTTGCGTACTACGCGGTACAATCATATCGGTTAGATGTTCGTAAACGGCATACCATTCCTGGAAATTGGCCCTTTAACGTGTGAAATATGATTAGTCTCGAGTCTCTTTCTTTCCACTTTATGCAAATCTTTGGGTGAAACGGTAATAAACTTACTTGGGTACAATAACCAACAACGTGGACAAATATTCACTATCCAAAATGAAATGTTCCTTCTTTACTAAATCGGCAAGATTGCGCGTTAGTAAACTTCCCCTGTAAAAAAAAAAAAAAACAAAAAAACAAAAATTCATTAGCGTTTTAGTTTCGTCCACCAATCGCCGTATCTCGTTTGACGATTTTCTTACGTTTGCTTTTTCTCAAGATTTTGAAGACTCCCTTTCAAATTGTTGTACGTCGTGGATTTCGTTTTCAAATCCGCATCAATCTGACCGACTTGTTTGCTGATTATATCGGCAATGTTTCTCAATGACTGTTTGATCGGATACTTTGCCATGTCCCACTGGAAGCGTGTTATATACGTCGGCAAATCACCTATTATCACGAATATGTTAATGCAAAAATGCCATCGTAAATATCATTGCATTGCTATAAATATACTACAAAACTACCGAACATATGAGTCTGTTGCAGTTTTTTTTTTCTTTTTTTTTAAATTTTAACAACGTTGCGATCTATAATTCGCGGTCGCGTTAGATTCCGAAATTTCTCTACTCGTACAAAAACAGAACAGAGAGCGTACAGAAAAATCAAAAAAGCTCTCCGAAATTTAATGATTTTACAATAAATTCGCAGTAACGAAAGTTTCAAGAATAGAGAAAGGTGCGTCTTCATTTACTATTTATATAGACAATACAGTTGGTATAATATTTTAATCATTTGTGTATACAATTCTCAGTAACGCAAGTAATCGGAAAGTGCAACATGCAGTTAGCATCATAGATAGCGTGTTCGATGATCGACTAAATGCATTAAACTCAGTGACTCCGAATGTTAAAAAGATTTGTACAATCGATGCAAGCAGCGAATACTTCGTGATAGTTAAATAAACAGCAAGATTTGCATATTTGACTCGATGCGAGAATGGGATTAAAAGTTTATATATTTTAATTAATTAAATTTAATATTATTCGGGCGATAGTACGACGAATGATCGATGTATACGTGCAACAAGAACTATAAACTCGGTGTAGAGAATTATTAGTCTGTGATCGGTGCGACGCAGTTGTCGAAATAGCGCATCAATAGAGAAAACGTGACAAAACTAAGCCAAGCGAACGAGATGTCGAAGCAAGCGAGTCAGCTGGACTGGAGGATGGGATAACGTTAGTAGTTATCTACTCCAATCGAGTCGATGCAGTCGAGAAGATTATCATGAAGATTATCGTCATTTGTAATGATTCATGTAATCGACTGTGCGACATTCGGTTCAATTGAAAGGATGCACAGGAAAATATCATGCGGCGGTATTGTCGATTATGATGAAATTATGTCGACTAATTATTTCATAACTTGTAATCGTGTTTTGTGCTGTAGTCTGTTTCAATGTATCGAGTCTAAATATCATTTGATTTGTTGTTATGTACCGTTTATGCAGTATTTGTCTCTGTGAAAACGAAAAAAAAAAATATTAAAAAAAAGAAAACAAATAATGTGAAATATTAAAAAGCAAAAATATTCAACATCAAAGAGAAGGACGTAGAACGTATAATTGACTTCGGGGGGAATAGGATAAACGCGATTTAATGCAAACCGCACCACATCGCATGAAATCAATATTCAATGTCGCATGAGATATAATATCAAGAAACAGCCACTGTTCAGGATTTTATGACTCTCAATGTGGAGGTTCATTTTTATTGCTACAAGTTCGAGTAGTTGACTGAAAGGAAAAAAAAAATAATCTTTTTTAAATATGTGTCTTATAGCGTGAACAACGAAAGATGAGGCGACAAGGATGAATGCTCGCGTACAATGCCTTCGGGAGGAGTAGAATAGAGATCAGCGAAACCGAACAAAAGTTTGTGAGTGGAGGGAGTGAGAGAGAGAGAGAGAGGTAGAGAGAGAAAGAAAGAAAGTCAGTACGAGAAGAGAAAGAAACGAACTAAAGAAGCGAAAGCGTGGAATAGTGGCGGACAATAATCGGATGGACCGTGCGCGGTGTGACGAAAGAAATTCTAATCGGGGAAACTGATAGTTTTTTTTTTTGCCATGGACTCGGCTTGGCTTACTTGCAATTAAAATCTATAATATCGAAAACAGAGTCGCTGAAACGTGGTGTTTGCAGTTGGCGCGGCTTCGTCTATCATAGAAGTTCATATGAGGCAACTAAGCCAAACGCGAGTTGTTATTTGATCGTTGGGAACGAACACATAGTTGAGAGATTGTCCAACTGTGTTGGTCGTAATGAATAAATATTTATTTATGGCATAGAATAAATCGAGTCATAGTTCCAAAACAGAATGTGACAAAGCGCTCGCGTATGAGTGTCCGGGAGTGAAAGTTGGATTGATAATCGATCGTGAGGGAAGCACAGAGAGGGTGAAAGAAAAAAACGTTTGAGGAACGTCAGATGGGAAAAGAAGAGAGGGGGTTGGGGCTTCGATCGGTTGACGAGGCGGTGATGGGATGGGTACCTGGATTGGGCAGAAGATTGCCGCTATTGTCTTGTTCGTGATTTTCGTCTTGACGGTCGCCGTCGCCGTCGCCGTGGCCGTCGTCGTCATCGGCAAGAGATTTGCAACCGGACGGAGAGCGATGCAACTTATCGGCGATCCGCTGATGGAACGGATGCTGCGATCGGGCCTCTCCATCGCTGCTGTAGTCCGACGAAAAGGATGGACACGGACTCGTAGGGGTAGGGATTGGCGTGGGAGTAGAAGGGCTTGAAGCAGCGCACCAATGCGTGTGATAGCATGAGTACGTTGATGACGATTCATTTGGTGTTCGGACGTCACAGGCACCATGGGAACTGGACGATAATTTTTTTTCAGAATAAGGAAAATGATATTGGCTGTCGAGATGGAAGGGACTATGATGGTTGTGGCGCTGTCGTTGATGATGCTGACCTAAGCTGGCTGCTGGTTCCGATTCAGATTTATCCGAGTCCCTCCACAGCTTGTGATGTTCCTTGGAAGTCTTGTGTGATGGAGTGACGGGAGTGTTTGGCGGGGTGTCCGGACCCCCTTCGGGGCTCGACTTCTCTCCGTCCACTGACGTTTGACCTATCCATTACATCCGAGTCCCAATCTCCTCGCGATTTTTGTTCATACGCCACGCTCAACTAATATTGCGCCCTACGCAAATACCTAACGACAACGCCGACGAAACCCAAACGAAAATAAAACCAAAAAACAATATGACAATCCGATCGGAGTATTTAACGTTAAACGTTCACCCAAATATATTCAATCTTTCATTAACATACATAATACAGCCAATTGACGATACTATGTACATCCAACTAACGTCTCCATTTATTTCAAACAATTACTGTTCACATAATTACTTTACCACGGCATTCTCTTTCTCTTGTTTTTATATATTACTCTCTATTATTTATCATCGAAGAAACATGTAACACTTATATCATAAGACAACCGCTTACACGTATTTTGTTAAATACTCCGCGATGCCAAGAATAAAAGTTAAAAAAAAAAAAAATAACTTTAAAAAATGTGGAATATAAGCAAACGAAGATTACCAACTGAAGGAAACGATAGGTATAATTCGAATAAATGAGAAAACGAAACGGAAACGAAAATAAATGAAATACTAGCAAAAGGACGGAAATGAAAAATCGTAATTGTGCAACGCAAACAGCAAATAAAAAGTTTGAATAACGAAATAATAACGAGATAACTAAAATGAAAATGGAACCTATACAGTGGCTAAACCGAGGCTTGGTGACCACAGTAACCCAAGCAACTCCTTTTGCGCCTTTCGCTCATTATTTCATATTCAATTTATTTAATCGATCGATGTATGTGGTCCTTATATGAACGATCGATGCTACGTCTGTCGACGTCCGCGACGGAGATCTCTCCTGCAGCCACGAGTTTCAATTCGCCTCGTATAAACGTTTTTTCGCACGTCAATGTTTCGAATAGTCATAGGATTCATACGAGAATTTGGGCGGTGCGCGTGTTTGAGCATTTGGTAATGAAACAATAAGTAAGGTAAGGGATGAGGGTTAATGTGGTCCAAATAAATTAAAGCAAGCAAAAGCAACGTGACAAAAACAAAAAATAAAATTGTGCATTATCACCGTTTTAGTTTTTGAATTAAAGAAAAACGAAAAAAATTAATCACCAACCAAGGTAAGCAAGCTACAGAAATATTAAATTCGTATCGTACTTTACGTATACACGTATCGATATTGACCGACTGCAAACGGACATACATTTTTACCGGTAATAAGTACGTTATTACTTAGTGAGTAATCAAGTTTTTTTTTCGTCACTCCAGTATCGGAATATATATCAGTTCGGAGTGAGTCAATTACTATACCGGTGTATCGTTCTATACATATAACAATGACTGGGGGGGGAGGGGGTCATTGTTACCCTACGCATCCAAGATAATTGCCCGCGTACGCAATATCGCTAAATCCAAACACCGATCACCTGCAACGAGCATTCAACGATTTCGTTGGAACGATCTTACTAAAAAAAAAAAATCCGTAGCATCGGCGTACGTCGGCAAATCTTGTTGGAAGAGATTTTTTTACCAGGGTTTTGATTATACACTAATCGGGGGGCGCAGGGGTGGGATAAAAAGTGGGATTTACAGTACAGATGGTGCAAGTCGAACTCGTCACCTCCGACACAATAAACTGAGTATAAACTTTGATGTAAAGTAAGAGTTTGTCTTCCATACTCAACGAATATCGATAGATAAATGAATTTCAATTAGTGTGCATGTATTGTGTTGTGTATAGTATTCATTAGTGCCATTCACTATGCATGATGGAGAAAAAAAAGTATATATATATTTTATCGTAACACCATAATACAAGAAATGGGTTGATATCAATATGCAAGGGTCCAGAAACTTTGTTATCAATATGAACGGTAATAATCGCTATTTTTTATCTTGATAATTAATATGTATGAAGTGGAATAAGACTAATAGAGCAAAGAATCGATTGTTGAAAAAAAAGGTTCAATCATTATATATATATATTAATCATGCTGGATGGTCACTAGAATCGATCGTTAGAAGACAAATCAGAGAGGTTCGGACCCCTGCCTACACAGCGGTCTATGATAACTATGGATAAGGTGAACAACAGGACGAAGAACCAGAAAATTGTTTTTTTCTTTTTTTTCGGGATATAAATAACGACTATAAATTCATCAATTTACTCACTATTGTTGGCCATGAGATTCTCGTGCAGCTTGTCTCTCTGATCTTCGAGAACCTCTCCCAAGTATACGGCAACTTTGCGAGTTACTTGTTCCACGAAAGCGTCCAACTTTCCAAGATCGTCCGAGAGACCTACCAGCTGATCCAGCGTACCGACCTTGAGATCCGGTATGTGAAACTTGTAATTGGCGGAAAGGGAATTTTGCTTCGACGTCAGGTTGTTCATAGTTTCCCATGTTTGCTGGCAGGTCTTGTCGCCCGGCGCCGATATAAGCCAATATTCCGTCATCATGGATACGAATGTCTCGCGACGGCTTTCCTGTGAGTCCTGTAGCGAAAAATTTATTTGTGTCCTTGTGTACCATTCGTTTGAACGAAAATCGTCCGTTGAACATCAATGTAAACAACCACCTGTCTAACCTTGGGATTCTCATAGAAGTTTGAGAGACAACTGTTTCATAAAAATGTATTGCCGAATCGAGAATTCCGATAAAATCCAATAATTCTCTTTGAAACTCATTTGTAACACGCGACTAATGAATCTATTACGAACGGGTGGAAAAAAGGACGATAATGAATTGGGGTGTGGCAAATTGTCGTCCCTCGTGAATTATATTACATAATTGGGCGCGCTTTCCACGTGACCTGTGAAACGATAGACAGACAGGGGTGGCGCGCGGAACTCGCGTTTGTGATCAATATAAGCGGTAATGAAAAAAAAAAAAAAAAAAACGACGTTAAGCGACGAGGTACGCAAAATTAAGTGTCCTTGAATCGAGCAGTCTAGCAGACGAGATGTTGTGTTTCTCGAGGCAAACCGCTTGCCACCCGTCCCCGATGGCGCCTCACTGACGGCTGGCCAGAGCACAAAATCAATAACTACGCTATGCACGGTACACAAACGGGGAATTTGTCGCGAGAGGTCAATCAACGGATTATTCGACTAGCGTAATAAGTTTCGACCAAATGTATTGACAATTAATATTTACTCGTAATCCAATAATTCGTTTCCCGTCAACTTGTAAAGATCGATACTATACTCGATATTTGGGTTAATGTCACGCTGTTTCTTCGTGACTCTACCGAATCGACTTACGTTTGACTTGGTTAACGAATATTATGCTTTACAACTTTACTCGATCAATCGTGTACCTGAGAATTTCTATAGCTCCCGACGAAATCCTTGCTGGCACGATGTATCGTTGAATTTCACACGAAATTCGACCAATTCGCTCGCCTACTCTTTCGTCGCCGAAACCATTGTGTCTTCTCACGTGACGGAGTGCTGCTGTCTGCCTCGCGACCCGCCCGCGACAACTAAGCAGATCGAACAGCTGACTGCCACACCAAACAATCGTGCCAACCGCGACCCTCGCCTGCTCGCTGCTGCGTAATCCTCGTTATTCCGTTGTACGAGACACTTATTTTCGTTAAACGATAAATATTTTTATGCATTGGACAACTAAGTATCGAACGGTGGACAGGACCGGTGATAGCACTTCGAATACTTTTTCATTATCGTCGTAAAGTTAATATCTGAATCACGTGCATCGCTAAAAAAACCAATGAATGTCCAGTTGAAGCGGATGTGACGTCGTCTTTTGGTTTTTTCGTCTTTCTTGACAATCTTGTAACCCGGCTAGAGATGTGCTGTGACGGTCATTTGTCGTTAGCGACAATTGACCAAAAAATGACCATCAATTGACCGTCACTTTTGCTATTATTAAATACCTGATGTACCGTGACCGTCATTTTTGCTCACGGTCGCAAATATGGTCAAAATGTCTATCTAGTTGGGTTTTGGCGGTCATTTTTTTTTTTGGGCACAAATTTGGTAATTTTTTTCTTTGATAGAATTCATATATCGAACCAATCACTTAATGGCATCGAAAAAATAGTGTTATCTAATTGTTTATATAATTTGTGAATCTAAATATCTTACAGTTTACAAAAGTTATCGCCAAGCTGATGAAGTCGGTTTAATCGACGAAACGCAAGCGCGATCACCGACTACATTGTTTTAAATGGTTTTGGGATTCAGGCGCGTGGTGGCGCTGTGGGCATATACGGTCACTTTTTTCAAACGGTCAATTGACGGTCAATTCATTTACTAAAAAGTGACCGGTCACGAATTCGCGGCACATCTCTAAACCCGGCTCCGGTGTCATACACGGAGCGTTTGCGAAGGAACGAACGGACGCGTTATCCCCACGGAAATATCGAAAAAAAAACATATTAATTCAGTTATGAAAAAAGGATCGCGTTCAGTGATGTGAGAGTACGGACGAATTTTAGAGTTCAGAAGAGGAAGAGTGAAGAGTTTTTCTTTTTGTTTTATCTACGAGATTTGTGCGAATAGTATCAACCAACGACACGAAGCATTTGGTGAATTTCATCAATCCTTTTTGTTTTGTATCCCGAATAACGCAACCCGGACGAACGATATTAAACGAAAATATAGATCTGCCCTGCGAAGCCACGACCTGTCGCTATCCGACCTGACGTTACAACCTCTCTACTGAAAATGCTTTCAACTCTTTCGTATACATTATGTAAAATTTTTCTAACGAGATTCGAGTTTTTTTCGATTTTTTTTTCTTTATCGATATCGAATTGATTAATTGCCATGATGCGTTATTTTAGAGTAGCAATGATTTGTCATTAATTAAGATATAAAGTCGAGGAAAAAAATGAGCGACGTTAAGAAGGTAGGTGAAACTTCCAGTGGAGAGGTTGTTAATGGGTTTTGGAGCTGTAGGGATCTCACCGATGTTGTCCCGCTTCACACGCCAAGGGGGCTTTATTTAAAACCTATCGCAAAAATTAATGTGTCCGTTAATCTTCCGCAACTGAAGATACCAGGTAAAGATTATGAAGAAATCGATTCGTCAATTATTATGTACGAGTAAAATGTGTTATTTACCGTTAGCAGCAACCCCTTGTTTATGTTTTGAGAACGTGTTATCTTTCTAATTATCGCGTTATGTGTAATTTAAATAATTTTCCTTTAGTTACTCTATATTGACGACAATTGTGCATTGTATAGATACGGTACATTGCGTAAAGTGGTGAGGTACAAAAATTATTTTTTGCAAAAACTTGTCGCTGATCCACAATAGTTTTGTTTGTGAAAAAAATGTTGTTGCGAAGGCTGGTGGCGGTACAGTAATGTTACGTATTGCATCATAGAACATGAAATTCATTTTTCAATTTACTTGTTTATTCATTTATTAACTTAACGAGATAACCAATTTTCATTTCTTACACAATTTACTTTAATCTGAATTTTCAATATATTTTGTGAAATTTTGCATGTAATATGTAATTTTATTGATTTTTTTTTTTTCTTCACAAGAAGACAATTTTCAAAGATTTTTGTGTGCAAATAATTCTTCATTTAAGTAAAGGCTGCAGCCTCCGCGATAATTATGATTCCATTTAAAAAATGTCACTATTGAAGGACAAGTAGTTTTTGCAAAAAAACCGTTTGTATGGAACAACTGGAAAAAATCGGCACTTGTAACTTGTCATATTTATGCTAAAACTCCACTAACAATTTTCAAAAATATCAACGGCGCACAGAAAAAATGAATAGTCTCTAGGAGAATGTATTCATTTATTTTGTGTTACCTATCAATTTTCTTAAAAAAAAAAAAAAGAGTAAAGAAGCGACGTTTCCATGGGGTAACAGCGAAGCGACTCTGGAAGATATTTCGACGGACGAAAAAAAGCTAAAAAAAGCTATGAATTTAATAATAGTGCTCTGCCCTTTGTATCGTACGATCGAAACTCGACAGTCGTAGGCGGATTTTACAGCAAATTGCTACAATATAAACAGGAAAAACAATATCAACATGGGAAGTTATGGAGAAGATACGAATGCTGATCCAACCGGACGAATTTGCATCGCTGAAGGTATCGAAGAGTACGTTAGAGTTCATCAGGCTGGAGGGAGATTTGAGCGACCGATGCAGACTCCAGCGTGTGTTGGCGAGACTCGAGGCGCAACGCTTGAATCTCGCTGGTTTTCCGAATATACTGAAAGTCCGCGTCGCCGAGGCGAAGGATGAATTTCCAAACAGACATTCCTGGGACTGTTACTTCAGGGATGCGAAACACATGAATGAACTAAAGCCTGGCGAGCGTCCCGACACTATACACGTAACCGGTCTCCCCGTTAAATGGTTCAGCGAGGACGGTGGCAATACCCCGAGCGAATCGGTGGTATCGAAGGTCTTCAAAAAATGGGGACCTCTGAGAAGAGTCGACGTTCCCGCCGCCGATGTTTACAGATCACGCATGAGACTGGGAAATAATATCCAAAAATTCAGCTTTGGCGATGGTATATTTTTCGAAGCTTACATACAATACGTAGAATATATGGATTTCGTCAAAGCGATGGATGCTTTGAGAGGAATGAAATTGCTGAAAAAAGAGTCTAAAAATTGTCTCACAGCTATGATAAAGGTCTGAATTTATTATCGTTTTTTTAGATACTTTTCCTCTGTCGAAAGAGCGAGTAACGATTTTTTTTTCATCCTTTAGGTCGACTTTGATAAAAGTAAACACATGAGCGACAGTTCCGTGTCGCATCGGGAGTTCGAAAGGAAAAGGCTGATAGCTCAGGATAGTTTGGCGGCGGAGAAATTGCGCAGGAAGGAAGAGGCTGAGGCTCAACGGAAAGAAGAAACAAAGTATGGATTTCCAATGAAATTTTTTTTTATGAAATTTTTCTACCAATTTTTTTTATTATTAATTGCGAATTTAATTTTTAGGAAGAAAGAAGCAGCTGACACTGTGGCGAAGGATCTGAGACGGCAGCAGAGAGAGGAGAAACGAAAGCGCAAGGCATTGAGAGTTTATCGGAAACAAGAGGAGGACAAAGTCTCCATGAAAATAGCGAGAGAAGAACAAAAGTTGATTAAGGCGCAACGGCAATTGGAGAGCATCAGATTACTCGATGAGCTCTTTGACAGAATAAAGGTAAAACGAAATGATGACTCATAATGTAGCATTATAATTTAATTTTTTCGTGTATTTCCAGATAAAAGTAGAAAAGAAAGAGATCGTTATAGGGGAAAAAACTGACGCCACCTTAAAAGCCAATGATAAAAAAGCGGATAAAACCAACGATCAGGAACCGCATAAATCGGGCGACAAGGATACCGATAAAAAGAACGATAAGAAAAACAAAAAATTGAAGAAGAAAAAATCCAAGAAGGAAAAAAAGAAAAAGGTTCGTTACCGGCGAAAATTTCGATAAATTCGAGTTAACATGTTTTTTTTTTATATGATTTTGTTTTCTCTGCAGAAGAAACACAAAAAGGACAAAGATTCGGGTTCCGGAAGTTCTACAGGTTCCGATACCGAGACGGGAAAGAAAAAGATAAAAAGTGTATTGACGGTTAACAACGTGCAGCCTTCGTCTTCCGCAGGTGAATGATAAAAAAAAATGAGAATAATTTCTCTCTAATTAATGGAAAAATCCATTTTTTTTTACACTGATTTGTGTGCCTTTTACCATATTTTGCAGGTTCGGCTCCGATCGATCCAAATATTAATTTTCCACCGATGTATCCCCGTTTTCCGCAAGCCTGGTATTACGAAGCAACTTTGCCGATGCTGTATCCCCAGGTGGGACGAGGCGGCGGCGGTGGGCCACGGGGAGGTCCGATGAATCGTTTTTCGCGTGGTCGCGGCAGGGGCTTCGGCTCTCGTCGCGGTATGAATGCTCGATCGTTGCGTGGCTTCAATCCTCACGTTTACAACGAGCAATACTACAAATACTTCGCCAATCTCGCGGGACAGGAGTATCCCGATTACGAGAGCGATTACGACAGAAGTTCCAAGTCGCGATCGCGCAGCCGTGGAAGATCGAGATCGACGCGACGCTCCAGGCGACGAAGACACAGCGGACGTAGCAGAACCAATAGCAGAAGCAGATCGCGATCGAGGCGACGTGGCGGAAGATCGAGTTCACGATCGCGAAGCAGATCCCGTTCGAGATCGCGCAGCAGATCGCGTTCGAGTTCACGTGCGCGATCGCGTTCCAGATCGCGGACGAGAACGCGATCGAGATCGCGATCGAAGACGAGAAGCAATCGGAGAAAACGATCCAAAGTCAAGATAACGAGGGCGCGTTCGCGATCTATTTCGGCGAAACGCCGATCCCACAGCAGATCGTGGTCGATGCCGAAATCTCCGAGGCGGCGAAGCTGCTCGTGGTCCAAAACGGTCGACGAAACGAAGAACAATACGGATAAAGAGAAGATCCCGATTTCCGAAGAGCCGAAGGAAACAATCAGCGCGGCTAAGCATGTCGCCCCGTCCGCTCAGACTGAAGTTATAACCTCGGATTAAGTTGGGTCAGTTGAAAAACAATAATTACTTGAATTTTTTTTTTTCTTAACTTAACAATACAAACAATGTAAATAAATCGACGAATTCTCACTCCAGAGGACAGACTTTCGAATGAATAATTGATTGTGTTCAGATAATTTGAAAATAAATATATCTCATTTTCATCCTCGGAGTTTCAACCGATTTTTCATTTGCAGTTTACCTACCTTAGGCGATCGCCTATGCAGCGGAGGAATCTTTGCGATGTTTGCTACGGGACATAAAAAAAAAAAATGCTGAAAAATATACGTTTTAAAATACGTAAAACAGGGCGTGTGTATAAATTTCGAAAACTTGAAACGTTTTATTCACGTATTTCTTGTCGAAACCTTTGGAACTTTTGCTTTTACATCACTGGGATGAAATAATTATAATGCTCTCGATTTTTTTTCTTCTTTTTTACATGCTGATTTTTTTTTTTTTGTCGCCGCGATGTAAGAAAATGTCTTAAAACCAGAATTTCGAAACTCATTGGTCCCCTATTCATTCATTCGCATTTTTTTTTTTATGTTTGTTTTGTTCATTTTTGCAGTGTGCTATTTTATCGGTAGATATATTTTTGTGAGGAAAATTTCTGGATCTATAGGAAGCATTTTTGAAGACGGTATTGATATATGCCGTAGCGGAACCTTTCCTCGCGATTTGTATTGCCGGCTGAAAAAATTGTCGATCTATTGGTTTTCTATAAGACAATAGGAAGGCACAGCACAGTTTGCAATATTATACAATCGTCTCGCTCTGTCAGCTTTCAACTCCTTTTACCTCTTTTTGCTTTCGTCGTCGTTATTTTTATATTCATCCAGTAGCCGAGAGATTTGTATAATTATCGATTAATTGTTTGCAATTAAACGATCGCGTTTACATTTCAATTACGAACATCGTCGGCGCGATAAACTAGAATGGGAACCACAAAGTCGATATTCACACAATAATACAACAGTATTACGTTTTTTCTTTTTTTTTTTATCCAGGAGTTCGTCTTAAGAATTACTGCTACCGATGAGTGCATCTCGCGAGATCGGCGAGGGCCACTTAGGACTTTATAAAATTCTAAAAAAAGCGATCATAACGTATTTTTTGCGGTAGAATCGCGTCAATCTGGTTCTAACGTTTTGATTCAACGACAAAAATTCATCGTAAATTGAAATTCAGTTAATTTTTTGTAATATTATAGTTATATATTTTTTTACGTAAAGGTAACTCTTCAATCGAAATTCATCGAATTCCGGAGTTCGCGAAAATTTCTCGGATGAAATGTTAACACTATTTTTAAAAAATCTCGTCACACAATTGACTTGACTCTGCCGCACGACTAACCTAAAAATGTCGTTTCCACGACTCTGTCGAACCAACGAGCGCCGTGCTTGCCAATCGAAAGAACTAAATGCCGATAAATTTATCGTATCGATGACGAGAAAAAAAAATACGATTAAAATCTATATTAGCGTATATATTTTTAAATATATTTAAGGAGGTTTCAATAATAAGTTTATTTCGTTTAAACTATCAGGAAATCAGTATGTCAAGTATTAAATCTTTTGTTTATCGTGTTAATTTAACGTTTATTACATTGTTATTTTTTTCTTGTTATGCGTTACTTAAAACTACTTAACAATATATACAAACATAATATGTTTACATCAACACTTATTTACAGATACTTCTTTGAGAAGGCATAGACTAGAAGAGGTTATATAATTTATTAAATAACAGACTAGATTTTTATTTTATTTAGTTTCATTTAGGTATCTCGCGTCTAGTGCTAAACTTTATGTTTTATTTATCGTGTTGTTGGTTTTCATTTTTTTCTTTTTTTTCATTTTTCTTCTGTTTAGGGCTTATAAACATTAGGTATGATTTAAAGGATCCCAACGGTTTTATGATCTCGAGATGTTTTGTATAAATCTATATACTATATATATATATGTATCCTGATTCGTGGAATCGTGTGAGAATTAAATTAAATCTTAACAATTATTACACTACGGTAGACCGTGTTAGGCATACTTTTGCGAGTAGAGATACTGGTTTGTTATTTTTTTGTTTTGTTTTTATACATCGTTGGGATTCGCACTAAAACGTCCTCAACTACCACGTCATTCGTTAAATACTTCACAATTTTTCTTTCACTCGCATCTCGTATAACTAAATTAATTATATCGCAGTAACACTACATCGCCCCTCTCTATACAAGGTCTTTTTTCATTTCCTTTATTTATGTAGCTTTTTTTTTCGTACCGTAGTTGCACAGCTATGTAATTCGTTTCGTACGTTTTTTTTTTCTCTCTCGCTCCGGAATGAGTTTGAAATGGTTCGTCGAATTAATCGTCAAATTCAATATGATTCGTGAATTTTGTGCGAATAAGTACATTATTAGCGCGAGAGATATTGAACGATCTTTATACGATGTGCAACGATGTCGGCTCGAACGAAAGTGAAAACTATAGCAGTGAAAAAAGGCTTCATTAGAAGGTTTTCGTGTACCTATGACTCTACAGCAGCGCTTCGTACTATCGACTCTATGAATTTATTTTATTTTTTTCGCAAACAAACGCAGCGGTGTATAAAACGAGAAGACGTTGAAGCGTGTTTTTGTAATGAATCATCGACAAGTAACGTGTATCGATTGTTTTTGTGATTCAAATAAATTTCGAGTACTAAAATACAAATGAATATTCATACCGTAATGTTATACATATAGTATCTATGCACACGCGATCGAGCTTCGGCGAGTTTTTCACAATTTATATGGCATGCAATTTTGATTTTTCCGTGCATCCATTTTAATTTCTTGTCCAAGTGCGAATCAAAATACGAATCTTTTAATGTCATGACGGTTAAAAGACGGATAAAAAACGGTTTGCTCGAATTCATCTCGATTGTTCCGTTCGTGACTATTCTTCTCTCCCATCCTCCGCTTCGGGATTGCGCACCGATCGCATTACCACTAATTCTCCGCCCGCAATGCCGGTTGGGGGCCTGTTTGCGCCACTTCAGTATTTTCGTTGCGAGCGACGCGCGCGGTCCAATGTTTAGTCGCGAGAATCACGCTCGCGTAACTGTACAATTTCAATAAACTGCCGAATGTGCTTAGGCAAATAATTCGACATCAAAGTACCTGTGTATTAACCGCGATCGAGGTTCGTGGAGTTTTTAAAAATTAATCGTTTTTTTTTTCTCGCGCAATCATTTGAATTTTATGTCCCGGTGCGAATTAAATAACGAATACTGCAACTTTATGCCGATTAAGGGAGATTTGGTATACTTATTTATCTCCTTGTAACTTCGCGGTGATCAAAGGAAGATTCGCATATTTTTGTCGATTGGTGCATCGTTAAAAACAATGTCTTACTCTCCCCTCTCCGATCGCATTTTCTCCACTCCGCCGTCCGTTAATGCCAGTCGGGGGCCTGTCTTCGCCACTTCAGTTATTGAAGCGGTGTAGACAGGCCCCCGACCGGCGACGGCGTGACGGAGGTACTGAAGTTCAGTATCTCTGCTGCTCGCGTCGCGCGTGGTTTGCGAGCTTGTTGCGGGTTCGTAGTGTAATGCTTGCGTAAATACGAAAATCTACCCCTCGCGAAATGGTGCAATCTCCATGAACTGTCGGCGATGATTAGCCGAATAATTCGACGACAAAAATGTGTATTTGTTTGTGTGCGGAACGTGCTTGTGATCGACCGCGATTGTAGCACGACACGAGCAATCGATGCGTAAATCGACAACAGAGCTTCGGGTCACGCTCTCGGTTCACGGTACTCGGTGAGAAAAACGGATAAAACCATTAATCCCGTTCGCGCAGTGTCAACACGTTTATCAAGAGTTTCGTCTTTGTGTTTGTGGCAGTATCAACAACAATTAGTATTTGCAGTTTTTTTTTTCGATCGACGGGTACTTCGAAGATCCAACTCCGGGTAAGTTTTTCATTTACGTAACACGAATACCGTGGCTATAATATGTTTCGATCGTGCTTTTCTCGTAGCATTTTCCGTTTAAAATAACGGGCTGCCGGATACGATAGTTGCACTTTTTTTTTTAATGACATCGTTGAGAAGAAATTATTACAAGTCACGGCAGTTTTGTATCAGAGATGTTTCGATATTTCTATATATCAATTACGCTTTGGATGACTGCGCGAAGCTTTTTTTATGTTTTTTTTTTTCCATTAATACTCGAAAACGAGAGGGGCCTACATATTCGCATTAATTTAGGCTCCGGCAACCTGTGCGTAAGGGATACAATAGATACCGTGGAATTCGTAAGTTCAAGGCCGTTTGTAGGCTTCTCCGATAGTAGATCAACACATCTATACGATACTATATATATATATGTATATATTTCTTTCCTCCCATTCGAGATGACTTTGGAATGAGTGACCCCGACGTTTTTTTTTCTTGTGCAAATACAGTACTTACAGTAATTGGTACGTTGTAGTTTAAGTTACAACAAACCGATATATAGTGGAAAGGAAATCTCGTAACTTTGCGAGTCATTCGAGGCTCGTAACGCCCAAGCGTAAATGATAAATTAATCGATTCGATAGCCATTGAAATATTCATTACGTAACTGGTCCCAGTACAATAAGCCTTCTCGAAATTCGATTGAATGGGATCCGCAGCTAACATTCGCTCTTTTTTTCTCATTTTTCTCATCAATTCGGACTATGAAGATTTTTTGAATTTTTATTTTTCAGTGTTTTATTTGAGCCCTGAAAAAAAAATAAGGGAGGCTCTATTATAGAGAGGTCCTACTTTTTTTCGGGGGCTTTCAAGTCGGATTTGTATAGAGACGATAATGATATTAGTTTTTATAATGTACGCAATGCATTCAGTGAACGGTGAGGGATTTTATCGTAAAAATTCGACGATTTATTATTGCTTATTAAATGATATTATTGAATGATCGAGAGGAGGAGGGGGCGGTTGGGGGAGGAGGGGTCGGGGGAGTTAGAAGTATATTTCGTTTAAACAGTAAACTTTAGGTAGATTTTTCAAGGTAAGATAGAACTCGAACTCGGGAAATTGAGATTAAACGAATGAACACGGGACGAAGGTCCAAATGTTTATATTTTTTTTGCCTGCAAGCCAAACGCGATTCTTATGTTTCTTTTTTTTCCATCAGCAGCAATCAATTCTTCATTATCGAAAGTATTACGTTATTCGGAAAAAATTGTCACTTACAAATTGATATTATTGGCTTGAATTATGATTTACGATAGATTAGTTATTTTTTTCTTTTTTTTCTTCTCCTTTCGAATGAAAATCGATTACATATTGACTACTTTCAAGATTCGTTGCGTGGGAAACTGTTATTTATAGATAATAGCAAGCGATAGCGTTTTTTTTTTTAGTTTTTTTTTTTAATTTCTTCCGTTCGTCAAGACGTTTTTTAGTTAGTGCTTCGTATTGTTTTTTTTTTTTTTTTGATAATTCGTAATAAGATAGTTAATACGATTCTATATAATACTCATTACAATTGGCACAACGATATGGCCCAAGATAGACTTATTTCATAGGTTTTATTTAGTTTTTTTTTTTATCGTCTCGAACGCTCTCTCGGAATGAATCAGGGACTGTGTTATCACTAAACGCTGCGCTATTATCGTTTTATCGATTTTTGTTTTAAATTCAATTATTTCTTTTTTTTTTCGTTTTCTCTTTTATGAATAACCTCTTCGAGCCTATTAAATCATTTTATGCCGCATTTTACATGTACAGTTTTTCAACAGCTTCGTCCGTCACACATTCAACGTTTATCGATTAGTGACTCGAAGTTTTTCGTACGATATCTCGAATAGCTGCGGTTATGCGATGGATAGGAATTTTTCATTTAATAAGTTACAGACAAAAGTATACACACAAGATATAACACATCGCCGTTAACTTCTCAATTATTAATAATTGTGCATTCGAATTGAATTTTTCGAATTCTTATCATCGATCTCTCGTGTGTACACTTTCGGCAGACAAAAAATCGCTTTAAAACTGCTTCCCTAAATTATTTTTTTCCTTTTCTTTTTTATTTTTTTTTTCGCCTCTAAAGTATCTAAATCGGTATATCAATTTGTAATTTCCTTGGTCATTTTACGTAACAATTAGACGCGCGATTAACCGCACTGAATAATATCGGTAAAGTTTCTTATTAAAGTGGGTTTTTTTTTTTTTTTTTCAGGAGTTAAAACTGTAAAACTCTAAGTTATCTAATGGTAATAATATTAACAATAATAATAAATCGTTTATACAGTAGTAATAATCGTTTAAGTTTGTATAAACTGTGTTTCAAATGCCATTCGTAAAACGTGTTGTTTTATCTTTTGTTATCTTTTTTCTTTTTTTTTTTATATAGTTTTGTAATTATATCCTCACCTCACCGTTCAAAATTGACGGTAATCGCAATCTTTGTACAGTTATATTGTTGTTGTTTTTTTTTTTTTCTTTTTTTTTATATTCGGTTTTTCGTATGTAAATCATATGATAGCGAGAGTATTCGGGTAAATGCCATCACGGGTTTACGACTTTTGCGATGTATTTTTTTGTTTGCAACCGGGAATTGCACCCAATATCTTGAGATCACTCGTTAATTAGGAGGAAGAAAAAGTATCGAGATTAACGAGACGTGTATTCACTATTTTTTTTTACGTTATTTAAGTACATTACGTTATTTAAGTTCCGCGCGTCTTTTCCGCGCTGTTTTTATTCATCGCCAAAGGTGTTCATTTTGTTGGTTTTTTTTTCGAGTGAACGGTAATCGACGCGATTTCAACTCGCAACAGAATACGATAGATCACGCCGTTTTTTTTTTTTGTTTTTTGATAACGAGCTTTGGGACAGAGAGAGATTAATGAACGCCGAGAGGACTTGTCGTCATTGAATTGTTTTGTAATATACAGAATATTATCGTATTTTTTTGTTTGAAAAAAAAAAAAAAAAAAAAAAAATCTCTACCGTCGGCGCAAATAACGCGTGAAGAATTTTTTTTTATCGAGACTCGATGACTATTAATAAAATTTAAATAATTAGAATAGGAGACGATTTCGAATACGCACTCGTGATATTCATATACTCGCTTTCGATCTTTGGTATTATAGGACTCCAAGTGGGCGAAGTATTTTCGTTGCATTCGATAGTACGCACAACTATCTGATAAATCATATTTCATCTTGTTTTTCCATCGTCATTATAATGCAGAGTTAAAAAAAAAAAAAAAAATGCTACGTTTATGTTTTACCTGTACATTACCTATCGTACGTCGCCCTAACTTTCCAGTACTGAGACTCGTTATATTCATCGTTTAAAATCGTCGAACCGTTCCTTACTTTTTTTTTTTTCGATTTTTGTTTTGTTCAGTTGGCGTGGTCTTTCTGGCACTATAATGCACTTTCAAGAATTCTATATAAAAATATCGTGTAGTTGTCGTGTCCAGTGCGTTGAGACTTGAGGAGAAATTTGTGACGATTGTGTCTTTTTGGTCCCGTTTCGCCGCGATGTCAGACACAGAGCGAAACTATTGTTTTGCAAAAAAATGTGTTTTTCTTTTTGTTTTGTTTCTTATTCTTCAACGGGGCAAGACAAAGTAGGTCCCAAATTTGTTTGCAGAGACGATCGATTCTTCGGGTTTTTTTTTTTTAATTATAATGGTATTTTTGTGTTTTTTTTTTAATTTTCCTCGCCTCGAGACACTGTACCGTTCCGGTTACGTTTTTATCGCGCTTTAGTCGCGGAAATGCTTGTCAAACGTACGCTAAAAGTAAAATAATAATTGTCGCACGTACGTACAAGTTGTGAAAAAATTGTCGATCCTTCGTCATTGTTTTCTTTCATTCGCTATCATAATCATCATCATCGTTAAAATAATACATTTTTCTAATGCTTAGTCTATATTAATACGCTCGCTCTCCAAAAACACGCTGGCTATCCGACTTTTTTTTTTTTTTCTTCGTCGTTTGTGTGTGTGAGTGTTTTTTTTTCCTTTTGCTCAATAAAAAATGTATCTTCCGTGGAAACGTAGCTCTGCTTTCTGTACACACCGGCGTCATATATACGTATACATATTAACGTGATATCCTATTATCTACGGACGTTAAAGCGGATAAGATCACTTTGCGCTCTTTCATCTCATCTCGAAAAATCTTATTCCCTTCGTTTTAAGGCTCTTTTTTTTCTGTATTTTTTTTAACCTTTTTTTCAACGGATCAAGACTGTGGTTTGCCAAGGTAATGGATCTATCGAACCGTAACGAACGGCTGAAACTCTCATTTTTTTTAATAATCTATAACGTTGGATAAAGCTGCGGATACGCGTGAATGCCGTACGATCTGACGAATGCGTTGCTTTGAGTCCCACTGGATTAATCAAAAGCTCGCAAACAAATATGGAATTATTACGTTTAATTGCAACCAAAACAGCACACGCTTCTGTGAAGGTGTTATCCACACTGACCAATAATTTCAGTTTAAATCCGACGATTAATTTTGCATCAATCGAAAGCCAATGGCAATGGTACACAAATTATTCCGTGTAATTCGGACCGATCAATCATTTTCTATGAATTTCATCGCGTTTCTCGTTTTTCGTGTAACGATTAAATAATTGAAATCACAGGGAAGACAAATAAAAAAATAAAAAATTTTTTTATAAAAAAATACGTCGATCAAATCGCACCGCATTCCGTGTGACGTACGAATACCGTTGGGATATTGGAGTCCCTTGAGGTCGCGTCGAGTGGTTAAAACGCGTGGATCTCGTGAGGCTTTTCACAATCTGTTAATACGATAACGCGATATTCGTGACGATAATCAAAATGTTCCACCAAAACACCCTTTTAAGGCCATCGTTTTCTTAAGTCACTGCGTATAGTAATTCATTTGCGGTAATAAGAACTACAAATGACTAAATTGTACTCATTTGTACGGGTGGGGGAAGGATTTAAGGGTTGAGGAGGGAATTGTGTGTTAAATCTCAGGGTATAAGTTACACAGAGAAGAGGAGACAGTTGGAAAATTTGGGAACAAAACGAATAGAAGATAAAGCATAGAATTTCAACGTCGTTGATTTTATCACGAGTCTATCTGCGTTTGGCGTAATTTAACCCCAATAATCATTTTATGAAGAAAACCCATCTCGGCGCGAAAAATTCGTAGAAAAATTGTTTTAGCCTCGAGATTAAACCCGTTTCGTTCAACGCATCGTGTGTCTGTATTTTTCACCATTCCGTCCTATTATTTTGTAGGGTTTTTGTTGTTGTTGTTGTTTTCGTCGTTAATAATAGTATCTTCGATAATTCGTTCAGAGAAGTATTCATATCGCACTACCTTAAAGCTTTCCGTTCAACAGTACTATTAATAGTAGAAGATATCCGTTTTTTAAATAACGGAGCAGACAAGATGTAGAGAGATGAAGAGAGAAAGAGATTGAGATTGAGAGAGTTAAGATTAGGAGAGGGGGGGGAAAGGGGGCGTCTCGGATATAGATTAGTTATTTAATATAATTAAGAATTATTTTCAGGCACGCAAGTAGGGCAGAGGCAGTCCGCAGCGAGTTTTTGGTTTTAATTAACGAAACAGAAATCGATTCTTCTCCCTTTCCTCCCGTGTAGATTCGCAATCGTAGAAATTTTCGGATTCTTTACGACACGATAAATTGCGACCTCATCAGCACAGCCTCGATGCAAACTCTCATATACACAACATAGGTCCCAAATTTCATGTCCCAAACAAACTGATTTCGCGTCGTTAAAAAAAAGAATGTATCATAGGAATATGAAGCATCCGAAGAATCTTTGACTGAATGAGAATTTAGATCCACAGAAAGATCAAGGATCAGAGTCGATCGGTTTCGTTTAGTTTTTTCAAGTTTTTGCCCAATGAGTTAATACGAGTGCTGCGGCTGCAGAGACGTGACTCAGCTGTGCGCCGAGGTATCGGAGCCCTGACTGTTACCCAACCCTCCCATGCCTGCCTGAGAGGTCAATCTTGTCGCGGATTGGGACGTTGTTGGTACCGTTGTGGAGTGTTGTATGATCCCGTGATGTTGTTGTTGCTGTTGCTGTTGCTGCTGCTGCTGCTGTTGCTGCTGCTGCTGCTGTTGTTGCTGTTGTCTACCGGTCTCGGGTACGAGATGCGGCGTTCTGCTCGATACTGGCGGTAGAACAGGACTCGCAGGCCATGGATGAAGTGACATTGTGCTCGGTGCGTTAGGCACGCTACGAGAATGAGGCAGTAGAGGCGAATTGGATAGGCTCGCCAGGGGATGATGCGGACTGATGATGCTTCCTGTAATTCCATAGCCAAGGCTATTACCGACAACCCCAGCGCCTATGCCGCTGCTGGTTATGCCACTACCGCCTCCTCCACCACCACCCATAACACCACCACTGCCGACACCGAGACCACCCGGTGTCGCCAATGCCACCGCTGTGTCGGGATGCAAGAAATTGCGTCTTTGCTCGAGACGCTCGGCGTGTTGAGCCAAGCATCTGGTTAAAGCTTCCGGCAGCATCTCTAATTGCTCCTGCAACGACGTAAGCTTGTCCTCCAATCCTACTAGACGCTCCTCCAGCGTATCCTGACGGGTACTCATGTCCGATACAATCTCGTACACTGTGTTTTGCGTCTGTGCGAACATAACGGTAATGTCACAATTATTATTACATGGAATATCTTCATTGATTAATTAGATAAATTAGTCGAAAGAAAAAAAAAAAGGTAAACATTACCATAATTTATACATCTGCTACAACGCGGTTTATATGAAAGTTATCGGAAACTATGCAGTTTTTGAATAGTTTGAAGAGCAACTCTGATGTTTGGATACTATCCAGACAGCGGAAGTTGCAAAAGCGTAGCTACGGCCCTCATTTATATGGGTGGTTTTGTCTACGAAGTTTTCCGACGAACAACAGTTGATTATGAATCGTTACGAAAATAGAGGTAATTTTCCTATTATCCGGCCGCGATCTTTTGCTAGTGATTTTCTAACGGTAGTTATGTGGGATTTTTGCTGGTTAACACGCTACAGTAGAGTGTGAAGCCTAGTAGCGGTATAAAGGGGGTAAATTAGCTCAATTATAGCGATGTTCGCCGAGGTATTACTTTTTCGTCGGCCGACACAAAAATCTAAAAAAATTCTATTAGGTGAGAAAATATTGGAAGAATTTTTCTGCAGGTTGAAAAACAAATGTTGTTAATCCGTTTGCTGGGAAATCGAGTTTTCCTTCTGCGCAGAAAACAATTTTGAATTTTTTTTTATATGATTGAATTTTTTTAAATTTTAGTATCGGCAAAAAAAAATCAAACTTTTGCGAATATCGCCATAATTTAGTTCGAACCCCTTAATGACCCATTAAAGCGATCCTGCGAGCAAAATCTTTTCCGGGTAATCGACTACTCTAATCAACTTGTGAATCGCTATGTCGCGAATATCGAAGCTAATCGTATACCAAGAACTTCGTCGAGTTCGCTATCTCGGTGTTGTCTAATTTATCGTTGGCCCCCTCTAACTTCGAACTTGATTTGTCTTCATTTCGAACAACGCGGATAGACTCTTTTATCTGAAAACGTTTATCGTGATGATTCACAGGACGAACGGCTACGGGGCTCCGGGTTGGTTGGTAAATTATCTTTTCATGTCACCCTTTTAGTAGTTTTCAGCTTGAAAAGTTGTGCGTTTGTATTAAATCGGAACGACCAGCGGGTCGTCAAGCGAAACGACCCGTTGTAGGCGCGCCTTTGCGCGTTTCTCTCTCATCTACCTTTATGTCTTTGCTAACGGTTAAAACGTGGATGTGGGTCGTGCGCGATAATTTCACGGAAAATATATTGACCTCGACGGGCAGTCGACTTTCGTTAAGTTAGAAAAACAAGTCAGATGGTTGTAACAAAACCCTACGCTGAAAAGGGTGTGAAATGCGTGTATTGCAGAAAAGCAAAAACTGGCGACGCTCTCGTCACATTATACACTTCCTTTCTAACTTTATGGATTCGGCTTAAGAAGCCTCGTCGATGACTTACACTCTACTTACATCGAACACACTCGACAGCTGTATAATTTGCACGCTAATGTGTGAACGTGTGAGTGCGGAATTAGCTCTTTCCTATTCGCGCCTTCTATAACTCGATTTTTTTTCTAACGCTTTTGCATGTTTCATTATTATTGAATTTTTCGTCATTAGCAAACAATTAGCATTATATTTCATTAAAAAAAAATTGGTTCCATTTCGTTGCTTTTTTTTACCTTCGCCATGTCCGTTATCGTGTTCGCGTTGTCCATCAACTTTCGTTGGTCCATTTTAACTTTTCTGAGCCTGTGCGACAGAGAAGAAAAAAAAAAGAAAGAAAACCGACAAAAATTCCGTTAGATTTATGTTGGAATTTTAGTGGTTTGTTGTCGTTGAGGTAAAAAGGTCGTATGATTGGATCACTGGATAAAGATTGCCGAACCGTGATGAAATGGTCATATTTTTCTGGGGATTACGGACGGACTGGAGGCTGGAGGGAGCCTTCCGAGGTTGGATCAGGACACGAACTCAATCGACTCACGCATAAATGGCCAGCAGGAATTTTCGTTGATGCGTTCGCACGCGACCCGGATTGACCCGTTTGACTAGCCGCGTGTGTTTGTATATCAACCACGTTTCCCGTAACACGTTTGCCGCTGCATTTTTCAGCTGAAACATCCAATGGTAACGGATAATCAATTAATACTGAGTTAAGAGAGGCTTCAGTCATTTTAGACAAAATGGCGCCGTTTTTTTTTTTTCATAGGTGAAAAAAAATCGTATGTCTAATTCCGTGCAATTATTTAATGGTAATGGGATTCTGATAATGGAAAATTCCATTTTTTTAATGAAAAAAATGTAAGGATTTATTAAAAAAAAAAAAAAGAAATTCTACGGCACGTTGTTATATTCGGACGCGGGATTTTTTGAAACGGGAAATCGGTACAAATAATGAATTGTTATTTCTGTGATTCTTACCCTTTTCGTTAACTGCGTGTCCATCATAAAATTATGAACGTGTTTCTCAGCTCGAGTTAACTCCAGCTTTCTGGATACGACTGCCACGAGCAAAGCCGTGCAACCTGCTCCCTGAAAATGACGGAGCATTGAATAGCCTTGTTTTACATTTGCGTTAATTAAACCTCCTAATTACTCGAGATGGTCTTTTATTGTTAAAATTGCATTTACGAGAGTTCGGAGTTTTATACATCGCAACTTCAAATGGCTTTCGATGTTTGTTACAATCGTTTTAATACCAAATGACGTTGGAAATTGCTGCGAAATATCAATTAATTTTACCATCATCCCCGTCGACACGGCGATGCCCCGACCGCAGTATGTGTTCGGCACGATGTCGCCAAATCCGACACTCAGAAATGTGATCGCGATCAGCCACATTGCGTTGAGAAGGTTGGCATGTTCTTCGTCATGAAACCTGAAACAAAATATTTCAATTCCGTTGAATAAAAATTAATAAAAAAAAAATCAAAAGAAATTCTATTGGCGTGTATCGATTTTGACGGCGTTTTTCGTCAGAGTTATTGAAATCGGATTTTTGGTCGTTCGCTCCGTCGGCAGTACAGTTCCGAAATATTGTACTGTTTTGAAGTACCGGAATTGAAAATTATGAGCGATGCGATTATAGTAGCGCGCGTCGAAATTGCCGATTGACTTGACACCACCGGATGAAGTACAATCGAACGCAGGTGAGTAATCCTCATAATTTTTATGCGCTATCCGAAGCTTCGATATCGGGGATAATATCGTTGATGCAAACAATGAAGCGACCGGTGTTTGCGTTTTCGAGAGGCAAATGCCGTTTAGGTGAAATATCGATTCTGAATACTCCAATTGCACCCCAGCAGCCCTTTCCCTCTGTGCACCGGTCCAACAGTTGCCGGCGCGACCGTTCATTCAGAACAAGCATCGCAAACACGTATCTACGTTGTTTCACTATACAATATATCGACTCCGCTGCAAACAGAGAGCAACCCCGCCGTGCATTCGCAGAAACGCTCGAATCATTTTATTGGATAAAAGGTACGAGACTGTGAAATGAGAAGGAACAGTAGTAAAATGAAATGCATTTCCGATTGCTGTTCCGCCAACTGTTGGGTGCATCGTTTGCAACGGATATACTTGTTTCACAACGTCGACTGGGGATTATTCATTCAGCAAAAGTTTCGATTCCGACACTGTCGTTGCTGCGGAATGTTCATATTGCGATGGGAAGCGCGTCTCTCGAATAAACATGGAAATTATGAGATAAAACTTTAACTTTGAAATTTTACACTTCATGAATAGTGAAATTATGATTTTTTAATCTGACCTCCGGCCGTTGGGCAAAAATCGTGTTTTCTCGGTTTTTCATGTTTTATGATATACATTACAGTCTCTTAACAAATATTGGTCTACCGCCTTTTTACATCGCAAAAAAGTGAAATAATAAAAAGGATGATAATAGAAAGGATATATCTGAAGGACTATTCCGTAAAATGCCTTTTTCTCTAAGAATATCCAACCAATTTAAATTATCCTTTGTAAACGACATTAACCGGAAGTAAAATCGCTGCAGCAAATTCTGTTAAGTCATTTTTAGCCGTTTTCGAGAACATAGCGGGCAACGAAATCGCTCGTTTCCGTGAAACGCATAACTTTTTACCTTTGCCGGAAGTCGGGGTTTTTAAAAGTACAATTTGCACATTATAGTCGGGAGATTCCAAATCTCAATGACGAATGAATTTCCGGAGTACAATGTTATTAATAATTATTATAAATTGTAATTGATGAATGTTATGAAATGAATGGAATGAAGAAAACTTGAGATTAGCTTACCTTTCGCATTGCCGCAACGTCCACGATGCAATGATCCACAGTGATACCATAAATACCAAAAGTACGGTACCGGGGCATATGGTCATCAGCGTTTTCAGTACGAATCTCGTGTTGAAATTAATACGATTCAAGGCCCCTATACTCCTTGACGATGCGTCGGTGAATAATTTCGAGTGCAACAGCATAACTCGACATATGAGATATAGCCTGAGAAACATGGGAAGCGATAATGTTACGTCGTAAGGTACCCATTGTGAGCCGATGTCGCCACCCTTGTTTGCCAGTTTGGTCGTCCATAGGAAATAATATTCTCCCGGTATTGGATGTACCGCGCAGATTGCAAGTTCCAACGATATCTGAGATATTCGTTGCCAGGTCATCGCTATCCGCCAGTCATCCGCGCAGTTATCGATCATGAATAACTGTTTTTTTTTTCAACATAAAACAGAAAGGAAATATGAATTTTTCAACATCATATAACACAACGCGTTTGAAGTAAATGCAGTATCGAGTATATATCGCTGTAAAAAATATATATAAATAAATGAATCGCAAGGAAAACTTTTTGCTTTCGCCTTCTCTCGCCGAAAAATAAAGGAACGGGTCATTTTGGATACAGGTCTTTCGCTTGGAAGTAAAATTTAGTAATGTTGATGGTCATAAAAATCTTTCATCGGCTTGCGCGGAGGGTTCAACCGAAACCACCCTTGATCTCGACAGGATAATGTATATATACGCTCGGATGTTTTTCTCCTTAAATCGCAGCAGCGCGGCCAAACTTTTTACAATCACGTCGTCCTATTTCTCGTCTTTTTCCCTTGGGAAAGCTTTTCCGCGCCGCCTTGATTGCGGATTTAAGATTTGCGGCTTGAATTATCCTGGGATTCGCGTTTATCGTGATAAATAATGCGAATAACTCAAGCTTTACGTCTTTTCTCGCTTTTCGCATTGTGTTATGAAGATAAAAAAACCCTAAAATATCGTAAATAAATATTTAGGTAACTTTTGGACTTAAATTTCGAAAGTATTTCGTTTTAAATGAAAGGAATATCAAAAATTTGTTTTTAAATATTATACATAATAATAATATATAGATTTATTATTATTATTATTTTGTGAAATATTTAAAAAATATTTGTTTTTGAAGTGAAATAAACATTTTATTTCGATGTAGTGTGGGCCATTTTAGGCGTTGTAAAAACACCGACGCGCGGCAAAGTTCCGCCGCGATGTGATAACTAGTTTTCGTTATAGCGCCCACACCCGATCGGTTGACTAATCGCGTGTTCCTTGCGGATATCCACAAACTCGATGTTTCTCCGACGCCACAACAACTATAACGCACAAGTGTAACAACCGGAAGAACGTCTCTTCCGACGCTCGTTGCCGTTTTCCCGAGGCGAAACATCGTTTCCGGTTTTGTAGGCGTTAACTCCGAGCGTCTTTCAATCTCGTTGAGCCGAAGTCTAAGTTTCGTTTCTTCGAAGATGGAAGTTTCTCGTCAGTCGCGAAGATTCTTATTCATCGCGAATATCGAAGTCGCATGGAAACTTCGTAAAACGCATTCACTCGGGTGAAGATGTACGGCGCATGGTGTAGAAATGTTATGAAGCAATTTTCTCGCGCGTTGAAAATTTGATCATTCCGAAGTCGGGTGAAAAGTTTTGCAAGTTCGGGAAAGACTAGTCTAGAGATCATGAGTTCCCGTGCTTGTTATCGCGAACGTAGGCCATTGGAAACGCAAAATTGGCAAAATTTGGAATTTTATCAGCTGATAGAGTATATGAAAATTTGCTGTTCGGATCGAATTCAATTTCCTTATTGAACATCAACGTAACGCCAACTGGAAGAGTTTTTTCTTTCGGCTCATATTCGCCGAATTTTTATTTTTCCGTTTCAAAAAAAATTTAATTAAAATAAGCGATGCGGCAGGAAATGCAAATTGCTGATAATTTCTTTATTATTTTATCTTAATTTTTTTTTTTTTTTCAATTTTCATTCGCATTTTTAAAAAATATTTCTGATTCTATGTCGTCGATTTTTCCCGCTTTCCTCGAATAGTTGAAAATTCAGGCGAAAGATCATCATTTCGTTATTAAAATAAGCATAGCATGAACAATCCACTTCCGTTTTATAATTGTTCTTCCGACAGCAGGAATTTAGTTTCTGCGTTTATCAGAGAGTCGTCTCGCGTGTTTGAGGTGATAATGTCGGTTGCGTTTGCAGTTATGATTCTCCCTCCGCCCCTCTTCTTAGCTTCGAAACTTCATGAATAAAACTGATCCAATGCGAATGGAAGACACTTCTTATCCATTAGGGAAAGTCTGAAAGATAAGCCATTGTACAACGCTGGAATTACCCGTCGTGAAAATTTCAACCCCGTAGTAAACGGGATAAAGTTGTAATCAAGAGCTACTGCACGCAGCTATGAACTCTCTAGAGATTTGCGAGTTATTTGAACACTGCTCCCGACTCAGCATTGTTATACTACTCAGACAGATCTTGTGTCTTTGAACATCGCAGATAATACTGACTTTATGCGATTGAAACTATAATTCCCTCAACAATTCGTAAAAAAAAAAAAAAAAAAAAAAATCGTCATTGCGGATGTTACATTTTTTCTCTCGTCTCCATCACTACCAACTCTATTCTCAAAGGACACAATAACGGCTATAATCCTCAGTACGAAATAGAAAGTCCTAGAAAGTCGTGCAGAAGCGTATGTGTTCATCGAAGCCGTGTCTGTTCTTTCATTCGTCGTACATTGTGCGCTTCGCATCGCGGGTTCTTTTTCTATTCTTCGTGTAATCCACAGCGATTAGCGTGCGCGCCGCGTTATCTGAATTTCTGGGCCTCAGGGTCTTGCGTATTGTTCCGGGCTGACGTAAAAAAAAAAGAAAAAAAAATGCTGACACTCTCTTTTCGTTCGTGATAATGGAAAATGTAGCTGACTCGTGTTTTTCGGTGCACAAGAACGATTACGAGAGCGATGCAGCTACAAACCGTACTTATGGATACTTAAGGAAAGCTGCGTAATCTCAATGGCTGACCTCTGGTTATTGACGATAGAAAAAAAAAAATGATGTCCGGAATATAATGTGCGTTTATTTGTCGTAGAATATTAATTGAAAAATAAACGATCCGTGTAAAATCCGGTCACATGTACGGCAGATATTTTATCGTTTCCGTGGCAAATGTAGTGTAAGCAGTAAACGCGGAGGAATATCCTGTGCACCCAAAACATTCCATGAAGCATTCGTACTGCAGACTACAAGTCTGGTTGGTGCGGCAGTACAACCAGTGAATGCGTGTACTTAGAGTCCTAAATTCGCGTTAATAGCCTCGTAAAGCGTGTGAATTCCCTGGCGACCTCTTTTTCTTCTTTTCTCTCATTCCCTATCACCTCGATACAAAAAGCTTGGGCCTCTTGATGGTTTTTATATTCTCGACATCGCAACGTGTAGAAATCGGCGACCAGCCTACCAGCACATGAGAACCGCGAGGGTGCATAAAGGCATGAAAGTAGTCGCGTGATTTAACGTCGTTGACGCGTTAGCACGCACGTGGGACAAAGCGCGCACAACTCTCGGTGAGACGGGTACCCACCCGGCGCTGTTCTATACGGAGTACGTGTCCGAAACGCCGATAGAACGATTCCGCAGCGATCGTAAAAACAACGATTTTTTTTGTTCGATAAACCAGCCTCGCGGGAGACGCAAATAACATAGACTTCCTGTAGCGCCGACCGATTTACGAATGATGACCGCTCGATAATTTGTTTAGAGCGAAAAACGTCGTTTTTTAGGGAAATGTGATATATACATTCATTAAATGATCGCTGTTCTTTCATATCTATTCTTATGAAAAATTTCATAAAAATGAAACCCGAAGTTCGAGATATTAATGAAGTCAGATGTTGAAATGGGCGGAAGCAAATTCGGCGAGTTGCGTTGGTGGGTTTTGTTTCGGTTCGGAAAGAAATTCACGATCGGCAGTTCATTATGAATCTATTCCAGCAATGTCTCAGTTATTGGAATGTCTTTCGTCAGTAAGTGATCGCGTAATTTGAGCAAAAAGACGAATCCGCATTGACAAATATGGTACAACGGCATTCAAAGAAAAGGTAATGGTAGTGATACCAACAATCGGCGAAAAAAATTGGTGATACATTTCATGGTAGCAGATGTTTGTTCGTTCAAATCGGAATGTAGTTGAGACATTCAATACCGGGGTTACGATGCCGTTTCGGCATGAAACGAACGGCAGCAGTAGTTTCAACTGTAACAGTAGCGACTGTTGACAAAACTCGTGGGTACCGTTCGACGATACAGCCGGACGACGTCATAACTTTGGCAACGGATGCACAACGACAAAGCAGTCGGGTTAAGGGGGTGTAGTACAACGTGAAAAATCGATGTGACACGTGACCGAGAAGTACTAGGAAATCATCGGTACGAAGGACAAACTCCGCTCCACTCAAGTTCCGCGCAATTCCCGTTGCCACTACTTCGTTCTCGTCGCTAATCAAAATCGTTCGAGACATCGAGCATTGAATATTTTTTGGCTCTTGCGGCTACTTGGATTTTTACTATATATTCACAGAGTTACGTAACTATGAAGTCGAAATATCCAATCCGATGAAATTTTTTTATTTACGATTCCGATACTACAAGATTTACGTAAGGATAGCGAAGATTCTAACTTCCTATGACGATCACATCTCCTTCGGTGAAAATGCAATAATATGCTTTTGCGATTCATTCTTTCTAATCGTATCGGATAATTTATTATCAACTCCAACAAGCGGCGTAATTGACTAACTTTTATTACTTATTTAATCGGATTATCCGTTACACGTTAATATTACCTAACTTATTCCACTACTCTCCAGCCTTCGGCGGAATCTATACTTCGGGGGATTAATCGGTTTTTCGAACTTTCTGACGATAGTAACTTTTCACCTCAAAATTGAAAAAATTTAAATTTAATTTAAAAATAACTTTCGCATAAATTGAATAGTGAGTTCTCGATATTCATATTTTAATATATAGATATATATATTTCGCTTCACGTTAAATTGACTTCTCTAACGACGTATTTAAAATGCGCATACGCCGTGCGTTTCATCATCTCTTTTGTCTCTTTGACGCTCGTCCGCGTGCGCATCGCGTTCTATTTTGCTTTTATTCCATTGTATCTGTCCTTTGGCAGTCAGCGCCGATTGATAGAATGGTCGGCGAAAAAAAAAGCCTCGAAGGCGCATTTTTTTCCCCCGCAAGGATTTTTCCCTATCGCGACCGGGTTGGAGGTAACGTAACGCAGCAATAACCCACCGGGGACTATCAAAGGCGTGGTGCGGACATTGAGAAAAAGGTCGCTCAATAGAGCAGCAGCTTTCCCACAACTGCGGTTGGAAAGTAATGCGCAAGGGGAAATGAGAAAAAAGGGCAAAGAAGAGCGAGGTGAGCTCTCGGGGAAAAGATGGAAGAACAAAAAAAAAATCACGGATTCTTCCGTATTTTTTTTTTGTTCCGTATACATATATCTTTTGAGAGACCGAAGGCAATTCAAGAATGAGAAAGCATCGCGAGCAAACGTCGCATAGCACTCACTGCTTCTTACTCTATTCTCCCCGGAAACTTGAACTCCGGAAACCGTAACAATATAAGTACGAGGAGTTCTCTCGGCACAGGCACAACAAACAGGAAAGCTATACATTCAGATATGTACACGCGACGTTGTACCTAATATACTCTTTATATTATACGGCATACTCTACTATCGCATAGACTATTCGGCCACTAACAAGTTTTGCATATTGCACGAAGAGATGCTGGGAAGCTGATGATGGCATAGAGGGGTCAACTGTTTGGTGAAACTCGCCGTTGAACCCCCGGCGCGTTATAGAACGAACCGCAAACTCGGCGAGCCAACAATTAACATGTACCGAATACCATAGAATAGCGTATCATCTGAGATATTCTCCGTCGAATTAGGAATACCGAAATTCTTCCGAAAATTACCGGTTGCGCAAGTGAAATTCCAAATTTACACACATTAAAGTAAAAGCAGAAATTTTATGATTATAGGATATGTCGCCATTGGCATACCTTTTCCTGGATTTTTTTTTATAATAATTTCTTCGGGATTTGTAATATAATTTCATCGCAATTTTATCTCGAGGAATTTTTGTTCGTCCGGAAATTTTGAAGAGTTCAAGAAAATTCGAATAGGCCATTGAGTGGCCACTCGGCTATCGAAAGTATACCATTTTTCCGAAACAATTCGTTTCGCGCTTGTTAAAGTCGAAAAATGTAAGTAATGGATCGAATTATATAGCGATTTCAAGAGTGGCGGAAACTGGAAAACGTGCTCCGACATCCCTAATCCACTTACTCCTCCAGACGTCCGCGAATGAGAGTCGCGTGTACCGAATTGCTTCGAAATGGTCACCAACTTTTTCGACGTCGAGAGCGCGGACCTTTTACGAACACACGTTCAGAAGTCTGAAACTCCTGTATTGGAGTGCATAGCCGCGCGAAAGACGACAAACTTTATCGTGGTCAGTTGGTTATCGTTAAGACTTCACTGAGTTGAGGAAAGAAAACAAAAAGAAGAAAACATTTTATCTACGATAGAGATTAGTCTTTCGAGGGATTTCTCAGAAAAAAAAATACATTCTCTTTCTTCCAAATTGTCAACGTTCCAAGTATTATGATTTTCCCGCCCAAGTAAAAAAAAAAAGCAAAGAGTTTCGATTAAGAAAAAGCGATCTTACATTTAAGTCGCGCTGCGCAAAAAGATTTTTTCGAGTCGTTGGGTACAGAATAAACAATTGAAGCTTCTGCTTCATCCGATTAGGCATGCAAATGGTAATGAACCGTTCGTGCGTTACCTTGAATTGCGCGCCAGAATCCATCGTAAAAGAGATTTAAGTGAATATATGGAAATTGAATGCCGGACAGGAGTTTCTGCCCGCGAGCCTCTTCTCGCCAGTGCACGTTTATCAAATGGCGCTTTTGCCGAGTTGGAAACTTGGCGAGTGGAAGCTATGAGGACTCAGGGTCGATGCAGTCGTAGGATAAAGCGAATGGTAAACCGTCCGTGGAGAAGAGTGGGTTACAGAAGGCGAAGTGAGGTGAGGCGAGTGAGGACGGGTGAGATGTGTAACCTCTGCAAGAAGATGGGTACGACGTCTATTAAGCAGTGTCCGTAGGCATTTCGGTTTGCCGACTGTAATGGAAACGTATACAGGCCGGAGGCTAAGATATAGAATGAAATTATACCGTGCCAGATTCTGCCTCTTGTAGAAGAGGCCGGTAGTAATGGCAGACGACAGGGTATATAACTGAAAGCAAAGGACATCAGCCGTGGCTCGGAGGCAGCCAAAGAGCTTTGCGGTCCTTGTATTTCGTGTTGCCGAAGGAGACGAGTATTGCGCGACTGTGATAAACGTATATAGACGCCTACACACAAAGGAGCGATATGCCACAGAAGGGAAGGCCAGAATCACCGCAAACGAGTCTCGCAGTCAGCCGAAACTGACGCGTTTCCGATTCTACAGTTCTGTTGTAACGATTTCAGTCTCCGAAACCACTGACTGCATACTTCCACGAAACATTGGTATAGCAATGTAGCAACAGCAGGATGAGTGCACACGTAGATACAACAGTATGCCGTACTATAGTAAGACACCGCGGCAATGTGTACGAGAACATAAATTTTCGCAGCTACCGGATTCGTATCCCCGCGCTATGTGCGATTTACGAGAACTGGAAAGTCCGCTGCAGCAATGAACTTCGTGGAGAGTTACTCTCGTTTCTGATATTACCGAGAAGTATACCGACTGCATTGTTTCCTGTCTTTCGAGGGTTTCGCGTGCGCGTAATGATCGCGGAACCAGTCGTGGAAGATTTTCCAAGTGCAGTGAATTAAATCGACTCACCGCGATTGAGATTCAACGGCGAAACTTTCCTATCGCTTTTATCGGAAAAATTAATTCTCTGATCCCATTAAAATCCAATTGAGCAATCGATCAATAATAAATCTCGTAAAGCTATAATGCCATTTGGTGAATTATTAAAATTCGATCACTTGACGCATTGTATGAACGGAGAATCAATGACAATCGCCGGAATATTAGTGTCGGAATGTCTGGAAATATCGTAGCGAATCAGTATTGCGATTAATAGTCTGTCAATCGAAAAAAAATATATATATCGGGGAAAAATTTCTCAATATTCTGTTGATATGCGCCATTCGAATATCCAGTAGATATCGTAGAAATCTTCGATCAAATTACCCCGCGCTTTCGAGTTTCGATAATAAAGCTTTGCGTATTTATTCCATTAATTACATTTGCGCTTTGTGAATAATTAAAATTCGATTTTATTAAACTTTCATTACGACTCGGAACTGTATAAAATGATGGTATTGTTTTCGTTCGACTGAAATTTCGTGTGTCTTTCCGTTGGTAGTACAATGGGATTTACACGAATTCTCGAGTCTCGGAATGGTGTTGAGGGGAAAATAAAGGAAATGCTATGACTGTTGGGGAGAACAAGGTGAACAGAAGCGAGAGAGCATTGTTGGCCAACTATCGATGTATCCTATCCTCCCAGTCAGATGTTCGGGACTGCAAACGAGCTTCAGTCAGCACTGTTTGGCACATTTCCGATAGACAAGTAACTGTCTATAACAGAGTAACTCCACTGGTCTCTTGCGACAGTGAGATTCGGGAAGCGGACCCGCAGTTAAACTTGATAGGATAAAACACACACGCGAAATCGTACCAATGAAATTTTATCAAGTGGATCGGCGTGGCCAGTTCCTCGTCGGAATAGATGGAATAAAAAGAAAACAAGAATTTAATTGCTCCGCTTGACATTCGCGTTGCTTGCAACGTTGCGCCTCGACACAAAGGAAAGAGGATTGGAGATTCGAGAAACGAACTCCGGCCCGTTGAGGAAGACAGATGTGACAGGAAATGCCGAATCAGCACAAAGACGCGAAACGAAAACTAGAAGAGAAGAGACAGAGACGACGCTAGCTGCGCAACGAGTTGGCGTACTATTTATTTAGTACACGAAACTTGTATTAGTGAGTCAGTCTTACAATTCAGATGTACACAGTGACGAAAGTCCTTTGCCAATTCAAACTCTGCACTTCACTATAACTTCTACCATCGCAAGGATATTCGTTCAGCTATAGTTTCGGCACGTTGGTACCGTACGCGAATGACGAGCAAAAGAGATAAGAGATATCGTCGGACAGTTCAATTTCAATGTAGTAAAGAAGTCTCGTATGGGGAGAGAGCATCTTTTGTGTGGGTTAACGGAGGAGAAGCTTCCCGAGATGCGAGAGGGTGAGGAATAAAATCGAAAAATTTAATCTTGCACAGTCGGATGGTCACGTACAGTTAGATGCGGATGTATACACATATCTCGGAGCTAAGATATCGCAAACAATCGAAATCTAGCTGATACCGCTATAAATATTTTAGGGGAGAACGGGACAAAATGGACCAATCGAACGGACGGGCGGACGGTCCGAATACGGACCGTTAGCAAATTAAATTCATGACAAATATTTGGATCTTTCGAGGAAAAATATACAGATTGGGGGTAAAATGGGACACTTTCCTAAAATAGAAAAATTTCATCATCGGGTCTTTCTGACCTGTTAACTTGAAACTTAATCCACTATCCGGACTGATACCATCTAATTCGGCACTGAGTTTGACGAAAATGGACACCGCGATTCGGAGTATATGAAATTTTTCTATTTTTTGGATAGCGACCGGGAACTTTATCTTCGAATCTCGTAGTATCCTATTTTGATACATATCGACGTTGCTTTTGCTTACTTCGCTTTGTCCCCGTAGTCCATATTATCCCAGTCTCCCCTAAAGGATGTATTACCATAGTGCAGACTCCCGAAAAACCGGGATTCGTTGAGAGTATAATACTCAAATGTGCACACCGGGAGATAAAGTTTTATTTTTGGCAACTGCCGAGTCTACACAAGGGGAATGGCACTCGTGAAAGAAATAAGAAAGAGTATCCTCTAAATTGGACACCTGAAAGTTCAAAGCATTAAAGGAAGTAGTGCACAACATGAACAATTAAATTTTGTCGCAATCAACAATTCATTCGATCGTTTGAATAGCGTTGATACATTTGTTTAAAATACAAATTGCGTAGCGAATGAAAGGCGAGTGGAACAATGGAAATTTAATTATCTGGTGATTGATTGAAAGCTGTCGCGCAAAGTTTTCAATTAATGACATTGTGTATATCGATATTGTGTTGAAATCACAACGAAGCGTACAGAATTACAATGGCAGCAGACGTATAGAGAGACGTCCAACAGTGGCAGCTGTTACAGTTCCGATGAATTAGCCGTGGCGTCATCGGAGCTTCGAAGGATCTTGAATCTCACAGACCCACACACATCAATCTACTGTCCGATCCACGAGATTCTAGTAGTCATGAAACACTAAAGTGCGGGTAAGGCACACGGCGGTTGCCACCGGTGGGGCCATCACAGAGATAATCTCTATCGGACGTTCTTGAATTCACCGAGACGAACAAGCCGATGCTCTTTTGGATTTGGTATATACGTATTGAGGCTTCCTGGCCTCGGGGGCTGTGTCGGGAGAGTAAAGGAGACGAAAGTGAAGTGCAGTGAGCACCGAACACTCTATCCACGGTAAGTCGGCGTCTGCAGTCGTGGAACCGTGAACGCCCTCGAGTAGAGAGGAAAGAGCACAGTCGTTTCGACACCACATAGATTCCCTCTTATCCTAGAGACGCTAGTTGACAATTTTATTTTCCAGTACCAAAAAAAAAAGAAAATCATTTTGCAAATAAACTGATTCACGAGAAATTCAATCCTAACCTTTTTTAACGCGTAATCGAGATCGATATTCGAAAAGCTGCAAAAGCCCGAATTTTTCTAAATGACTTTTCTCAACGTCGGCAACGATTTTGAGTCTCTCGGCATGAAAATTTCGAAAAGAAATTTGTTTTTTTGCGAAATCTTCTATGAGAAGGTAAAAGACATTGATCGAAAAATCGCCCGTAAATTTTGGCTCGCTTCGAAAATTCGACTTTGCGTGGGAAGGCATTGCGACTGCATTCGGAAGTCAAACGACGGCCACGAAAATACGAGCTCGCGGATGAAACGAGGTAGAAAGCCAGACTTACCACTAGCGCTGTTTACTATCCGGTATTATCTACTAGGATGATTCCGACTATAGTTATAGTAACAATTTATACCGGGTATTATGGTTGCCGGTCTCGTGCGGAAGGTCCGGAATGTGCGGAGTTGGTCAATCCTAGCGCGCCACCGGACGGACCGTCGAGGGGGCTTACCATCGAAGCTTACGGTTGAAGCTCAAGCCTCGTCCTGGTTAGGGTCGCTTCGGGGATATCGGGAGGATACGAAAGGGTCAGGACCATTCGCCGCTTTTATGCTCAGTTCCATACTGGTCGGAGCTGCTGCTTTGAGAAGGGGAATGACAGGCTTCGTCTGATGCCTTACTGCCTTTTCTACTTTTCTGCTTTCGCTGGTCCAACGCCAAACGAACGGAAGGTCTTCACCGACACATAGATAACTTATATATTATATACATGTATATGTCTGGCGTGTTTTCGATGAGAGTTCGACTCGTTTTGATATAATGGTTCTGACAGAAAAGAATGAAAGAATGACTCACAGAGGGCGAGAGAGAGAGAGAAAGTGGGCGAAAAGGAAATAGATGATGTTAGCAGACTATGAGGATGGATAGGAAAGAGGTCGGCTGTTAGGGTATAGAAAAGTGTACACGTGATATATATATGAAAGTGATGGAAGAGAAGAAAGAGAAAAAATTCTTGGGCGAGAGAAAGGAAACCGAGTCATCACTCCGAAACCTTCGGACTTAGTTTTGCCGTACTACAAGACGCAATAGCACCCCTTTTTTTCTGTCCCTCTTTTCATTCTATCCTCAGGGGTAAAACAAAGACGGCATCGGAGAAAACAAAAATTTCACTGAGTTTGGACAGTTCTTTTACCGCTTCTTTGTGATCGAATCAAACTTGTTCCGTCTGCGATAGAAGCGAAACGAGAGCACTAGTCTCGAGGACCGTTTGGGGACGCAAAGGGGGTGAGAGAAGTGGGTGACGCGGATGACCACGTAGCGTGATAAAAAAAAAAAGGTTCGAGACTCGAAGAAATGAGATTGTTGCGGCTCAGTATTGTTGCCGAGGAATCCTTGTGGATCTCCGTTCCTGGAGACCGGGGAATGATTAACTCTCGTGTGTCTTCGAACAATGAAAGAACAATGAAACTCGGAACTTTCGGCTCTTGAATTCCGCGCGAGTAATTCGATTAGTCGATAGTTTTTGTAATCAAATTAGCGGAAAGGCAGACTCACTTGAATTCGTCCGCGAGTCTATCTTGTTAAAGTTATTGTCCTCTTTGGGCGAAAGCTTCGAGCGTCTTGCGGCAAAACTGCGGTGCAACTTTCTCCAATTGTAAGTCCATTAAGAAAAATATTTCGGGGTTAAAAATTTCGCAAGTACGTTCAAAAAATTTCAGGGAAAAAGTAAAAGGGACATGTTTTTTTTTTTACGGCCGAACGTACGTAGTAAACGCAATACCCATCGTACCGTAATAAATTCATCGGATTTGGCAAATCTGGCAATTTTCACAACGAAAGAATTATCACGAACGCTGAAGAAGGTGAAGCTCGGTGTTTTTATAACCTTCTATGTCGTTTATTTTCTTCTGTACTCCATTTCCCGTGTGTTCTCCTGTTTTTCTCGCCGTACACCGTTCGCTAGGAAAAAAAAAAAAATATTTCGTTGCAAGAATGGAAATTTCGTCAGCAGTGAATTTCAAGTTCCCGGGAGGGTTTTAAAGTGGAGCGAAAAGGGCGCGACGGCAGAGGAAAGCAGTCAGGAAAAGAAGATATACCCGCAGAGGGGTATATACATGTATATAAGAAGAGCTTTCGTGTGGCTTCACTTCACGCCAAGAGAGAAAACTAGTGGGAGAGGAGAAGAAAAAAAAAAAAGAAAACGGGGGAGCGCTCGCGCGGCTAGAGCGCAGGAAGGGGATCGGGTTGTGTTACGTGTCTCGGTTCTTCAGTCAGGGGAAAAAGGGATGGTAAAGAGCTGACTGCGAAAGGGCAGAATGTGAATGAGGGCTTCGGCTGAAGCAATTTCCACTTTGCACGGGCATCGATCCGCCCTCTTCGATTACGGAGGAGCTCGGGCTTCCCGCGATCTCGGCTTTTTCGATTCGAAAAACCCGTCGTTTTCGTTTTTCTTCTTTTTTTGTCTCGTACGGTCGGTCGAGGGCCTGAGGCTGAACAACCACTGAGCATATAATCACTGCCACTCAACGTCGGTCCGACTCCACGGAACTCGCAAAGTATCCCCTTTGTCGTTTGGACGGAAACATACGCGGTTTCTACACTCCTGAGTGTTCATACATGTGTACCAAATAAACTCCGATGCCCACGCACCCGCGAACACGAGCAATATTTACTTCCCTTTCGGTATTCCTCACGCTATATATATACGTATACAAGTCCACAGACGCAATATATCTTTCGTAATAAAGCGTGCGGTCGCGCTACGCTCGTAACTACGAGGAAAGTCGCCTTGGTTAATCGGGCGAATGGACGTGATGCCGAGAGCTGGAAAATGGCAATATCTTGGGTGCAATATTTTTTTACACCTGTGAAGACTACAGTTGCTCGGACAATATATCGATACACTTTTTCATCAAACTATTTTTCAATACCATACGAATATTAAAAAAAAAAAAATCATCGATGTTTTGGAGTTTTGTCTCGAATTTTGCAAAAAACTTGTATATTTGGGGTTTTGAAGTCAAATTTATCAAGTCTCTCTATCGAATCATTAGTAACGATTGCACTCTCTGAAACCTAAATACTTCGTGTTTATTGTGACTTTTTTAAGGGGTGAAATTTCTATTTCAAAAAGATTATCGATCGGAATTCAGTAGATTTCTCGACAAAGCAACGAATTCACGGAAACCAAAATAGGACACTGGTAGTTGCGATATCTCGCTTCTCGCTTGACCGCACCGAGCACTCGTCGGTGTGCACCCCTGAGCCACGGCGCGATCTGGAATAATGTCTTCTACGAACGACAGCCATTTATCCAAACGCGAGAAACGTGTTTGCCGATGTCCTACCACTATCCCATCTATAAATCTAGAGATATGTTAGAAGATGAAAAAAAAAAAAAAAAAAAACTTGGCTGCACACGAATACCGAAGTATATTCGATCACTGGCGCGCGGCGTTGTCCGGTGGAGTCTCCACGCAAGAATAAAGAGACCTTGAGCTTTCCGACCGTACGGAAACGTATGCAGTGGTCGATTCTTCGCGTTTGCAGAGACACGACTACCCTCTCAATCGAGAGAGTCGAGTCAGGCTGAAAAATACCCGTGAATCCATTCGTCGACAGGTCGAACGAAGGAAGTGTCGGGAGGCGAGAAATACACATCGCGTATTCGATGGATTAGAGGCCGAAAATCAGAGGTGAATTATTATGACCGTAACATATATCACAGCTATTTATCTCTTCGAACGTATTCGAAACTTACTGACAAGGCTCGTCAACGTGACTATCAAACTTTTTCGCTTCTCCATTTTCTTCGTCATCTTTTCTATCGTATAAAAAAAAACGCTTGGGGCATATGATATACGGATTCGAGCTTTTCGTTCCCGTTTCGTGGTCGTTTTCTTCGTCTTCTTTCTCATCGCATAGAAATAAAGGTTAGGGTATAGACTCGAAGTTTTCGTCTCTTCGGGTTTTCCCTGACTCGGTCAATCTCTCTCGTTACCCCGCTCTCCGTCGACCGCATAGGCAGCTCCGTTGAAATACGTCAACTCTACGGATAGAGCGTGTGACCACCCCCTCGAGCATTCCCACAGGGATCGACGAGAGAGTTTCGTGCGTGGTTTCGTGATAAAAACTTGCGTGTTGAACGTGTGTCGCGAGGGAGAAACCGGGTAAGGGGAGAGCAGAAAGAGGAGGAGAAGGAGGAGGTCGAGAAGTAGCTTTATATCCGTCGAGATAGAGATCAAAGAGAGCGCGTGGTGCAGAGAAGTACGACGAGGGGACAATGAATTACGATTTTTCTACTGTGTTTTCCGTTTGTATATTTTTTTTATTAAATTAAATATAAAATAAAGAAAATTCATTTAGCGGTCTCGTAATCACGCGCACAACGTCTAAGTACGATCTTTGCGATTGTTATAAACATTTTTAATTTATAAAAAATTACGTATTTCGTTAAAATATTTTTTCAAATCAATTGTTAGAAGAGATTTTTTATTTTCTCACCCTTTTCAATTCGTTAACGAAGCTTAAGTAATCAGATCGTAAAATCGCACGCGGTTGATCGACGAACGGATACGCCGAACTTGACAAACGGTTCGCACGGAAAGTGATAAAAGTAGAATATCTTAATGGTCCATAAAAAAGGGTTTTCTTCACTCGGACCATCTTGCAGTGCCAAGAAAAGATCTCTTTCCAAGATTTCGAATTGCTCGAAGGTCACCGCTTGTAATAACACGGAGCTTTCCCAAGGCGCGGTTCTTATTCTTCGTAAAACCTTTTCTTTGTCGTTTTTTATATAACAAGAGAAAAAAAAAAGTCCCGAAAAACCATGTAAACCGAAAGAAGTAGGTAGACAGAACGCCGTAAGTACGCAAAAAAATGAAGTAACATAATGGAAACGTATTTATTCATCCCTTATATATAAATAAATAAGTACATTTGAAAGGCTTCATGAACTCCGGTATTATGTTTTTTTCTTTTCGTTGCGGCGATAAATTTTGCCGAAAGGGAGAAAGAAGTCCATTATGTTTAGAGTGCATTGGGATTGTCCTCCGAAGAGTAGATTGAAAAGCTACCGCTGTACTTGAGTTGCTTCATACAGAAGTTGTACCTTTCCGCGTGAAAAGCAGAGACTCGACGGTGTGTGCGTCTCAGTAACTTGTATATTACGCCTTTGCCACACCAAAGACACACATAGAGGTTCAAACTATACCGTCGCTGGGGAAACGCAACGGGAATACCAAGAAACCTCTGGCATATCCCTTTCCGAGTAGTGTGTAGAGAGAGGAGAATCCGAACATCCCCCGCGCTTCCTTTAAGCTCTCGCTATTCACGTAGGGACACGAGGACAGGGATGAATCTCTTGGGAGGATAAGACGGCACTTCGTGCGCCCTACCGGGGGGTATATCTTCCACGTATTCCAGTACGTCGCCCAACCTTCGCCACGTACCATACAGAATTTCTACTACTGCAATATACCCGAGCGGCGACGCGGCTACCGTGTTGTAGGAATAAAAAATTGTTGCGAGATTCAGCGGCGCCGACGGGTTACAGTCGCAATGAAGAATAAACCAGTCGCCTTGCGAACGGAGGTGGGAAACACTAAAAAGGGGATTTCTACCTTTCTGGTGCACTATTATTGCCAACATCGGAGGTATGCTAAAAATTCGCGTACCGTAAACACTGCAGAAACGGAAACAATACATTCATTTCGTTTATTATCTTTTCTTTTACGTTTACGGGCCGTAATGGCGCAAATTAAACTGCTGGATAGACGCAATGATGTATGAAAATCTCGACGAATTTCGAATCTGCGAGGCCAAGATGACGGTTTCTATGATACATCGGAAAAACCACGACATGGACCACTTTTCATTTTTTACGAAAAATAATCATCTTTAACCATAAACCATATGACGCTATGAACCATAAATAATTTCATGAAGAAATTCCTTGGGATCGGTAAATCGGTTTGGAAATCGGGAAGTTTTCACTTGAAAATTGGAAGAAATTTGAACGGAAACTGCGACACTTACTTAACTGTTAGCTTAATGTTTGGAAGCGCGAGAAACGTGTTTCGAAGTATTCAACCGAAAATCGAGATTCTCACTCATCACGTATCGCGTTCATGACAGTGCGCAGCGTAAATTTGCTGGTTTGGTCGTCCGTTTAATTGCTCACTCGCTCGAAACTTTGCCCTACATCCCTCGTATACTATTCCGCGTATAACTATATATGTATAGAATCAACGGAATGAACAGTATACTCTCGTTCTCAACAGTACCCGACAGAATAGTGGCTAAACTATTTTACCTAAATAAGAGTCGTCAATCCGAGATTAATCAGCTCAACATTGGAACATTGTTCGGTAGTATGGTATGTGTGGATGTTAACTACCCTAATCCCACGTCGGGGAGAGAGAGCCGACGGTCTTCCACCGAATTCACCACATCAATGATGCAGCTTCGGTAGATGATAATAATCAGGAGGATGATCGCGTTTGGTTGGAGTTCTCTGGCACAACCCACCGCGTTTTCCAGTGCCATTTTCTCCAACACGCGAATCCAAATGAGTTTTGTAGATTATCCCCTAATCGGCTGCCGTATCTCTACATCTGCATTTGTAATGCAAAAAAACTAATAACGCCGAACGAAAAAAGCGATACATTGTGTTAATATCTTATTACAATCACATTTTTCGCTCTTGTAAAAAGTACACGAAATCCCGGAATTTTACTGTTTACGAGAGAGATAAGAATCTTAATAAAATTCTCCTCCCTCCGCGCGTGAGGCTGCGCGGCGCAAGTTCGCTCGCTGCCGAGGGGCAATTTGCTTCCGGAGTTATGCGATATCGCACCCACGTACTACTCGTCTCCTCGGCGTGTGGCGTAATACGTGCACATAGGAGAGACTACGAATAAGGCTACGAGAAGTTAAGAAACTCTATGAACATTTATGGAATAGACGGCGAACCTCGTGCACACCAGGAATACCATGTTGTCTCGTAATTATATTGAATACGTTACGGTAATGATACGCTTCTGGATCACGTATTTCGGAGAAGGAGATCTAAGTAGAATCTCTTTGAATTTTTATTCAACAACGTATCAGTTGAAAAATATTGAAATTATTCGGAAAAAAAATTTTTAGTAAAAAAAAAAAAAAAAAAACTGAAGTTAAAAAAATCTAAAAATCGATGAATTCTCATAAATATTTATTTGGATCAAGTTATTGTGTCAGATTTCGTATTTATTATCTCGTATAATGTATTATGCGGTCACGTGGTTACCCTCGAAACGATAAAGTGCATGTTTTATTAAAATCCTTCGCAGGGTTCCAAGATGTTTTTTTTTTTTTTTTTTTTTTTTTTTTTTTTTTTTTTTTTTCCAACGTGGCACTACTTTAGCTATTCCGCGCCAAGTCACACGGTGGTTTAGGCAATTTCTATTCAAGCTTACGAAGAGCTGTATATTCCATAAAAGTTCTGTTGGACAGTGTATTTGACATTGTATACGAATGTTGGATTATATAAGAATTTATTTAGTTTATCGTTTATTTTTATGCCGAAGCTGTCTTTTCAAGCGGTGCGCAGATACCGCTAATTCAGTGCTAAACATGTTTCATCCGCGCCGTTATCATTGCGTCTGTCTCTTCAGACACTGTCAGACACTTTGCTACAACATTAACATCGATATATCTATATATAATCACATTTAACTACACTGTGCGCAGGTATAAGGCAGCAGTATAGTATGTTTTAGATTATACGTACTGTAAAATAGATCACAGCGCGTACTATTACAGTGTAGGACGGCAAGTAGGGGATGTGTAGAAAGTAATGCTCTCGCTCTGTAGATGCACGCAAACTCTACGAATAGGCAGCAAGCGTAAGAGGAGAGGGACATTTATTGGCGTGAGGCTGCGTAGTCGTCGGGGCCGACTACCGAGGATGCTGACTTTACGAGCCAATCCCACCGTATCGCGATGGCGAACGTGGCTTTGGCAATAAAGAAAAAGAGAAAATACGAAAACAGTAAAGATTTCCCCACTGCGGGGGATCTGCAAGGGATCACAGTTATCCCAACGTCCTTTTCTTTTAATTCTCGAACTCGTAACCTCAAGTTGAACGACGGTCTAGCAACGTTTCGGAGCATTTCGTATTTTTTTTTTCGTATAGTTTCATCAATTATTTATGGATTGAAAAAAAAAAAAAAAAAAAAAATGTACGTATATGCATATCGAGGTATTTGGTATACGCACCTGAACTTCTAAGGCATGGTAAGCAAATATGAGGCCAAGCAGTATCACAGTAGACACAGAGATCAGGGTTTTCAGTGCAGTCGAGTAAAACGAGGCCTGAAACATTAAATGACAAAAAAAAGTTTAATTTATATAGTCAATCAACCAATACTATAAAATCTTATCTATAGCGAAAATCCATTTGTATTATGTTTTAAATTAATATGAATTGGTAAATTACGAAATTTGCTTACGCAGCCATATTTTCCACTTCGTCGAAGCGGCAAATTTAAATTGTTAATTACCCTATAATTTGAGACCACGTGGTATTTATTCATAAGATCGAGAGGGGACTTCGGTCGCGACGTCGACGAAGATACACGGACCGATAAAGTGATTCGAGAGAAAAGAGGTTTTTCTTTATATAGAATGGTCTCGTGTCGTTTCAGCCCTTTCAGCGGTATTACATTATTATATTTATGTTCATCGCGCACTCTAGACTTCCCGCGTAGGCGCGGAGTTCGCTGCGCGACAGAGAACCGAGGGGTGCATAAAGTATTAGGCGAAACTCTGCGAATTCTCATCGTAGAAAAAGCGCTCGTATCGAGATGAAAATAGAAGAGCAATTTGTTTTTTTTTTCTTTTTTTTAAGCCCTTCTGTTGGATATTGGCGATAAAAAATATCGAGTAATCTGAATCGTAGTGAGAATTTTTGGAACGTTTGTTTCGGGGAAACCGGAAATCGGTTGGGAATATTAACCGGTTGTATGGAAACGGGTTTGGGAACAATTGGCATCGAAATTTTCATTGTGCAGAAAACGAGCCGCGGTGAGAGTGCGGGTAATGAACGAACCGACGAGCATCGGAGAGAATTTGTGGGTTCGCATAAACTCGAATTTCCGATACGTAAACTATGCATCAATTCATTAGCAGCGTAGGATATTCCCCGTACCTGTGATATGAGCCATTGAGACGCATTCGGTTCTTCGAATTTATGCGCGTAATACATCCATTTGATGTCACACTCGTCAATTTTCGGGCAAATAATTTCGACAAAATCCGAATTCATGTTGATATTTTAATTTTTTAAAAGCATACGAAACGTTAAAAAGCATTAAATAAACGCGGTTCGTTAAGAATCAATTTTCCAACGGGAAGCGAATTCACCGCAATCCATTGAATTGTTTAATAGTTTATTGTTACGATTTTAATCGAGATAAATAAATATTGACCGCTAATGCATCTTTTATTTTTAAAATATAGAATATAAATTAATTTATGAAAGATATGATACACAAATAAATACGCCGTAACAATATTTAAAAAAAAAATAATAATAATAATTATTAATAATAAAAAAAATAAAAATTTGATTGAATATTATAATTTTAGAATAATATCGAAACAAAAGTTTGATAAAAAAAGTTATAGATCCCACAGATTCATTATAAAAAAAAAAGTAATTATAACGCGTCTGACCAATAATGGCAAATCTCCTCATTCCGACCGTCCAGTGTTTCGCGTAACCACGCGGCGGAATCGCAGTAACTCGACATTATCACAAGCTTGTTGCATTACAGCTTTGCCCCGTTCGCATAATAGTACAATAATATAGTTGTGTTATGGAATAACTATGCAAACACATTGTCGAACAAGTAAGCATCTCGAGTTCCCAGGACGATTCTATCTGCGCATGTCTCGATTCGACCAGCAGCAGCCGACGCGTATACACAGAGCGACGGACTGCACGGAGAGTAGTAGTAACTCGGTCACGCCCTTCGTAGAAATTTTTATAATGACGATGCAATTTTTTATTTCCTTACGCGTGCACAGTGTCGGAAAGAAAAAAAAAATCAATTAGCGAGTTTCTCCTTTTCCCCGATTACAATGTAAATTAAAAACAATAAACGGAGAAAAGTCAGAGTCGAAAATTAATTGTTTCTTTATCCGCGATCCCGTAATTGTACGAGATGTTTCCTCCTTTTCTCATTTTACAACGAGTACCCACTTTTCTCGTTTATCGTTAATAAAAAAAGAAAATTCTCGCAAGACAACCCTTTTTTATTTTTTTTTATGGATCTCGCAATTTACAGATGTAAATTGTTGTTACGATGATTTATTGTGCATCACTGATGTCGGAAGATTGGATGGTGGAGAGGATTTCCATTCGTCTTGAAAGCGGCGAATCTTGGAATTTCCCCCGCCCCCCCCCCCCCCCCCCCCTCTCCCTCCAGTGCCTCTTACTCGGTACACGAGATATTAATGGTCGTTAAAATTAATTATCTCCGTGCAGCGAAGACCTCTCTCGAGTCTTCTCTTCGGTTTCTCTCATCATCACTCCGCTGCCTAGAATACTCGCAGCGATTCGATATAAATACCTTCGTCTCATCCTCTCGCACCCCATCGTTCGTTTCATCTCCGTTCGCCGCTTTCGAAGAAAATCGCCGAGGCGAACTAGTTGAACTATCCAATGGGGCCTCGAATTTGATGCCCTTGGACTCCCAATCGTTCATCCGTAACTGATCTTTGTTTTGTCATCAACGTTTTATCGAGAACAGTATGGATATCGAGTCAAGTATACCACTTGTATATTCGCTGTATAATTACCCTCTATACCTTCGGATATAACACTTCGATATTCATCGTTTGCTCTACTCAATTTACGCTTTGTCAATAAACTCACGAAACATGAGATTCCCTATTTGACGCGACGTATGCGCAAAAACAACCATTGGTATCGGCTGTGCAATGTTTCGAGAGAGTACACGAAAAAGTGATATTGCCGAACCGTTTAATCGATCTATTATTTTTTTTGTTTTTCGCGGTCATTTCTTCTTTCGATGTAAATAGCAGTTGGAAATAATATAATAATAATAATAATAATAATAATAATGAAAAAAATAAATAAATCCGCAGAAAATTTTTCTTTTTAAATTATGTTGATAATTCTCTTTTATAATAATTTTGCCGTTTTTTATACATTTTTTGATAGTGGATATTGTAAACGACGTTTAAAACAATAATGACGCGCTGCGCAATTTAATTTGCATTTTTTTTTGGTAATTTCTTCGAACTTTTTTCGATTGGCGATTTCATCGAGAAAGCAAAACCTCTCGACGGCAAGAGTGAGTCTTGCGAATGTTTGCCTGATTCGCAGTAACCACCGATGCGAAGGGGTAAGTTCAGCCGCAGATAGCTATCCGAACGTTTGCAGATGGAACGATCAATTTTTTTGTGTAATTTCCGCGCCAAGTGCTCGATGCATCCATGCATGTTGATAGAGCACTAGAGAATATGGACCCGAGGTTCGCTCGATTGCCACGACGACGAAGGTAATTAAACCGACACAGAGGGCTTCTCTCCACTGTCTCCGGAGCTTCTCTCACCCCCCGCCTCCCTTTCATTACAGGACCTTCCACTCGCTCTCGAACGGTTTGTCTTTTGGTAAAGTTAAATGATTAATCGAGTGGACCTCCTTCCATCCCTTGGCGTGCTATATGAGTCCAACAAGCCATAGAACTGTTTTTTTTGTTTCATCCATCATCACCGTTACATCAGCAGCCGCGCATTTCATCTCCGATCCTTGCGTGTCAATTATCCCGCGATTTTTTATCGAACCGCTTGCAAATTTTAGCGAAAACAATTCAAAAATATTTTCCAACCCGTTATTTTAATAAACCGATTGATCCTGTTGGTCGCGTGTTTTTTTTTTTTTTTTCATAGCATAAGGATTTATCGACGTGCGCGGAAATTACAAATTAATTGAGCTGAGCTGCGGGATTATCGGAATATGTAGATTTACGCGTTTCTGTGCAATGCATGTAGTACTCTATACTGTATACGTCGATAAAGCGAGTTTCGTGCAAATAAAAATATCGATATATCGGACAGAGCGAACTTTGACGCAAACATAGTTGCAAATCGCGATATATACATTCAGATCGCGGGAAATGCTTGACGTTTGGAATTCTCTTTAGTCTATGACTCGCGTCTACGCGTTCGCACACGTATACGAGTACACGAGGGGAAGGGAGAGAGAGAGACTCCGGAGAAGAGAAATTAATCGGTGAAGAGCATACAGATAATACTGTACCCGACGAAACATCTTTGCTATATAACTGTATGCATTTCTGGCCCATCGCCTAAGCGCTTCGGATAGTTTCGAGTTTAGAGACTTTGACATTAGTTTTGAAACTCTCAGCCACATCGACGCAGTCGCCCCTGAGGAGTGTTTAAAATTGCCCGTCGATATAAACCAACTTTGTTCCAACGTTAGGGAGAGAGAACGACGGATACTGCTCTCTCGGGCCTCAGGGATATAGACGCTCGCGACTATCTATCGGAGATTTTGTACAAAGCTTCCGCTTGGATACAGCGAAGATTCTTCGATGAAGTAAGTCCCCTTAGCTAGCCGGGGGAACGAGCTTGTAAAATCGTTAAATTAATTATATTTTAACGACAGAGAACCTAATTAATACTGCGAGAAAATTACTTTACGAAAAAAATTTTAAAAATGAAGAAAAAAAATTTTTAATCAACGAAATTTCGGGAATTATTTTACGACAGAAATGGTGATTTTTTTTTTGTTTAACAAACACGATCTTTGGCTGTGAAGAAAAGTCTCTTAACTATCGAGTTACGGTCTTGTGAATCGTTGAATTAATTAAAACTTAATGTCTGCAAAGTTAATTTCTTCCACGAAGAAGATACTTGCGTAAAACGGTTAATTAACGAAGTTTAAAGCGTATAATGGTATTTTTTTTTTATCGAAACGATAAAATAAACTGCTTGACTATATCAGTTCTTTTTTTCGAACGAAGATAAATTCGCGCCTACTTGAGCATTCATTTTCCCTCTCTTAGCGAAACTTAAAAGGATTTTACGACAATGGATGATATTGGAAAAAAAAATTGAACGAAGGTTTTGTGTCGCGGAACAAATGGCGAGAGCGTCGCGGGTTCCGCAAATCTGAACGATTATCTAACTCCATTCGCTCGTCGTTCTTGTAGTAAATTCGTTTTATCCCTTTTTTCCCCGTCGCTGCGACTGATGTTCTTCAGTTTCCAAAGAGGCGAGAAACGAGGCCTCTTCGCCTTCTGATATTCGATTGAATTTAAATAACTCCTCGAATTAACGCAACTGTAATGATAGCAATTTGTCTTTGCGCTCATTACGCGCTTGCCGAGCGAATTCGCGTAATGCTACAAGTTACAAAGGACTTAATTACTCCTCACCGTGAATTTACGAGGAACACCTCGACACAGAGCGATAATGACGACGACAACGAAAGGGCCACTTACGCTGGGAAAACTTTATTGTTCTCTCCGTCAGCGTATTCGCGAAAACGCGGTGCTCCGGATATTTCGACGTGCTTGCGCTCCGCGATAGGCGATAACTCGTAAAAAAAAAATTAATAAACTTTGATATACTTTGCGATAGAAAAAAAAATGTACTTCAAGAAAGACCGCGAAAAGTCCGTCTTAAAAAAAAAAAAAAACACCTTCGCCATTGATATTTATGGAAATTTCTTTGCCGCAGAAAAAAAAAAGTTTACGGATCAGAAGTAACGAAGACGAAACTTGGTGCTTTCTGGCTTCGCGAAGGATCTTTTTTTGCTCTAATTTCTACCAAAGGTATATACATATACATAGAATCGTAGAGCGTCTCGAAGTTCGTCGAGGCAGAAGCCCGAGAGCGGCTACTTTCTTGCACCAATATTCGGCAAAGCGAAAGCCTCGTGCATTAATATTTCCCGGAAAACCGTCTCGCCTCGCCAGTTTGAGGAGAAGATGGATATAACGATCGAAAAGTTAAAAACTTTTTATCACGAGAAATAAAAAAAAAATGAGACGTTTGATATAGAAAAGCGTCGGACGGAGTGAAGATTCCGATGGGAACTCGAGAAGTAAAGATATCGTCGAGAATTTTTCACAAAAGCGAGAAGACCATTCTGCGTTCGATGGAAACGTAAAAAAGAGGAAGTATCAGAGAGGATCGGAGAAGTCAAGATATCGTCGACGATATCATTCTGAAAGTGAGAGAACACATTTCCGTGACAGAGAATCGCGAGCTTTTTCTTATTTTTCCCCTTTAAACTTTTCTAAAAATCGTCGTCGTCGTCGAGACGACGAAGTTGGTCCCCGTAAGAATTATAAATCCGTCATCGATAAATGTTTTGCCCGCGACACTCGGGTCGGTTTGGCCTTCGGTAGCGAAAACCACCCCACGATCTCTCCCTCTTCCGCGGATTCGAGAGTTAAACCATCTGATCTTAGCATCTTCTCGTTTTCACCCTTCAAAAATACAAGCGGCTTAAGCGTATCGATTCCGACCCTACGTCCTCTCGTCCCATTCCCTCTTTTTTCACGGCTGATCGGCAGTTGTAAAACAGCTCGTTTAAAAAAATGTGCCGGTAACGCTACGACGTGTGTCTTTAAAACGATTGTATCGAGAATAATTTTTTTTTTTTTTTTTTCGTGACTGAAGAGTCGAGACATCCATATCCATTTATAACAAAGCAAAAACATCTGCGAATACGTAATTCTTCTATTAGGTAACTCCGACGGAAAATTTATGTGACGCAATAACTCGACTGCCGAGAGGGCGAATTTGAAGCAAAGCGAAAGAGAGTCTCGGAGCAGAGGATCCTCCTATTATATTAATAATGTATATATCTGTGCGAAGGTATCTGACAGTTTCATTCCCCAACCATTCGTCCGTTAACTTTTTGTATATAAGAGAAAAGAGAGAGTTTGCCGCGTAGGGTCACGGTGATGGGTTATTATGAAAGTTTCAACCACACAATATCTTATCCGTTCATTTATTTGGTACACACAGAGTCGGGGGGGGGGGGGGGGGGGGGGGTGGAGGCGGAAACGAGATTCGACGAATCGAGAAACGATGCCCCGCGTATTTGTATAATTTCGATTTATTTTCGAATGAAAGATGCAGAGTGCTTTTGATTAATTATTACGTTACAACGTTACGAAAGCTCCCGCTCTCCGCGCCCTCTGTATAATGAATCGAACTTGCGTAGGGGAATGAGAAGGGAACACTCAATGGTTATATTCTGTATTATGTGGATACAGTGCATCAACTAATATGTGGCGTTAGCGGCGGCTTCTTGACCGCTTTAACAAGGGCCTCGAGTTTCTAGTCAGTGGACGAGCCTCGCCTGCTACGTGACATCGTGTACACCACTTGCATATTCGATGCACGCTTATTGCGTATAATATATTGGAACGATGCCACTTTAACGCCAAAAATTGTTGGCTCGTTAATTCGCTGCGCAACGACTTCGGAAAAAATTTCACATTTTTCGAAATCTTAAGCGAATTTACGCAAAATTCAAACCCAAACCTCGTTTGATAGTTTTTTATTTGTAAATCAATTTAAAAAAAATGCACGTGACGATGTCACATTAATGCCGAAAATTCTTGGCTCGTTAATTCGCTGCGCAACGACTTCGGAAAAAATGTCACATTTTTCGAAATCTTAAGTGAATTTACGCAAAATTCAAATCCAAACCTCGTTTGATAGTTTTTTATTTGGAAACGAATAAAAAAAAATGCACGTGACGATGTCACGCTAATGCCGAAAATTGTTGTCCCGTTTTTTACTGCTTAAATAACGAATAAATGTTATTATTATTTTTATTATAATATAGTATACAGGCTGAGATTCTCACACTTAATGACGAATGAATCTCTCAATTTCTTTATTACACTTCTCGTCCCCTGTTTCCTAATGAGATACGCATATTATATTTCCGCGGGGAAAACGATAGACGAAATCAGGGCGCAAAGATCGGCCAGACGCGTGTAATTAATCCGGTTGGTTGGACATTAAAAGCGAAGTAATCAACATAACTGATGAAACGTTGAAGTATAAACAGTATCAGCAAGTCTGAGAGATGATAACACTTTGTCACAAAGATGTTCGCCTCATTTTCCAGTTGCATATATACACGCGTTCACCTAAATACAAACACTCGGAGTGTTTACGTTTTCCTTCGCTTGCCTGCTCCTTGCCTGAGAGCTGCATAGTCAGCCGAGCGGGTAATTAGCTCGCCTCGTTCAATGTGTGTCCCTTCGTTATAGTAACATCTAAGAACGCCCTCGCGAACGGCTCACCACCTCGTATCGCTTCTCTGCTCCTCTCAGAAACTATCGCTCCCTCGCGAACTCTCCTCTATTTTCAGCCGACTTTTGCCTTTCTCGCTTACACGATTTATCGCTTCACCGTGGTAAATGTAAAACACTGCAGTTTTTTTTTTTCTCGATTTATCGCTTCGGGCATTGAAATTTTCATTCGCACGACAAAATATTTAATTGGACCTTCCAATTTCCCTCACTTCGTCATATTTCACGATTTTTTTTTTTTTTTTTTTTTTTCGTATGTATTTTCCTTTTACACAGAATAATAACTCGTTATCGGCACTTTTACACGAGAAAAATTAAATCGATATTTTTTTTTAACATCGACACTAATATATCGGTGGTAAAAAAAAATTATCGATATTTTTTTCATCGAATTATTATAAATAGTTTAATATAATAAAAGGAAATGTTGACGAACCTTGGTGTATACTCCGGCACTGGATAACTCGTTCTCGATTACCATAACGATGATCCCGAACATTCCCATAACGAGGGCGTAGTCGCTGATGCGCTTACGCTTCTCGAAAAGGGCCTTTCGTCGTCCAAGACGATAACCAACGTTTGGCTTGTGTTTTGATGCCGCTCCGATGCTACCGGACGGACCCTTCATCGGACCTCCGCCGAGGCCGCGCTCGTCCATGTACCTCGGATATTCCGAGTGTACGCCGACGAGGGCGATACCGGCGTCGTCACCGACGGTACCGCTGGGCCCGATGATACCGCTCTCACAGCCACCGCCAGCTCCGCTTCTCGGGCCTCCGACGACACCCCCGCTGCTGCTCTTCATCGCCCCCGGAATCGAGAGAGTCGACACTGGCTTCCGCAGCTGAAACATTATCATTACTACACGTTTCCCCGCGAGTTCTTCCGAATTCACTAAACAAAAAGACGAACGTAAAAAAAAAATCATAACTCACCGATACTCGTTCGCTACATACTTTATTATTATTCTTTTTCTATACTTCGTTCTACTTTACTGTTTTTTTTTTTTTTTTTTTTTTTTTTTTTTCGATTACTCACGATCGATCATTCGAGTTGCAGCAAAATTTTTTTCACGTGCAATGCTTGCCGACAGAAATTACCAAAATTTAATTATTGTTAATTTTTTTTTTTCGCTATTCGTTATCGTTCTTTAATAATTATTTCACGCGATTGTGGCACAATTATCATTGAAACTGAATATATAATAAATTTTAATAATTTCTGTTTGGCATATATATATTTTTTTTTTATGAGAGCTGAAATTGCATTCTGAGCGAAAAGGCCTGCGCTCTATCGATGCGATGCGATGTTTCATGGTTTTTTATGTACATTATATTATAATTCTGATGCATTCCAGTGATCAGTGCCAGGATTATTATTTATGCTGTACAGTAAAGTATAAAACGTGATCATGTATGCTTTTATGTACATATATTGCGCATATCGACAAGCGGGACATGCAAATCGGTGAATAATATATGTATCATATACACGATGATAACAATAATAATCGCTGTTGCATGTTTAAGAAAATGGGTGAACGAGTTTTTGTATAGTTTCAACTCGCTATTTTTTTTTTATTATTATTAATTAGTTTAATGTATTTTCCTCATTATAGGAATGATTTTGCGGTGGGGGGTTGATGGATGGTTTTCACGAATTTAATGCTCTATATATATATTTTTCAAGCGTATGAGTGAAAAAAAAAAAAAAGTTCTCGAATTCGGACAGTGGCGATACGAGAAGCTTTCGATATAATTGCACAATGATCGATGGGATTTATTATAGATGAAATTTTGAAATAAATTTTTTTTACCAAGCTTTTGAGATTACAAAGAGAGGCTGTAGTTATATTTACAGTAACTTTGTGGTTTTTTTTTTTGCATATACAGTAACGTATCGATACTCCCTTAGTGTAGTCTCCACGGTTGGCAACGGCAAAGTCAGACAACATTTTTTTATTCAGTCTTTGCAGCGACCTTGGCGTTGGAAGATAAAAAAAAGATAAGTTTTTTGGCGTCTATCCAACTTGCATTGAATTAATCAGCGAGTTCTATACATCGTCATGTAGATGTCTGAACTTTTCAAGTTTGGCTGGAAGTTTTTTTTTTTTTTTCTTTTTAATTTCGTCGTCGAGATGTGAATAATTAGCGATACCGTGGGGGGTAAAGTAGCGAGCATTTACGGAGCCCCAGACGAATAAGAAACTCGGACAGGCGCATGAGGACCTATATTTTCGTTCGAATTTTCAAGTTCATCTTGCAAGTAAGTAGTCGCAGCGACAGTGAAAAAGGAAAGGGATAAATTGCGAAGGTGTTCGGGTTTATCAAGAGGATAATACGTCGATCGCCAGGCGAAGTCTCTCGGAGCAGTTCGTCTCTGCGCTTTCGATATCCTCGTCGTCCTTCCTTCTCTCACAGCACCCCTTCCCCTTTCTTTCGCCTTTTTTCCATCGCGTCCTTCAACTTCTCTTAAGCGATGAAAAATTGATTTTCCCTTTGAATATGCAACCGAAGGCCGATAGCTTGGAGCACAAAGGCGCGCCTAACACACCTGCTATGTTGCCCTTCGTAGACTGAACAATAAAAGACCAGCGTCGCCCCCATCCAAGATAACGAAAAAAAACAAAATTTCCTATAAAAAAAAAATAAAAAAAAATAAAAAAGTTTCGCCCAATCTCGATATCAGAAACCGCCTATCCGCATATCGCTTCGTATAGTGTAGTAACGTGTCGAAAAATATTTCTTCTATAAAATAAACCGTAGAGAAAAACGGCGCGATGAATAGGTAAAAAAATATATATATTTCCATCAATCCGCTTGATTGGAACACGAGTTTACCCCGAAAAAAAAAAAAAAAAAAGAAATCAATTGCCCGACATCGTAAAAATACAACAAACGTATATTTTTTTTAAATAATAAAAAAGAAACTAAAAAAATAACAACTACTCGTCAGTTTGCACGAAAATTTCGATTCATCGTTGATGGAAAATGTTTACCTCTGCTTCTGACGAGTTCGCACCAATAACCGTTAGATTTAGGTGTGTCCTTCTTTGTACATATATTCTATATGTATATACAGTTTCGGTACGGTTTCTCTACCGTACTCCGGAAAGGATTGCGACGCTCTTTTTATCCAACCGTTTCCGCTGCTCGAGTGGAACTCTGTGCGACGAAAAAAATCGTCTGAATTCACTTTATTTTACGTTCAGTCTATCGACGTTCTTCCGAAAAATAGGCAATATTTGCCCGTCCAATCTGTGTCGTCTATTTCTCAGAAGCCTTTCATACCGTAAAGTAACGTTTGAAGTAAAAAAAAAAAAAAGAAAAAAAAATATATAAGCACGTAGAAACATAGAAGAAAAGTTTGATAAAAGGGTGCCGAAAGTATAACTGCGATGCGATCATCGAGTTCTTAACAATCGTAAATAGCCGCGGCGCAAGAACCCTCGTGAGTTCAGTCGTGAGAAAATCGACGCTTCATTGCCACCGGTTACTCCGACTCGGAGTACGGAGCTTTCACTATATTTCACATCTACGAGTGCAGTTACTCCTATCGTCGAACCGTATCCGTGACGTTTTCCCGATATTACGTCCCCTCTCTCCCTTACACGATCGATATAACTACGTCCTCTCGGTTACGTTCGTCGAAGATATACGGGGTTTCGAGAAAAAGCTTTGAGTTAAAAAAAAAAAAAAACAAAGTCGCCAATGAGAAAGAGAATGATGGTGTCCTCTCCCTTCGTCACACGTTTCAATTAAATCTTTGCTATGGGGGGTGGTCGTCGCTGTGCGCTCGCGAGATCTGATTGAGTAGCTGACTTCGAGATTCTCCGCGTGCATTTTTCGGATATGAGATCGAAGACGCACCGGCGATCTCGACGATCTCTCGACCGTTCGATTATGTATTTTATTCGATTCCGAGTGAAGCACTCTAAGGTTCACCGCGGAAACGAACGAGACGAGAGAAGTGAGCTACAAGAATCGCGCCGAGAGGGAAGGGGGGGTGATGGATGTTTCGCAATTACCTATTGTCTCGGGGGTCGCTATATCTCTCTATGTAATATGCACGAGCGAAACAACTTTCATGATGCACACGCTTGGCGAGTCTCACTCGATCGAAGTAACACGAGGCATAAAGTTGTTGTATCGCGTATAGTAAACTGCGCATATATATAGATACACAACATATTTGTGTACATAATGTATATAGTATGGTATAGACAAGTGGCGCATCATAAGGCTGTGATTGATATGTGAGACACGCGGTTACGCCAGCCCCGCTAACCCGTTCGTTCGTTCCTGTCTCACCCTCGAAGGCCACTCAACCAGTCGGGAAATACTAGCAGACACACGTCGATGCATAACTCCTACCGATTTACGAGCAACGTTCGATCTCCACATGGAGCTCTATGCTTCGATATGGGTTTCGCTTCGACAGGCGGCTTTCACGACTCGGAATTCATCATACGAACGATAAACCAAAGTTCAAATGTGACGAAAATTATATATACAGTTCTTTTTTCGAACTATTGACGAAATCGGAAGAAATTTGACAAATGCAAAATGGATATCGTAATAAAAATAAAAAAATCGTTCCCGCTACGCACTTTTTTTTAAATCGATAGCATCAGATATGATTAATTAAAGGAAAAGATATCCTCGCGGATTTTTAAAGAGTGCGATTCACGCGAAATTCAGAAAGTGAGAACATTAATTTCTTGAGGATTTTTTCTAATTTTCGAAAATTGGAAAAAATTCTCAAAATCTTCATGTCTTCAAACAAATTATCAGATAAATTTCGGTTAAAGAAAAAGTTGGGTTACCGGATGATTTGTTAAACAATTATTTTTTTTACCAATTTTTTAATAACTTTTTGAATTATTATTATGGAAAATTAATCTTCTTAGCAGCTTCTGTATAGTTGATTTTTTTCTGATTTTTATTTTATTGGGTAGTATTCGAAATTCGCTCTGAATTTCACATGAATTTCGCTCTTTGGTAATACGCAGCAATACACCCTCCTTAAGGTGGTCGATTCAGCAATAAATTACGACGACGTTCGCCAAAGTATGGTGTTTTTTTTTACGACGTAAAATTCGAAAAAAATTCTATTACGTCGAAAAATGTTTGAAAAACTTTACTGTCGGTCGAAAAAATAATTTATCTTTCTTGCGATGCGATTAAAGTGCGAGTGAAAGTTTTATTGTAAAATTTTCAATCATGAGAAATTGAGAGAATAGTTTCGAGTGATGGAGAACCGCACGTGCAGAATTGCTATCTGTCCATTTGCGCGGTGTGCTCGGGCGATTGAAATCGGTAAGCCTCGATAACGAGGGATCGTTACGAGGAATGCGAAACTATTTGAGGTTAGTTGGGAAAGGGCTGTAGGGAAGTAGGAAGGAGAAGAGGGGGGGATTGTGTAGGCGGAACGGGGAACGAAAGAATTAGAATCGTATGCATCGAGGTCGTGCAAACATCGAAGGTCAACGAAATCTCGTTCGATTATTCCTGGATGCTGGAAAGTAGGGATTTTCTATCCGCAGCAAACGCGCATACAGATACACGCGAATCCGTCGAACAAGTTGGTCGGAACGAAAGATCGCGAGTTCATGCATTACCATGCATATTAAATGTTTCGCGGGATTGAGAATATAAACGACAAGTACGAAGGAGGGAACAGGAAGGAAGTCGACGATGCATAACTAAGATCCACCGAAGGTGAAGCGCAGATCGGCTTACGTGGGAGTTATAAAATTCGATATACCCGAGACACGCTCCGAGGCGGTGAAGTGTACGCGCGTGCATCCACGTGTGTGTAGAAAATAAAGGGCCGACGAGAACGAACGGGAATAAAGGGATTCTTGCATAATTTGTGTTATTATCGATAAAACTTTGAATTTGTCACTAAAGACATTCGTATCTATTGCACTTTTTTTTACCCTTAATTGTTGAAACTTTTAAAAAAATTGAGTAAAAACATCGAGACGATTCGAATATCCCGAAAATTTTGCCGCAAACTCAATACTGAGGATATGCGCAGTGCTCTCGTTTTCGTTGAAATTTTAAAACTTCGGTAGCCATCTAGACATCCCTCGTTGGCTATTCCACAACCCCCTTCCCTAAACACCTTCTCACTTTTCTCGCGCGATCAAGTTTTATGGCTTATGGTATTCACGCGATAATACTCGTTCTTTTCGCTCGACTGAGAAACGCTCGAGCCGCTGCATCGAAAATATTCTGATAAGTCGTCGTCGAGACCCCATTGAAGAAGGGAGAACGGTTTCGCCCTTATAGCACGACCGTCCTTCGGAGCAGGAAACGATCAAGTCGTAAAAACGAAATCTAGCAGACTCCGCAATGACGTAGCGGCACTCTACAACGCCTGACCCATATATCATATGTTATAATAACATTAATAATAATAATAATAATTTCGATACCAGTGAAAATATTGTTCGCTTTTCATCACTCGTAAAATACGAACGAACGATTACCGTGCAGCACCGTGCAGTAGTTTTAGTAGTTCCGCCCTTTGAAATACGGAGTTGCGTCTCTAAGTACCTCGTTAAAATACTATAAGCGCCATAAACTTTTTTAACGACTCAATAAAACATTATCGAATTTGCATGATTTACCGAGACAATTGTTATGAATATAAGAAAATTTTATCCAATTTTTATTGTGTGTTTTTTTTTAATTAATCCTTTTATTTATAATGTTCTGTCGTATTCGACGATTCGAATACTGAATTACGTGTTTGATTTTTTTTTTTTCAAAAGCTGTTAAAAATGAAAACGAAAACCCCTTTTTTTAGCAGTTCTTCAATTTTTCATGATTACTTGAAAATTCCGATTGTCTCTCCCGAATTTTTCATACTTCCGTTTTAATTCGTCGCGAATATATATTTTTTTTTCAATTGTCAGAACGAGAAAATCCTTTTACTATTTTCCCAATTTTTGAGAATACAAAATCCAAAATTTCGCTCCGCTATCGAAGCATCAGTTCTTCGCATCAGTTTTGAGTTCTTCGTCTCCGGCGAATGAATAATTATATTAAAGCGATTATTTGGTCATCAGTTGACCGCATGTGGGGGAAAGTGGATTGGATGTGCAACTATCGACTGCGTATTTGGACAGATAATTGGTGACTGAATCTATATCGCTATACGGAGTCAATAATTGAATCAACAAAAGCCCATTGGATTCGATCGGTTTAATACGAATCGACACTCGTTGGCGAGTGGAATAGATGGGAAGTAATGTGGATTAACGTTTTCCGCGTGCTTTACAGAAATGCCTTTTAAATTTGATACCCGTAAATAAATTGTTATAAACTGAGAGGAATAATTATGAAAAAAACATGCGGAGACAGGACGCTACGTAGAAAAGCATAGGGTTTCGTACGCAACAGTTAATTGCGAGGACAATGATGATACGGAAAAAAATGTTATGCTGTCCCGCGTGATCGTTAAAAAGAGGGGTCCCCCTCACCCCACCCCACCGCTACCCCTGGATTGTGGGCTCTTTGTAGCAGGTGCAGTAGGTAATTCCGTGGAGAGCGATAAACTAGAAGTGAAAAAAAAAAAAAAAACGCATGTAGTTCTATCTCTCGAAAAGTTCTGGTCAGCCAGAAATTAAAGGTCGTAAAAGAGGCTTCAGATCATTCTTTTAAGCATCGTTAAGCCGATAAATTCCGAGAGGTCGCAAAGGGTTGATAGTAAAAATGTACGCCTCAGCGGTATCAAGTACGACGAAAAAAAAAAAAACACACTAAAAAGCTCTTTGTACACAAATAATTTCAGCAATTCGGCAAAAGTTCCGCGGGACTGAAAAAAAAAGTTTGTTCTTCTACACCGCGAAGAGAAGTGGTCGCGAAAAAAAAAGAAAAAAAAAAAAACATTTTTGATCATCGTACCGAGTACCGTCGGGTGAAAAAAAAAAAGTTTCACCCGCGCATTATAGAATAATCCACAAAGAAGAAAAGCTACTCTACAGACTGTCGACTAAAAGGATGATAGTAGGTAAAGAATGGGGGATTCGCGCATAGGATAAGAGGGGCTTTAGAAAACGGCAATTCCGGCCAACAAAGATAAAGCGTAAAAAAATTTAATTCCACAATAGCGGTCTAACCGGTGCATTCGGTATGCAAAAGTTCAAAGGAATTTTTGACCATTCCGAGAGGCATCCCAAACGTGTAATTTCTTAAACAATGGCGCGCGACGTAAATATTGTCATAGGATGTCGACGAGCCCATCCCTTGGTCGTTTATCCGTACGCGCGGTATCTTGAGAGATGCGACCCGGTGACCTTTTCGAAGCGCGGGGGAAAAAAAAAGTCGCCGAGAAAAGTCGGCACGAATGGTGAGAAGCGAACGAGCGAAAAGGAAGCGAGAAGAATCGAAGAGTAGATTTTCGGTGTGCCGAGCAACAACCACGAGGGTGTGGAAGGCAAGACGGCGCGGAGTTGTGTTTTTTTTTCGTGTAGCGCCGAAGCGCAAGAACGGAGGAGAAAAAGGGGCGCGAGAAAGCGAGATAAACAAACGGCGAAGAAGAAGGGAAGATGGTAGTCATGGAAACGCGTTGGAATCGAGTATAGATGCCGTAGCGTCTCTTCCTTAATCCAAACCTTCATTGACCGAAGCAGGAGACCCTTAACTTATCAGTCGATATTGGGGAGAATTCTCGTCCTCAAGAAAGGATACGAAGGATGAGAGTGGTGCGGCTCTTAAATGTATTCCAACTTTCGTGTGTCCTATTGCCCCACGGGGCTCGCAAAATATATGGTGTCTGAAACACGATAGTTCTCTACCGCGATGAAATCAATAAACCGAAAAAAAAAAAAAAAAAAAAAAAAACGAGGGGTTGAGGAGGTCGTTTCAGCGAAATTATGATACTGTTCGTTATAGTCTTGTTGTTTCTTCGGCCGACACAAAAACTAAAAAGAATTCTACCAGAAAATTTGATAAAATATATGAAAAAATTATCGGGCTGAATTAATAAAAATAATAATAAATACTGATGAAAAAATATTCTCCAAAATTCTCGGTGGCTAATGTGTGTGAGACAAAAAAAATAAATAAAAAATTGAATTTGGAAGGACGGTCGACCGTCGAAACTCGCGGACGGTCGAACTTGAACAGAGGGTTATCGGTAATTCTCTGGATTGTAGCGCGTGCGATCGTTCGGGCGGAGCCTTAAAATTCAAACGTGACGTGAAATTCGGCGAGTTTCTCCGAGCCGCTAGCAATTTACCCTCCCGTTTTCTTTCTCTCATTTTTTCTCGTTCAATCGGCGTTGAAAATTTCTCGACTCCTCGCGAATAAAATGTTTATCGCGCGAAACGTTTTCCCATTTATCTTATTACAATGGCGAGGACTATTTTGCGCGTCTCGTCGTCGAGGCCTTTAATCGACGCTCGCGATAACGGAGCTATTCGCATTTTTCAAAATACCGTCGACGATATAATTTCGAGATAACAACGGAGATAATGATAATCCAAGTGAATGGCGCGTTTTTTTCCGATAAATTCATGAGTTCTGATGGAAAATAAGGTTATTGTCGCGAATGAAAATTTTGAAATTTGCCTTTGACGAGAATATCTCGATTTTCATTACTCGCATAACATTGTCTAGTCTGTGAATATGAAAAAAAAAAAAAAAAAAAAAAACCGCGATGAAAAAGAGCGTCTGCGAGATCATCGATGTGGACACCTTGCAGGAGAGGTCTGTGTTGTGTGAAACTTTCCCGAGATCGCTCCAAAGTGAAAAAAAAACAGAGGAAAGAAGGCAGAATGATCGATAATCCCTGTAGAGTTGTATAGACACGAGAGATGAAATCCTGGCCGTCCAACGAAAGGTGGCATATAAAAAAAAGGAGAGGAAAGAAGACAAAATGATGGATAATCCTAGCAGTCGCGTAGACAGACGAGAGGGAGAAATAGGAATATAAAAAAGGATGAAATCCCGCCACCTAGAGAAAAGAACTACTATTGGAGAAGTTGTACATTGGGACTGTAGGAAATTTTTAGAATGGTCCCGAGATGAGTATACATATACGAAAAAAAAAAGAAAAAAAAAATGCGAATCGAGTGCTTCATACAGGAGGGAAGGTCCCTCAGGGCGGCTGGAAATCATGCGGATATACTCTGTTCTTCTTTTCCTCTCAGATCGTACCGTGTTTTTTTTTTTTTTTTTTTCGTTTTCTACTTTTCTTTCTTCTCGAGTTTTCAGACGAGAAAAAGATAGTGAGATAAAGAAAGAAACAGCGACTATGGTAGTTGATAGGAAGGACGATGGATATTATATGTATCTATATCTATATATTTATATATACATATATATGGATAAAGGAGAGTCGTCACATGTTCGGTCGAATGAATATCCGAAGGGAAAAGCTCGACGCTGGTAACGCTCTCGCGAGTGAGCGAGAGAAAGAACGGGAAACGACTTTGCATGGTCTCTCCTGTACCTCTCTCGTTCCCCTTGCGAATTTCCAATGAAACATTCATGCAATAATTCGCACCCCTCCGCACGTGCCTCATCCCCCGACCGGCAGATTGAAGTTTCTTCTTTTGTTTTATTCGAATCATAACGGCGAGTTTCTACTTTTGTTCTTCTCTGATGCATACGCTTGAAACTTTCACGGTGAAGAGGCAGCGTATTCCGCACAGTATACATTCTCTATTAATATTGTGTTCCGTGTGGCACACCGTACACCCGAAACGGCAAATGAAATTTGGATCTGCAGTAAACTACTCGTCGAAAACTCGCGCCTGTTATCAACCCGATTAATAACGAAAAATCATATTTTAGGAATATTCGAGGAATAATTACTTTCGGGTTATGTCTGGCGAATCGGGTCGCCTTATGGAACAATACTCAGCGCCGACGTCTTTTCTTTATAAAATCGTAACGAAGAAAAAAGTGTTATACAGAAAGTGTATAACTATTACGAACATTTTTTACACAAAATGTGGCGTACGTAATTCTAAAGAAATCAGACGAATTTGTTCAATAATTTTTCATCCCTCATTTTGCTTTTAATTTTTTTTTTCGTAATATGAAAAATTCATAAATTGTTTAACTGGAATAATTGTGCGGTAATTGTGGAGAGCTAAAACGATGTTTTTGCCCGGAAATTTGAACGCCATTTCACGATTTCTCATCAAGTTTGTGAATCTATTCAGCAACCATCGCAATAAAAATATTAAAATCCCTTGAAAAAAATGGTACTCGGGGAGAATTTGAAAATACCATTCATTTTGATATCGTATGAAAATGTTTTTTACAGAGATACGCGGCACATTGACTTTACTTACGAAATTTGGATCAATGCGAACCGGAAATTGAATTCGGCAATTTTATAACGGCACTTCTTCAAAGCGGTACTATTGCATCTTCATACATATATGATATTTTTTTACGTATTCATAATTAATCTTTCGGTCGACTGCAATCAGCTCTTCGCTTTGGTGCAGCAGAAACGTAGGTCGTTAAATTATTACCGACATGGCTATTTTTTTTCGTAGACTGACTCGACATCGTTAAAGTAGATACAGTGAAAAAAATAATTATGATTCATTTTTTTCTTTATTATTTTCATTTTTTTTTTCAATTTTTGTTTTCGTACAAACTTCACGTTTGCGGGTATCCCGAGGGTCACCGGGTCGTTAATTACAAGAAAAGCACATTTCGATTTGAAACTGCGAGACCGCGCAGCGGGAACACGAGAGCTTTTCGAAGCTGCGCTTTCGCGTGATTACATTTCCGCGGCAGAGAGAATTTCGTATTAACAGACCCGCAAAACTGGCCGTTGGATAAGCGGAGAAGACGGAGAGTATATTTACCGCGTTCAACTGTACGTTCGCTCTTTTTTTTTTTTTTTTGCAAACCTCGATGGCGTCCAGTGCAGTGAAACGCGGCGTTATCGTTTCAACCATAGCGTTTCGGTATCACGCAGAAATATACATAATACGATGCGCGATGCGGACGCGGTACCGCGAGATGCATTATACGAAAACAAAGAGGATACATTTGTACGATGCAATGGTGGAAGAGCTGACCCGCGAGGATCCATAAAACATGATCCCTTTCCCGCGATGTGACCGCGTCAACTACGTTCGTTAATAAAGAACGACTTGGTATAACTCCACGAGGGCGATAATATATGAAAAAAAGAAAGAAAAAAAGATGAAACTCGCTTTTACATTGTTACTTCGTATGACCTCGAGAATAGTAGACGAACAACGTGCTAATGCGCGACGAAACATTTTCATTATCTTTATGCAAGATATGCAGAAGTGGAACAGACGTTCCACTTCTCCGTTGCGTAAAAACGCAAAGTACATGTAAAACACGTGTAAAACGCAAAAGAAAGTGTGAGGAACGGTAAAAAAAAAATTATGTGAGATTCTTTTATTTGATAAACAGCGTGAGTAATTTATTGCGTATCGAGGAAACATTCGCGTAAATTGCCTTCGAAGGTTTTCGTATTTTTCTACTCGCTACTCGCAACAGTAAAACTGTAAGCATAGCTTCGCTGTACTTACAAAAATCGAGTAAACAGATCGAACTCTACTTGTATATTGCGCGTAGCTGAAGATTCTACGATCCCTTTCGTTTCCCTATCGTCTATTTCTCTCGATCACATTTCGCTCGGACGATAGGTATTTTATTGATTTTATTTCTCGATTTTGCACTCGGATCCTGCAGTCGAGGCAAAGTTTCATCGATGGTGATTTTTTTTTTTTTTTTCGTGTTCAGCGAGGCACGTGTGCAAAGTCCGAACAACGGATAATGGGCTGGTTGAAGGGATATATCCTCAGGTTTGCATAGCTAGGTAAATACCGAACGGCGGAACAGAGTGCCGAAGGTACTGCAGAAACACTATAACACGCGCGTACCCTACGACTTGACCGTTTTCCGCAGAGATTGGTGTTTGTCGCGACGGATTTTGCAACGGGTTTTCCTCCCTCTCGTAACCCTATCCGTCGCTGCTACTTGTATTCGAAATACCCTATTCGCGAATGGTGTTGACCGTTTCAACGAAAAGCCTCGGAAAGCTCCACAATCCTGTCGGTTCGCCAAGTTTACATCTTCTTTTTCCCCATCTAACCGGCAAAATCGTTTACTTTTTTTTATCCGCGACCCAGTGGACTTCCCACCAACGAGGTTTGACGATGAGATTAAGATTCGCACGGATATATTATTGTCTTTGCGTCTACCAGTGTTAACCACGTGAAAATCAAATATTTGCAAAAAAAATAGTCGAAATATATTAAATTCGGCATTTTTGAATAAAAATTTGATCATAAATTTGTAGAAATATTTTCTGAAATATATCCGGAATATGCGATTTTTTAACGAAAAATATGACATTTTTTTTTTTTTTTTCAAATTCTTAAACGCGTGTCAAGGCGTTTTAAATATACCCTTTTCTTCGCCTTTTGTCCAAAGTTCAGGGATGAAAAATAAGAAAAAAAATTGGAAAAATTCATGACAATCATTCAACAGCATTAAACAGATGACCTTAGTCTAGAATCGAGTCGTTATATCGACGCTAAAGTTTGCAACTCATACTGCAAAAGGGTATTCGCACCTGTTCACGAGTTCACTTCCGGTCCCGACTGTGCGGGTCTCCCTTATCTTTTCTTTCACCGACAATCGGCGAACATTTTGCCGCTTGGCGGATCGCCGTTATCTCTTTGCTTTTCCTGTACTCGCATTCCTCCCCGTTGCTCCATAATACGCTACGTTACCGTTCGCCGTTGTGTCTTCTCAGAGGATTTGGGTCAATGCAAGTCGTTGGATATTGCGCGAACGTGAATATCGCCAACCAGTAGCGAACTCCGGGATGCAATCATCTCAACACCCCCGGGTACCCCCTCTACATATAAATATAGGACATATTTTCCTATCCCTGGTGTCTTTCTCGCCGCGTCTCACGTCAGACTATCGCTATATAGTTTATAGCCGCCTTCTTTAACGCTTTCCTCGCACTCGTCTTTCTCACTATATTCCATCCTTTTATTACACACTTTTACCGCGTGCGCGGCGAATACCGAGCGCCATTTGGTTTCCTTTCGTTACATGAAGAAGGAAATTTCATCATTACTATTTGGCACCGGGCATATTGCGCTCTTGACCCACATAACATACTATCGATACGAGGAGGAAAAATCGCCACCTCACTCGCGATAAGAATTTTCATCCAGCGCTCGATATGTTTAGCCCTCTGTTCGCGCTTTGCCCTTTGATACCGTTCACGATCGTAAAAATCGATAATCGTTCTGATCGAATCATTTGGCGGAGAACTTCCGCTTCACATTTTTCCCGAGAAAAAAATTCCGAACCGGATCGTCCGTTTCAAATAGTCAGAATTTCTATCCGAAGTTAATTAAAATTTATTTCATCAATTCTTAAGACACGCGGATTTTTTATTTTAATAATGTTGAATACTACGCTATTGCTGGAAATCCGAGAACCTTAAGAGATATTTACTGCAAAATTGCAAACATTTCGTTTTGAGTTTTTTTGAACCATAGAACTCGAACATCGTGTAACGAAAAAAAAAAAAAAAAACAAACGTTCGTTCGAAACTTCGTTCACATCTCGTGTTTATTCGAGCGTAAATGCAGCTTGCAGCGCGCTGAGAAATGTTTTTATTTTTTTTCCCCGACCATTCTTTCATTGCTGTCAGCGGATTCGATTACTTCCGCCATAGTATATCGACGACGGATGACAAATGCGCGGGGCCTGGTTACGAACTTCGGTATCTATAGAACGTCGAAAAGAAAAATATATAATCGTTCGCCGCGTACAGTCGCGACGAACTAAAACGCCGAAAGTGGTGGAAAGAGAGGTTAAAGAGAAGTCGTAGTTTCGGCGAATAGAGAGAAAAGAGGAAATAGAGAAAGCGGAGAAGCATCAAGCGTTGGTTTCGTGTTAAGGCTCGCAGTTGCGAGAGGAGGGTGTAGAATACATAGAATCTCTCTATCTGTCCCACGTGCTTACAGCCAAACTCTCCAACTTCCGAATTTTCTGTCGCTACGACATATATAACACGGCAATTCGCTACTATAGTGTATACACGGAAAAACGGGGCAAAATGGAGACGGGCGTAAAACAGGCGCATCATGCAATATGAGCGAAACGAGAAATTGCTGAGAATTTTTTTTTTTTAAGGGGCTTTAGTCAGCTAAATTACGGTGATATGCGCTAAAATGTGATTTTTTTCTTCAGTCGGTGCAAAAATCGAAATCGTTATTTGTATGGCAAGAGCTCAAATAAAAAAGAGTGAACGAGTGAATGCCCTAAACTCACCGACTTGTGCGTAAGAAAGACACTTTTTACGCACTAGTGTACAGAAAGTGACAAAAATTGCCCTCTGCGCATGCGTCGATGTTTTTACGCACGCTATATGCTCACGTCGTAAATTCACATCGTATTATGTCGTAAAATGTTTAGAGAATTGTTCTGGCCATTGAAAAAAACAATTTTGTTAATCGCTTTACGTGAAACCCGATTTAAAAGTTTTCATTAAACAATATTTAACATTTGAACAAAAAAAGTGTAATGAAAATTGAAAAAATTGAGACATTTTTTCCATTACTTCTGTTTCTGTGAGCCCATTTTGCCCCATTTTGCCCTCCACACGTATACAGCTCTATACAACTTTATTTTCCGTCGGTCGACCGTACGAAACTCGAATCCTTCTATCTTGAATGTTAGTGTCTATGTTTCTATACAGTTCTGAGCTCACGATGCCTTTCGTAGCTTAGGACGCGAGACGTAGCACTCTTCTCGTATACATTCAACATACACTCGATTCTGACGCGGTAAATCCTACTTCGTCGCTGAGGCGTTGGAGGACGATGCATAAAATAACGAAAGAATTTAAAAAAAAAAAAAGAAAAATAAAAAAGAATAAGACGTCAGGCAACATTTCCATAAGCTCCACTCGGCGGCGAGTGTGACGCATAGCGCACTACCGTAGTTTATACGATGAATAAATGACGTTGGTATATTTTCAATGAATGTCGATGATGTCCGAGCCGTTTAATCCCGCAATTGTCGAATGCGCAAATGTCATCGGTAATACGCGGAAACAATCATTTATCATACATTTTCAACAATGATAACGAATCATAGAAATGTACGAAATACACGGATCACGATATAGATATTATATACATATGCAAAGAGTAATATGTGTATTTGATGAATCATCATTATCCCGTGACATGAGAGCGTTTAGCGAGAGGCTTTTCAGTGTATTTATATATTTTGTATGTTAATTTGCGCGAAAGAGAATTGTTCGGAATGCTTGTTCCACTCGTCGTAGTCGACGTTCGTTTTTGTGATTTTACACACTCTCCTGTCCACAACACATGTATTATCCGGCCTTTCGACTAATTTATGTTTAGCTACGTGATTAATTTGTAACTGAAAATCGTCAACTAACCGGAGAGCCGTGAAATTGGAATGTTACGGTTAACGTTTAATAGGATACCAAAGCTCTCGTTCTTTGCGCGAATTGCTTGTACGTTGAAAAAAATAAAGGTATTTAAATGGTATCCACTGATTGCGGCCTTAAAGACATTGGTAATCGAAATCTGACGAGAAACCAACGCCGATGACCGATAATTCGGGCTGATGGAAAAATATTCATTAAATTTTTTTTTCTTTTTTTTTTAAGATTTTTTTAGCTATTAGAGAATCGACAATAAATTCGGAACTCGACACAAACTCGAATGTTGAAGCTTTTCTATTCGCAACGCCCGCGTGAAAATCGATACCGAGCGTTTCATCAGTCGCGAACGAGATTCCAATCGCTGAAACTCGACAATAGTACTCTCATTCGATGCGTTCAAATTTTACGTGGGCGAAATATCTGCGACTACGCGTAGGATGAACTCCGATAAACTTGATACCGAAACTTGAAGGAAAAAGAGGGCGCCGTCGGTATCGGGTGTTAATTTGAATGCGACAATTATGTTTGTTATCTAAAAATCTTTGCTAAAGGAAATATAAAAAATAGACGATCGGTAATTTTTGACTTTTCATCATTAAACCCTCGAAACATTTTTCAAACCCAAATTAAGCAAAAAATTTTATGGATTTCCCGATTTTCCGGATTTAGCAGAATTAATGATATCGAAAAAACAGCTACCATCGATTCTTCAATATATCGTCTAAAAAAAAAAAATCGGCAGTTCTGAACATAGCGAATTGCAGGAGAAGCATTTCGAATGCTTAAAAGTATCATTTTTGATGTCGACAATTTCGCCGAGAATAAAAAATTACCAATTATAAACAATTTCTTGGTAACTCTGAGTTCGGATAAAGTTAGATTGCGAGCGAAAAATATAACGAGCGTCGCTGGAAACTTTAACAACGGAGTTTAAAAACGAAAGTTGCAACGACCGAGAAGTAAGGCTAAAGTCCAGAATGACCGGATATTCATGAATCCTTTTACACAGAGCGCTAATCCAAGCTTAATGCCTTTTATGCACTTTGAGAAAGTTGATGACTTGTGAGGGAAAAGAGTAAAAAAGGCTCTGAGGCCCGGGGAAACAAGAGCAACGATGGGAATGTATGTAAAGTAAGCATCAACCGAATAACGCGAGAGACGTTTACTATATATATATATATAACATATAACTACTGTTTTAAAACAGAGAAAGCCATTTAACGGAACAGCCATTATTTTCACTTTGTTGCAAACCATAAAAGTGATAATACTTTTTTTTTGACATTGCAATGTTTTTGCAAAAAAACTAATTAATATTTCATAACTGTAGTGAGGATTACCTTATGCGTAACATTTAGGTCTATCGGACTTTTTTCAGGTGTAATCGGCGGAAGTAGGCGAACCGTTGCCATTGCTCGATAATATTATCGATTGTTCATTATACGAACGATTATAAATTTCACTAAATGAAACACTGTTGTTTAATTTTATTGGAGTGCATTGTTCGACGGTGATATACGTTGTTTTATCCATTTTTATTAACCGTTATGAATCACTTTGTATCTTCGTTTGGTTTCTTTTCTTTGGGTTCGTGTTGTTTTCTTTTTCTTGTATTTGTTTTTTTCTTTTCGTTATACGGTACGTATAAAGCTGTTCATTATCGGGACAGCGCACTGATAACAATATACACGATATTTTTATCCGAGCACTCAATTTAATATTTATATGTTCGTTTGTTGATTCTTCTCTTTTTTTTTTGCTGTACACGAACGTTCGTTATCATATAATTAGGAATCACAATTTCGCGGTTTTTTTTTTTATAATTAGTCACTTGGCATTCGATCGTGAGGAAAACTATTATCTTTTTTTATTATTATTACGAGTACGTGAATATTTTATTATCTGAATTTACACCTACGATTTGTATTGTACATTTTTTTTTCGCATTGTCGACCGACGATCTTACATGTTTTTTTTTTTTTTTTTTCGTAACTTAAGAGTCTCGCGGCTATACGATTTTTTGTTGCTGTTTTGTTTATTATAACGGTATAGTGTAAGGAACTTTTGCGCGTAGAACAGCTTGGAAAGAAGTTTCGTCGAGTAATCTTCGACGATATTACTATACTTTTAATCCAGTCACTTATGCATTATTAATTCTTAATCGCGCGTTTGCGCACTTTGATACTTGCGCTAATATATTTCGGAGCGTTCGTTAAGGGCGCTGTTTCCTTTCGGCGTTCGGCTCTTTACGGTCGGCGTTATATAACGTCGGGTTATGCAATGTATCCCCCGTTGTTTATGCTCGATGAAATTTCTCATCCGCCCTTCAATTATATCCTCGTACGACTCTCTGTTTGACAAACGGTGAAAATGTCGATTATGACCGAAACAGCCCCCGGGGACTGTTAGATCATTATCGTTACGTCAACGATTATCGCTCGGGCAGTAATAATTTAATTTTTCACATGAGTTTGAGCCTCTAAATTGGCACTAATCGATGACCAGCGTACTCGATTCAACGTCTTACTTATTTTTTCTCAGCCTCTCTCCCCCCCCCCCCCCCCCCCCCCTATATCCTGTTAACATTAAACGCGTTTCTATAATCTTCTTACCGGATTTTCAATGCGACACTCTGGCTGTTCCAGTTTTTCCATAACCTTTATGCGATTTTCGTTGCTCGGTCGGGAATATAAATCTTTTCGAACTCTGAAAAGAGAGAGAGTTTCGATTTCGATCCGAGATATATATGCGATTTTGAATTCTCTTCTCCGTACTCTTGTCGATTTCGTATTCAGACTTTTCTTTATGAATATATATTTGAATACGGTGTATACATTCGACGAATATATTTTTCACGGCGGGACAAAATGGGTCAATGGAAATCATTGGACTCATACTGCGAATTCTGTTTGTTCGATGACTTTTTTCGAACAATATTTGTTTTTAACTTCCGACTGGCGGTAGGAGAACAATAACGGGAGTTACGCGTATCATAAAGACGGCAAAAAATGACTTGATGGGATTTTGCATAATAATAATAATTTAATAATAATAATAATAATTTCGAAATTTACTTTTCTTTGTTTATAAAGTTTGTTGACTAAACTCCTTCCCCTTCTTCAATCGGGAGAATTTTTATTTTTTACATTACTTTTACCCGATTCTTCGAATCGTATAGATGCCCAATTTTCTTTATCGACAAATGTCTTACCATCTGAGCGGTAAGAAGATTATAGACACTCAACTATGAAGTTTTCTTCAAATATATGATCATAGCACGTACTGTAACTGCCCATCGATCATTCGTTGCTATAAGGCCTTTTTTTTTCTTAACGATATGTTATATATTGACTTACAAGGGTCTCCGAGCGCGAAGCAATAAGTCATATGGGTCGCGTAATTGAGCGAAGATTCTCGTACGCAATTTTCTTATCGTTTTCGCTCTTCTCGTAATATTGACCCTTAAATACCCTCATCGGAATTTCAATTCTCTCCTCTCTTATATTTCGCGCAATCTCTGATGCATATATATATATAAAAAAAAAAAAAAAAAAAAAAACGAAAAACGAAATTATTTTTTACATTATATATTCCGCGAAAGAGTGGGTCAACATAGTTGGAGTGCAAAGAGGGGCGAGTGTCCGCGCATATTTGCATAAAATTATAAACCCAAATCATCTCGAATTAGCGTGCCAACCTTCGTGACAATATATTTTCCTTAGAATAAATCTCGCCACGAGTTCTCGCGTGTATCCAAACGAATAAGTACAAAGATATTCCGGAACGCGAAGCAAGAATTTTTATCATATCTGTATCGTACGCTTCCCGAGGATTGGTTGGGTAGCGTTTGTTTCATACAACGTAGTCGTGGATAACATATAAACGCAATAAACTGACTTCTCAAAGTGCAATTAGAATGTTGAAATTAGTTTTCGTACGCGACGAGAGAATATTTTCGTGTATTCGACCGACTCGTCTCCGTGAGCCGCGCGGAGACGAAGTCACAGAGGGGTTGAAAAGTCAGGAGGGGCGTGAGAGAGTGGCGCTTATCTCAAGTTCAAAGATTCTTCTTCTGTCTTTCAAACGGCGGGTTTCTCGTTGGAAACAAAATTATCTGTAAAATTTATGACCCTTAAGGAAAATTCTCCTGTCACGAAGGCAGCTTTGGTACCCGGGAGACCTGCCTCTCCTTTGCCCCAACGGGCTTTACGCTGTCCCTAATAAACATTCCGCAGCCGCGTGTTTCGGATACTTTAATAACGTGTCGGGTAGAGATTGACGTGGAGAATTTAACGTGACGAACCTTCGCTCAACCACTCCCCGCGGTTGGCGGTTGTCCAAAGTTTAATTTGTCGCGAAACCTGAATTGCGTTTAAAATTCGACAATGCGAAAGAGATCCGCAGATCTGCGGTATTGAAATTTTCAAATTTGCGGAAATAATCGGAACGCGTCATTATCACGGCGATAGTTCTGGTAATTTCGGTCGGGAAATCGTTCATCGAGTCAAGCAAAGGCCCGTCTACCGCAGTGTCCATGAATATCATTTTGCACGAGAGGCCATCGAATTTGCATGGAAATCACGTCAAACGCTCTCGCAGCTTCACTTTCGTTCGTTTTTTTTTTTTTTTTTTTTTTTCCCAAGCGTTCTGCATCAATCTCTGCCGGTGATGAATACTTCTTTCTCGCGGGATTTGCCCAAAGCTCCGATGATTGCTCGCAACCAGCATTTAGTTCGACTACCGTAAAAGGCGACAAAAAAAAAGAAGACGGCAACAAAAAGGAAAAAAGTTACATGATATTATTCTATTTTTTTCTGAATGAGGTCGTACACGAGGCTAAACGAACCAATCGTCTATCTCGCATAATCAACCGAATGCTCGGTGAAACAACGAAAAACCATTACATAGATATAGTTTAATATTGCAAGCACCAAGCACAGAGCTTCTATTATACGGTTAGCTGAACTGTACCCGATGAAACAACAAGAAAGGCTTTTACGTAGACCATTATCGAGCTCGTGGAGCGTATGGGTCAATCATGTTTTTTACTGTCGACTAGAAACCATCTTGGGAGCGGTGAACAATGCAATAGTTAGGTAGATATAGCACAGTATTCTTTTTTAGAGCCTTCGCTCGGAGGCTATAACGAACTTTAATGCAAATCTTTTTTGCAGCGAACGAAATTAAGATCGTTTTAAGGGTTAATTAGATTCATTTCAAACGAAAAGCGAGTTCTATTTTATTTTTTACATAAAGAAAATCCCATCGCTAATCACATACGATTGTACATTAGCAATAATAATCCGATCATGTAAAAAAATTCCCAAGTGCAAAAATATAATTTCGTAGAAGAAATTTAATATTTTTCGAACGGAAAAAAATAAAAAAGATGATTAAAAAAAAAAAAAACAGAATTCTTCTCAGACGTTATTATATCTGAATCAGGATTTTTTTTTTACGCGACACCGGTACGCGTGATAAATTGTTCGAGATTTTTTGTAAAATTTTTTTGTTACTGGTATGAAAATGTAAAACAGCCCGATCTGTGGATTTTATTTTTGTAAATTGGTCTAATTTTCTATAAACGCATTTTTATACATTTTTTTCCTGCATAAACAACGGAACTTCGGATTATCCAGATTTACCTGAGTTCGAACGAATTTCTCGTACAAATTACGAGAAATTTTTTTTTAAGTGATCGTATTAGATTGACTCGACTGTACCGCAAGACTATCTTAAGAATGTTCGGGCGGTAACGACCCGCCAAACGTGAGTTTCTGTAAAAATGTTGAATCCTTTTCGATGAAAACGACAAAAAAACTAAAAAAAAAATGAAGCATGTAGAATGTGATGGAAGGATTGATTTTGCACAATAATAATTCCTAAATGTTATTAACAAATTGACGGAAAAAAAAATCTTTCAACAATTACCCGGCAACCGACCTTTTTTTTTTAGATGAAAATTATCTGTAAATTTTTCTGAATGCGTATGAATTTTTTTCCGAATTCTGTCTAAATATTTAAGATTGCCTTTTAATTCGCAACAATCATCCAAAAAAACGCAATTTCAAATAATCAGACAAAATTCTGAAAAAATTCATACGTATTCAAAAAAATAAACCAATCACTCTCACAAAAAAAAAGTTCATTAAAATGATTTTCATTAATTTGTTAATAACATATTGAAATTATTATTATGCAAAATCAAATTTCTCGGCACCATTATTTTTTAATTTTTATCCCATCGAGGAGTAGTCAAAATTTTTTCTGAAACTCGCGTGTCGCGGGACTGTACCGCCCATACATCCTTAAAAGATTAGATCTCAAACTTCTCAAACTATTCAAAGAATCGGAATATTATACGATATGAAAAAAAATGATTGTCTCTCATTGGAACGAAATAAAGGTCATAACAGAAGCTCCGATAATCCTGAATAAACAGAAGAATTACAACTACAGATAGATCTCCGATCCGACAGAATACGAGCACACTGATCAGATTTTCCCTCGTTACATCCCATAAAATCTCGAATCGTCTAGCAGCCTTCCCAGAGTGCTGTGCAATAAAAGCACTTGAATAGCACCCACGGAAATCGTTTTCCGGTGCCAAAGCAATAAGGCCAAACCTACCATACGAAGTATGCCAAGGCATGTATATCACCGAATCAACACGATATCGAATCTCTCGAGTCGCAAGACAGTATGATACTATTATCTCCAATCACTGGAAGCATGATAATCATGTTCGTAAATCGGTTTGTTAACACTTCACGTGGAGTTGTAAATCTCGTTGCAACGTGACCACCGTACGGGTAGATGTTCGTCATCGTATTGGCCGACGGACAGGACAATCGATGGCAATGAAAACGCGAGACAGTCACTGTCGTCGACATCGTCCTCGTCGTTTTTGCGCGTTTTATCCTCACTCTTGTAACACGCAATAATTGTCGTAGCCATTGACGAATCCTCGACGATTCGTTGTTGTTCCACGAGTCCCTCTGCGTGCCTCGTCACTGTAATCGTTCGATCGTTATCGACGATTTCACCGATACCTCTTAAAAGCTTCGCGGACGTTTTTCTCGAGGATATTAAAAATGTTGGGAAAGGCGAGATTCTCTCGCCGCCGGACCCGGCGTGATTCCCGCCAGGCGAAGTACGTTCCTCCGATCGTACCTCGTTACGCCGGCACATCTTTTCGACAGATTTTACTTGATCGTCGGGCGATCGATCGCAACGCCCTGTTTTGGATCACATGCTACGATATTCAATAAAATCAAACGGTATCGTTCGGAAACACACAAATTTTCAAAAACTATTTTTTTTTCGAGACAATGTTCACTGACTCCGGATTTGCGTAAACCATTCGAGAGTTTGAATCGTTGTTAACGATCGTGGAAAATTGTTGACAACGATGAGAACAGCAGAAACGATGATCAACCGCTCCCTAGTTACGTTGAAACTCGTCCTGTATCGTCCCGACGTTCGTTTTTCTTCCTCGAGCTGCCGGAGTCCTGAGTGATGAGCGAGCTTTACGACAGCTCGACACTCCGAGACTCGTGGAAACACACGGAAACACAGCCGAACCCCCTCCGTAGCTATTCGCGTCGCACGTATCACGGTAAAAGAAGAATTCCAAGGGGGTTCTTTGTGTGCGCGTGGGCGCGTGTCAGAGATATAAATTCGTCTGAATGCTGCGCTGAGAGGAATCCTGGAAAACTAGGTCCGGATCGTCGGACGGAAAGATAGTCAGTATTGTGTTCACCCTCGATAACGAATTGACCCGGGTACGCCCGCGTGTCCCGCACACCCCCGTATCGTTTTACTGCGCGAACGAAATAACGATAAACACGAATATTTTCCACTAACGACAAATCCTCGAATGAATTATCATCGATTATTTTTTGCACTATTGTACATGTTCCCTTAAACGTATCCTTATCCAGGTTGTTTGTTTTTTTTTTTAGTTTTTTTTTTTTTTTTCGAGTAGTTTATTTATTTTTCCCTTCGACAATTATTATTATGATGGATTTGGCTCTTTGTTTATTGTAACATGTTATCCGTATTTATTGTTTGAAAAACGTGAAACGTGAAGCGAATTCGAGAGTGATCCGTGGCGAGCGTCCGCAGGCTGCGACGCTCCCGACAGGACTGCGCCGCTGTCGCTTCTTCCTCCTTTCACCCTTCGCGACTAGCTCGCTCGTGCGGCGGTGGCGGCGGCGGCGGTGGTGGCGGCGGCAACGTTTGGATCGTGGCGGCAGCGGGGGCGAACACGAAGTGAGATAGATGTATAGGATAAAGGAGAGAAATACAAGAGGGTTGCGCGACCGCCACTACCGACGGCGCGGCGCGCTTCGAACCACCACCGCGCGTCCACCCTCGAGGGTTCAACCCTCTGCTCATACTCTCACAGTCAACGCGTTCCTCTCTTCCTCTTCTTCCTCCTCCTCTCTGGCTCTTCCGCACTTGCTTCGGTCCTCTTCACCCACCGCCGCTCGCTCTCTCGTTCATCTCGCCCTCTCCCCGATCGCTATGCTTTTCCTCTACGGTTTCTGTACCCTGGCGCATTTCTCCCACGAGCGTTTTACCCCTTGGCGAGAACCGACAAAATTCATCCCGTCCTATACTCACTCTCTCTCGTCCCTGTCGGTGTGTACCAACGGCAAGCACCACCGTCGGTACCCGCCGCCGTCAAGGCAACATCAGAAGAGATCCACACCACTACCATCCGTGCCATTCCCCTGTAGCACGCAATCACGCCATAGACCCCTCCCCCACCCCCTCTCGTTGCGAGAGCAACTTCCACGCGGGAAACTATAGCGACGCAACTCGACTTTCTACCGGAGGTGGAAAAGGTGTTCCGTATAACCTTGTAAGCAACGCGCGGTTTAGAGACCGAAGTAGAAAATTGTCCCTCAGGCGGCCAAATCCGGCTCTCTCGACATCGGGAATTAAATGATAGAGGCTCATCGTCTTGTTTCATTATAGGTCACAAGGCGAAAGACCGGCAGGTTCGCAAATTATCTCGGATTTCGAAGATTTTTTTTTTTGTTTTCTTATTCTTCTTTGACCAATAACGGGATGCTATAAGTGCTGATTTTGTTTCGCTTCAGTTCAGCAATGTTAACCTTTTTCGCTGTTCATAATAAGCGGTTCTTAAATTTGAAAAATGGTCATAATAGTTATTAAAAATGGTATATCCCTTTGGACCTTAGCACTCCGACTCGAGGAATAGGTGGGGTAAGGGGAAAGGGGCGGGGCGACGGGGGCAAAGGTTGCCGTAGCAACGGTCGTCATAGCAACGGTCACCATAGCAACCGTTGCCATAGCAAACCATATTTAGAATATTTCGGGCTGAGGGGCCGTTTTAAGAGAGGAAAAAAAAATGTAACCCTTCTCAGGAAAGTGAAATAGTAGGGGGCTTAGAATTATTTTTATTTAGAGGGCCGTTATTGCCTATAAAACAATTATTGTAATAATTACATATTATGACTAACTTACTTATTATTAGTATTATTATTATTATTTTTCATTGCTACTTTATCAAATGAATGTTCCCTCGGTATTTATTACGATTTAACATCTTTATCGCTCAATTCGTTGCACGATATTCCTCCAATTAGCTGTTTCCGAACTCTGTCGGAAATATGGAACTCGATCGCGCAGTTGTGACCGCGTAACTATATGCGTCTCCCTACTCGGGGAAACTTCTCTACCTAATAACCACCAGTTATATTGCAAGAACCGAAGGATCGACGAGCCATCCAATTGTGAACGAACGGTTAATATCCAGCGTCTGAATCTCCACAATACTCAAATAATTACTCGTGAAAGATTACTACGCTATTTTGCTCCGGAATGCGAAAATAACTGTTCATTCGAGGAGCTTTCCACGTTGCAATTTTACCTCGGAGGACACGTGCGCGCATTGGCGCGGCAACGAAACTCTACCCGAGTTGAAAAACAAGACAGGCAGCGCCTGATTGTTCTTTTGGATGCAGTTCAATTTTGCACGTACCTCAATCGGGACGGAATTCACGTCGGGGAATTACCCAAGAACCAATCACGTTCGAACTCTCTAAATTTACGATTTTTCTCATTCCATCGACTTAACACTCTGTATCGCAATTCCACCAAGTGTTACCTGTATATATATATACATGTAGTATATACATAGAATAAGGTATATAAGGTATTGCGGAAGAAAAGAGAATGCGCAGTAAAGAGGAGCGGCGCAAGATGGAAATTTGTTAAAAAAAAAAAGTTAGAAAAGTGAGATTAAAAATTTTACGATTATTTAAAAAAGAATAAAAAAAAAGGTCAATAAAGAGACAATAATTGTAATAAGATTTAAAAAATAATGATGATAATTTATAAATAACAGAAATCGAGAAATAATTCAAATTTTGAGTTAATTTTCCCCAAATTCGTCTCAATTTTAAGCTGAACCTTTCATTTCACTTATTTCTCAATCACAATCGTCGTCTTCGACTATAATTCGTAATTGAAATTTTTTTTTCAAAGCAGTAGATGTAGAGTAAAATATTTACATCATATGTACCCAGAGGTAAAAAATGTTATCGGAGAAAGACAAATTCAAGAGACTCGCGCAAAGGTTTGAAAATGTATATTTTTGGATTGGCCTTCGGGTAGCCATAGCTACAGGATAATACCGATGATCTGTCTCTGGTTGATACTGCCTGCGTGTACAACGTAGATTTGTGTTCGCTCCACTATCCGCCTAATTTAGCATGCTATGCTATGTCTGACCGCTGGGGTCGCAAAGCACTCCACTGGGTGCGTTATCCACACCGATAGACGAATTGGTACACGCGTAATCGGTATAAATCGATATTACGTCAGTGTCATAGTTTCGTGATTGATTCAACTCGACTAGACTAGAATATTTCGATTCGTCCGTTGATAAACATCGCGGATGCGACTTATCGATCGCGCGGAATGCGTTTGTGTTGCAAACAAATCGATACGGGAATATGGGTTCTTAAAAAATTGAGGATTGTCAACCGCGCAAGCAATGGCTTGTGTCACGTGTTACAGACGGATGCGTTTCGTTTCTCGATAACCGCTGGAACGTGGGTACGGTTTTCAAAACGAAATAACATCGGTTAGGGTTGCGCTTTGATCGAAAAATATATTACAGGTGTCGATCGTTATGGCAATCACTAGTAGTTGCAGACAATTCAATACCGATGTACGGATTATCGATATCGAAACAAACGCCCAAACGGGTGGTTTGAGGAACAGAATCGCTTTGCCTGGTGGAAGACATGTAATAACGATACTATCGATGGAAAATATCGACGAATTTGTCGGAGAGTTTACTGGCGATAACTACCGTGAAAGTTTCTAATATTTCCTGATACGGTTATGTCGTAGAATAAGTAAGCAACTGATCGAACGAATTACCGAACGATCGCGTGTCTGACCATTACCGGCGATAACCACTGGAGTCCTTGTGCGAGACATTGGAAACCCTGCGTTGAGTTGGAACACGTGTTTTGCCAGAGTGCAAAGACACGGGGAGTCACGGAGATTCAAATAGCACCCCTCTTCCCCCCCCCCCCCCCCTCCTTCGCCCCGCATATATTCGTATACACGTCCAAGCGTTTCAGGATATTTATTGGATCGAAGAAACGCGAACACGATGGCTTCTCGCAAATTGTGGTAGATGAACCGTCTGCATGACGGCTAGTGGCCGCTACTACGCTTCGTTGCTAATGGACGACTATCGTCCGACCGAACGCGGTTCATGACCACTGAACCCGAGTCTCTCGGACACTATGTGTTAATGGCGGACAAATCACGATTTACCGCACACAAAGCGTTCCTCCGTTTCTCCTGTTGGATTGAAGAATAAATTTGATATTACGAAAAAAAAAAAAAAAAAAATTTGAAAATTTGAAAACTTTTGATGAAAAAAAAAGTGTAATAAACAAATTGTGTTAAGGGGGTCAAGTCACTGAAAATATGGCGATTTCCGTCAAAGTATCATTTTTTCTTCCGACGACACAAAAATAAATAAAAATGTTATTATAACAAAAAATCTTTGACGAATTTTTTTACACGTTGAAAAAAAAATCGATTTAGGATTCCTATTGGTCAACATTTTAATTACCGGTATCCCTACTCTCCAAATTTAACTTCGATTCCCCACTGGCGTTGTAAAACGATTACGTGCCGAAAGTTGGGATCGCGTGTAATGACGAACATCGTATCGAGTAATAAACTTGTAAATAAACTCATCGAATGTTTCGCCGTTAACAAGTGACAATCGCGTAACAATTCTATTCGAACGTTCGATGGCAGTTTAATTGAGTCGAAAATCGCATTTCGACACGAAGGCTCAGTGTTCGTTGAGGGCGGTACATCGCGACGATAACTATGTTATCCACGGTAGGGAGAGCCCGATGATTATAACAATGATGCAATTGTTGTAAAACTCGATGAACCAATGAGCTTTGCTCGTGTATTCGTTGCTACGCCCATGTGCGTTACACGAGGATTCGCGTATTCATTCCGGAAAAATAGTTTCATCGTATCGCGCAACTTCGGCTCATGTAAAATTCACTTTCATTAGTTAGAACGAGTTTCTCCGTATCCCACGAGCGTAGATACGAACGAATGCAAAACGAAATGACCAAAAACTACGCGGCGATTAGCCGAATGGGATTTTCCGCTCGGCGGTGGCGCAAAGCTTTTTGCGTGTACGAATGGACGCTTAGTACTGATTAAAAAAAATAAATAATGGGTGCGCAACGCCCAAACGCTCGAAATTAGAGGTTTCCAGGACGATCGTAGTTACGCGCTTCGGCTTAATATCCCGTAAAATCCAAAACAGTTTGCACCGGACGATTTCTGTTCCGAGCTTTCTGTGCGCAAATTAACCGAAGAATCTTGAAAATCGTTGTACGAGTATTCCCCGGGTAAGCGAAGCACGAATCGTGCGTTTTTCAACTGCAGCACAAAATTATACGATAGACATTCTTGTTCCTGGAGAAGATATCGCGCACCACCTGTGTGCCAGAGGAGAATAATCGAAACTCCCTACGGACAGATTCGGAGCTTAAAATATATGGCAGTCGCGGTCGCTTCTCGAATGGTTTTCTTCCATATATTACAAGTTTCATTTTGGCGTTCTTGACCAACGATCGTAGTTTTTAGCGCGGTAAACTTTTAATAAAAAATAAATAAAAAAAAAAAAAAAAAAATTTAATAAAAAATAAATAAAATCTTAATTTTATTTATTAAAATTATCCAAATTAAATAATCAAATAATAATAATAATATTACCAATTATTAATAATGTAATTATAATTTAATTTTTTTTTTAATTCAAATTATTGAAACTTAATTTTTTTTTGTCACATAAGTAAAAGAAAAAAAAAAATTTCGAAAAATCGAACTTTATGAAAGTTCGAGCAGCTGCGCTTTTTTTTTCGAAGTTTTTCCTCGACACTTTGGCGTATGGGGATTTCACCTCAGTGGCCAATAAACTCTGTACTCGAGATGTTGTTTTCTGCAGTAGAAAAATAACACTTTGGATCGTATCGTGAGTGTTCCCTTCGGACCATCGTAACCGCGTTTCACACTGTAACTGGAACCAAGTGCAGTATACAATCCCATACGTGTGGCAGGTCGGGACGTTGGCTAGAATACGAATTCTCTTTTATCCGTTATAAAATCGAGACGCGGGTGATACCAGGTGTGAAATATTTTCATGGGACACTAAGCTTCCAATATTCCGGAAGTTCTAACGGTATAAATCAACGCGAATCTCCGCCGTTTCTCCGCTCTATCGCTCGTCGCTTTTCTTAGCCTTCATTCATTTTTCTTTTTTTCTTTTATTTTCGAAACTCTTGTTCCATCAATTCTCAATACCGACTACTGTATCATCTTCCCGGTCGTGTATTCCAACCACGATCCCAACGGAATATGGTGAATATTTCATTCACACACTTAAATATCGCGCGCAGTGTCCTCTATAGAACTCTTAAAAAAAAAAAAAATTCAACCAATTAATTTTTCTGACTAAATTTTTTTTTGAATTTTACTCCATTTTTTCTAATACCGACGGTAAAACGGCGAAACAGCTTTTTTCGCGGGCAATACTTCGATGGGTGACCGCTTAGCCGCGCGTTGGCCTGCGCATCAATCGTTGAGCGGGAGGCTCATTCTTCTGAGACTTAAGTGTTTTCTGCACATTTCCCAAGTGCAAAAAATACCGAAAAATCAGTAGAATATGGCCGTCTGTACCGACACGTGTTTTCGGCAGCTTTGCCGTGTCCCCGGCAAATGCGGTACAGTGTAGCTAAGTCCGCTGCGAACGCACAGGAAATAGATTAGCGGAGTGCGGGTAGTGAGTGTTAGGTGAGGAAAATCGTAAAAATCCGGAACGGTTTTTCCGGTATCGGTAGAATGAGGGTAACACTACCTAACCTAACCTAACCAATTTTATTTTGCTAACAAAAAAAATTGACGTTCTCAATAAGAACGACTCTCTCGAGAATGTTGCAAATTAAGGACGCGATGAAGTTGAGTTATAAGTTGCCACACAAAAAATTCTCCGAAGAAAAAAATAAACCCAAGAGATTCATGCATTCTTTTTTCTCCCCTCGGCGCACTCGAGAGTTGTCGCTTGTCGTAACCGAGTGCAAGAGTCTAGTCGGCGACGAGTCTCCGAGAGCTTCGCTCACGCGTTCGTTTTTCTCGCTCCTCGCGGTTTTGTAGGAGGATTAATGTGCTTTCACGAAAGCTCTTGTGAAGATTACGGGAAAGCGGCTACTTGTACTCGTCGTAGTTACACTCGGCAAACACCTAGATATGGAATGGAGGAGGTCTTATACACCACAACGCTCCGGTAGAGTTCAAGTCCGTGTCTCGCGCCGCGGCACCGATTGAACCGCCCCATTAGGCGTTTTTTTTTTTTTTTGCGCCGCTAATTGAATCGCCATATGAACGGAGTCAGAACCAACGCTTTCGCGCCCTGTTGACCGCCGGATCGTACGAATAACCACCTATAGCTATCACTCCCTCCCCCGCTGAGTAATACTGTATACCTCACTTGTAGTACCGGCCTACATGCACACTTTGCTGGAACGTATGTAGCTATGAAATTAAGCTCGGCACTGCCCATTATCGTTAGAGCTCGTTTGCACGTTCGCCGACCGTTTACACGCCAACGAACTGCGAATTCGCGCCACGGAATCTCTCGTTGTTATCGTCCCACCGCGACGCAAGCGTTACGCCATTTTCAGCTTTTCCAAAGTGATACTTTAACCAAGTATTGTCATTATAATAATTACGCGGTTTGTTAAACATCGCTAGTTGATTAAAATCTCGAGGAACGAGTTTTTCACTATTTGCGAATTTCAAAATCTTCGAAAATTTAACGGCACAAAAAAATTGTGAAAAAAACGCTGATAAAAAAAAATGTCCTGGAAATGAAAGGGTAAAAAAAAAACTCTGATCGATGGCGCGTTACCTGTGTCGTTTTCTCGAGTTAAGTACAAAGCTTCGTCATCACTCGGGCTTTCGCAGTGAAACATAGACGAAGGATATAAAATAAAAAGTAGTGTATGAAACGAGAGTAAAAAAAGTCGTGAAAAAACGTGTTTTCGGGTTCGTCGATGCGAGACTGTCGGAATAAGGGATGGAATATTTCCAATTTCGTTGTTTTTGGCCTCTCGTCACGGCATTGAAAATCATATTTTACTCCGTGCAGAAAAATATATTTTTATACATGCAGAATTTGCAGTGTGTGCACATCGAAACGAGAAACCCTGGACACCCCCTTTGTGCGCGATGTATAGAGAAAATTTGTTCTCCATGCAAATTGTATATAACCGTAGAGTACATGAAGCGCATATGAATATATTTGCGGGAGTAAAAAACTTCTGCATACTCTCTATTCGCGAAGCATATCGGGAGAGAGTTATCGGTGGGTAGTATCCGGTCGGCAGAGTACATAAGACAGTCGGTCTAGCGGAAGAGAAAGAGCCAAGTGGAGTGAGCAGAGGGAAACTCCACTCGCAAACTGGTACGAAGTTACGTGACCCGTTGGACCTCATAGCACACCCGATACACATCTTGCTTACAGATCTCTCGCCTCTTGTCCTCGAGTAACGAGATTCTCGAAATATACGTGATATTCGCGCCTCGTGCCTATTTATTACTTTTTTTTTTCTTTCCTCCCCCTCAGTCACTCATTTTTTTTTAGCCCCCGGAATGACAACTGACTCGGGATAAAAATAACGAATTTACGAAGAATTATTTCGCGCCTTCGCCGTTACCAACGGATGGTAACCATGGTAAATCTCGTTCAGCCTCGTTGAAAGTAACCAAGTGGATTAGGGTGGATTCATTAGAAAGTTTGGCGGGATAATAATCTCAAAGTTCGATATTACGATTTTTTTTTCCTCGCTTCTCTTACGAAATTCGCCCGGGCGGAAGGGTTGAACTGAGCCTCGGGCATTAAACGCCAATACGCTTAACACTATTAAGCTTTCCGGTGAAGAAAAAAAAAAAAAATTACGAGCATTCGAATTGTACACGAAACTTATAAAAGCGCTCGCGAAGATATGGGGGTAACGTTGTTGGGGTATAAACGGCTTTTCGAGAGCTCTAGGCTTTTGTACCGGTGATTCGTGTAATTATATTAAATCCACGCTAATCCACGGGCGCGTTGCACAAACGAACTTCCGCGACTTTCTCGTTCTCTCAGATCTTCTCATCACGATAGAACGATAATGTTTCCACAAACTGTACTATTGTTGCGGTTGTAACGGACTGTTAAAAACAGATAACTTACGTCGCAACAGATCTGATTCGCTAGTAAAAAAAAAAAAAAAAAAAAAAAAATTAAAGTTTGAATGAGAACAACGGAGCATATCGCTTTTTTGTCCTTTCGCTAACGATAATGTTCAACCATTTCGTTATAAGTTCCAAAAGTAAGCGTCGGCAGATATATTGACTTCACAGTCCCTTCGGAGAGTTCCCCTTTTCCTTGCCGATTGAACACGAAAACAAAAACAAAACAAAAAATCTCAAACTTCGGATATTATCGTTTAAAACGCTTATCAATGCTGTCAGTAGAAATAGGAAGGAGGGAAAACTTTGCTCCGTTTTTATTTATTATTCAAAGAATCTTCGATCTCTTTACCGGAAGATTTATTCTTCATTGAGTCCGCTAATCTGTCGTCAATTATGTGCGAATAATAATTTTTTTTAACCACAATTATTAATAGTATAAAAATTAATGTATGAAAAAGAAAGTTATATAATTATTCTTTATTTCACTTTTTACTGAATACTTTTTTAAAAAATTAATTTCTTTTTAAGTCTAAAGTTTTTGTAATTTTTGTAATTTACGATGTTTTCGATTGTTTAATTAACTTTATACCACTACTATACATATATCGAGATCCAACGATATTGCTAATAGAATCGCAATATTAGAGTTCTGAAATTGAGACGATTTTGAGAATCCAAGAAAAAGGATTGTAGACGAGAACCCGAGATCCTCGGACTAACAGAGTCTCAGTTACCAGCGTTGTATTGGTATTTAACGCGCCTCCCACTCCCTCGCTTGGCTAATCCTCCCATCCGTTACAGGTTTCGAAACTCGGCTTATCCCAGCCAATTCTCACGTCGCGATCGTTCTCGCTTGTACATAAGCTTTTATATAGATACCTCATGTATCCTCGCTATGTTAGTCGTTCTATGTGCACACAGGAGTGACTCACGTTGCTTTCTACACTTTGGTCAACTCGAAGGCGCCTCTGCGCGCCCGTAAAATCCTTCGAACTTCGATGTATTATTCCCGATCTTAGATATTCCTTCGTCCTTTCAACCAATATATGCGAATTGATAGCAATCCGGAAAACGTAAAAAAGACGTGACGCGGATTGTGAAGCATTCGACGAATTCTAAGATTTATATATAAAACAAAAGTTATTTCAAGACTTTTTCATGATAAGAACCGGTGATCCATACTCGCGACTTTAAATCGATAGGTCTTCGAACATTATATATATATAGAAAATACGATATAGGGCTATATACTCGAATCGGCGTGAAGTACGAAGGGAGAGAACGGACGGAGCTTATGGCGCGTAATGTATGATGTTATAAAGGTGTCCTCGTTCCCATTAGAAGGGAATCGGCTCATATCTCATCGCTTGGCGAGTACCACCGTTAGGAGAAGGGGGAAGAGTTCGTAGTTCGATTTTCATTAAATTAAACTCTCGTTGTTGGAGCGTACAGATTCGCAGCTGGTGGTATGACATCGCTGTTCGATTTCAACGTATACTATACCACGTACTATATATCGTTTATACGTTTCTCGACCGCGAGATCCTCGAGATTGAACGATGCAATTGTCCGGAAAATCATCGGAGATACTTGACCTCTCTAAGCTCGACATGCACACATATATCTCGCGGTGTCGAGAAAATAACAAAAAACGAACAAAATGGTTTGTCAAAAGCGAGAGTTGCAATTCGCTGCAACTCTCGCGATGACTTTGACGAACGAATTGTAACAATGATCAACGATCCTCGGGTCTGAATGAATTTGATTTAGACGTATCAGAGGAAAAAAAAAAAACAAATACTCGATGAAGCAAACACGCGGTGAATCCATCGTCGTGCAAATTGAACAATTGATATGATTTACGGTTGCGAAAGAGAGAGGGGATTCCCCTCAGTTATTCTCTTTGCTATCCGCAGCGGTCAAATTGGAGACGAGTCATTTTTCCTTATCTCATGCGTCATACCCTTTTGTTGCGAACCGATCGATGCTTTTATTGGGAAAAACACATAGACGCCTCGGCGAGAGGAGGAGCTAAAGCGAAACCGTCGACGATACCACTGCTGCTGGTCGTGGTGGTGGTGCTTGGCGCCCGTTTGTAGGAAAAGGGTCGGATCGCGCGGGTTGCGTTAACGTGTGCGCCCGACGATAGCTAGCTGCTGCTGCTGCTGTTGCTGCCGAGACGCTCGGTGGAAAGTTGACTGGACGATGGACAGGAGGATAAAGTGGTTCGGAATGGAGAGACCTCGGGGAAGCCCCGAGTTTGTAGTCTATACACGCTGTGTATAGCTCGATGTGCCTTGGATGCGGATGCTTTTTCATCCCTCTCTCACCCTCGATAAAGAGAACGTCTATATACACTGCTAGACTGGTGGGTACTCTTCGATGGAGGACTCCTCGTTGTCGAACAAACTTTTACGAAACAAACACCTACCCATCCTAACCCCCAGACGCAAGGAGGCGAATGCGGCTCCTGTGAAACACGTGTGAAAAGGTCGCGGCAAGTTTTTTTTTTTTTTTTATCGATAGCCTCTCGAGAACATTTCGCTACCTATCGTCTTCGAGGATAATTGACAAGTCCAATAATCGTTAATCAATCAATTATTACACGTCCAATAGAGCCACATAACTTTCCCTGACTTTCCCTGAAAAAAAAAAGCGCGAAAAAAGCTCTGCGCCTTTCCGTCGAATATCGTCGAGAACATTTTACCGGCTTATCGAGTTCGAGGATAATTGCCGAGTGCAATAGTCGATTTATCAATTATCGCTTGCAAAAACCGGTAGATAATTTATTGGGTTGTGCCAATGAACGTTTTTGCAAAGAATTCTTGAATAGCCGATATCCTGGACACCCTCACCACAGTGTTGGATAATTAATACGTCGTTTCATTAACAAAAAAAAAAAAAAACGAACAGACATCACAGTCCGAAATTATTTGTTTGAATCGAATAAATTTACTCGAATTACGCGGCATCAATTTGTCCTGATATATTATTATTATCATTTTTATTCGTATTTCGGTTAATTTTATTTACATACGAAAAAATAATTTATACCGTTGCATTTGGGTGCATCAAAAAGTGTATCTAATGTGCACAATGCTTTGGCATTGCCGCATAGAAAAAACTGCATAATATAACAGCGGTTGCGATCGTGAGATAGAGACGTTCGAGCTTGTCCTCGCGGTTAGAGAAGTGGGGGGAGGGGAAGGAGGACGGTGGGGGTGGTGGTATGTTTTTATCGGGACCTTCGGAGCCATCGTCGTATATTTTATTTGTCGTTTCGCTCGATCGATCTCTCCTAGACACTCGACGACACAAACGCGTCAAACCCTCTACGTTCGATAATTCCTCGATGTTTTAACAATGCAAGAACCCCTAATGCCAATAATTTCCAATCAATTAAACCATCGAAACGTCGTTAAACCCGCGCATCCTTGCGCATCGATCAAAAATTTATAAAACACGCGCACGTGACAACTCCGATGCTTGCGAAATACTTTTTCGACGATGATAAAATGGGTGCAGACACGTTTCACTAATATGCATCTCGTGATCTTGACAACGTAAACCGAACACGATCGTGTTTCAGTCGAGGTGTGTCCCGCCGTTGAAAACCTTTCACGAATAATTCGCCGCTGCTGTACGTTCGACAACGGCTCGAACAATATCCGAAAATTATTTAAATTTTAGTCACGGAATTATTATATAACAAACGATGACGAACAAACATCTAAACGGAGTCGGGTTTCTACGACAACTGTGAACAACTATAAGTGCCTAATGGGGTTTTTTTAGTCTAATTTGCATTGCCAAAAAAATTCAAACGATTTATTTTAATTAAAAAAAAATGAGCCGCGCCTACATTTCTATGACTAAAAAGCTTTTCGCTTCATTGTTTTCTTTTTTTTTTTTTTTTTAAGTAATTTTCCATTCGTGAATCGATTAATTATTCGAAGGATTCGCTTTTTCCGGTCAATTATACACCTCTTTTGTCTGCCTTTCAATCTCTATTTCCACACGTTGTTTCTATATCAATATTGGTCTTTTGTTGTATATACAACCACTGGAAATAAAAACGGAATGTCAGAGCGAGTTGTGCCGTATGTTACCGGCGGCAACTCTTTACGTTGCCCGCTGGTTATTTAGAACCCGGTACTTTATACATAAGTTAGTGCGAGGCTTCCTCGTGTGCCAATCGATTATCATCCGTTCTCGAGGTCACTTGGCCGCGGTGCAGTTGCGCCCCCGCCCCCGCGATGCTTCGCGGCACAAAAAAAGAAAAAAAAAAAAAAACGAAAGAAAGAACGATTACCAGAAACGGACCATTGGCTATTTCGCTTCTTTATTCTCTCGTCCCTCGCTCTCCTCTGTGTCTCGACCCTCATCCGAATTATTGGCAGGTATTTCGACCTCCACTCCCACCCGTACACCCCGGTGCAGTATCCGAGCGCGTGAAGCTATAACTCTCGTTTTCCGAACGCTCGAGTGCGCTCGACGAGAGACGAAAATAAAAAGAAAGATAGATAAAGCAAAGAATGAACGGACCGTGGTCGTTAAACCAACCAAGTGTCACGATACGCACAGCCGCGTGTACTCATTATACTCCAGTGATCAGAATTCGATGAGGAATTGTGGCGATTGTTCGTCTGATCCGGAAAAACATTTTTTGATGAATGGAATTAAAGAAAAAAAAAAATTAAATATTTATTCATAACAACAATAAATAATAATAAATAATAAAAAAAAAACAGGAAGAATTTCATTTGCTGTTACAAAGTTCGAAATAAATAAGATATTGAATTATTATTGAATAATAAATATAATTCAATATTTTAATTATTTTGGACTTTATATTTAAAAAAAAATAACTTCGTGATGTTTAAAAAAAATTTATCTGTTATTATTATTATTAACTCTTTGAAAAATTTTCATCGAAATTATCGTCGTATAATAGAAATATATGTGAAAGGAAAATACAGGCTTTGAATTCGCCGTCTGACAAAACGCGGACTGTAACCACTTAATTTTCTCTCGTCACATATATCGGCAATTGAACTCGTCCGGAGCGTTTCAACAACGATCGCGACCCATAACCCTTTCGCGCGCGCGCTCACGAATGCGAATAACAATAGTAGTTGGTACAGCAGATTCCCAGTGTGGGATGATGCGAGCGTCCGGGAATGATAGACGTAATAAAACCGAACGAGAACTGGAGAGGGAGCGAGGAAACGAAGAAAGGGAGAAAGAGTTCTCGGTTACGCCGAATCGATGATCAGCCGCGTGATTGTATCTCTGTGTTTGGCGAGATACACAGGAGAGCCCCTTCTCCTGTTACACGACATCGCGAGATAAACGGATGTTGTAGTGTATCCCTAAAACCCGATGACGGCTGTTACCGGCAGCCAGAGATGCGAAAATCGTGTTTCACGTTGGTAGAAAACTGTTCTCTCAAATGCGCGACGCGCTGACGAGCGACAAAAACATTCAAACAGATACATCTACTACTGTTTATAACTATAGCGTGCAAAAAATCATGAAATTTTGCGCTAAAAAACGAAAAATAAAATACAAAGATGCCAACGAATCGAAGAATTCTATTGTGGCTATGAGCAATGCTCGAAACGACAACACATCTTGGAAAAAAAAAATAAAAAAAAATTATGCAGGTTCGAAGTGGTTACGGGTGATTTGTGGCTGTGAGGGGTACTGGTGGTTCGTTCTCACTATCCTATTTGCCAAATACATAATGTTGGTGTTTTGATTTTTTCTTTATTGGCTTCGTCGGCCAATAAAAGAACGTGAATGGTGGGTGAAACGGTTACGGGTGAACGAAAACTACACCGTGAATTGATATACACAATAGTAACAGAACATTGTTATCAATCTGGATAAACGTGTGTGTGTTTTTAAAAATTCCCACCGCTTTGACGTATGTGACGGTCTCGGCGGTAGCCTCGGTGAGTGCGCGCCGCAATCTCGAGCGTCGAACCTGCGACAGCGTTCGTGGACAGAGAACGACGCCCTGCGTACCGGAACCGGAACCAGAGACCGAAGCTGAGCCGGAACTTGCGACCGGCGGCGGAGGCGTGGTTGCCGTTGTAGTCGGCGACGATTTGCACCACCACGGAAACTGAGTGCGGGTTTATCAGGGGTTAATTTATCGATGACAGTAAAAGAAGAAGAAGAAAAAGTAACACAATTAATAAACACAAAACTACATTATTAATTATTATTTTTAATTAAAATTATATCATAAGGCATTCGAATATTTCGGAATTTTGTCGGATGGGTTTAAGTCTGATTGAAATTTTTTTGAAAATTTTTGAAAATTACGTTATTAATATTGTTAATAAATTAATAAATTGTAAATAGTAGAAATTTTACCGAACTGAGTGCTTTTTTCTAAAAAGTTATTTCGCCGATAACGGAAAAGTAAAAAATACAATTAACAAATACAATGCTACATTATTAATAATTATTTGCAATAAAGATTATCGTGTAAAAGATGATATTACGAGGAATTTGAATATTCGGGAATTTTGTTGGATAGGTTTAGTCTATTTGGAGGTTATTAATATTCCTAATAAATTAATAAATTATGAATAATTAACACGTTATCGAAAGATCGTTCTTTTCAAAAAGAGTTAATCTACCGATGACAGTAAAAAAGAGAAAAAAAATTAACAAGTACAAAATTACATTATTCATTATTATTGGGAACAAAAATTATCGTGTAAAAAATGATATCACAAGGTATCCGAAAATTCGGAAATTTTGTCGGGTAATGGGGTCTTATCTATTTTGGAGAATAACTATCGTTATTAATATTGTTATTATTATTAATTAATTATCGTGTTGAGAGAAAGGGTATCGGGATTAAGTGACACACTACACTATGCGGATGTATTATGGATAGTTAAAAGTTGATCGGTACGGAAATCGACGCCGGGCTATGGGGATATACTTTACTACCGCTACTTTGATCTAATTCTACTCTGGTGTGGCTGCCGCTGGGAGCTATTTCCATTGGCTACGGGTTTCCGGCTTCTGCGGGACATTCAATTGGCATTAATTATCGGGCAATACTGCAACTCCACCGCTGGATTCGCACGTGCTACGAAAGTGCCTCATCCATTTACTCTTCTGGGAATTTACTCTTCTGAGATTGCGCAACAGACTTAGAACTCTTGCTGTATACTTTGGGGGGATTTGGATGAGATACGTGAGAGAGTTTTGGGAGTGAGCATTTTTTTCTTAATTGGAGCAAAGCTTCTGGACTTTTGGAATATTTATAAGACAGCGAAATAGCGGCGAGTAGCTTTTGCCTGCATAAGTTTCTCCGCAAAAACGTTTTCACGCGATGTATAGTTTTCTGTTAACGAGGTTCGAATCAATATACTGGTAACGAAGATATTTAAAAAAACACAGAGAAACATTCACAAAATTAATATTCCGTTAACGAACCCATCGATATATTTGTTATACAAAAAAGAATACACCATAATTTCCATATAGTTATGAAACATTCGTACACAAAGGATTAAAAATAAAAATAATAACGCACCTGACAGTATAATTGAACGGCATATCGAACGTTCGTACACACCAACGTATGTACACCTAACACAGAGAACATTGAAATATTGAAAAAAATAAAATAAAATAAACTGCTGAGTTGAAATCAGAATCGAATCGTATATACCAAAGGGTAAAAATGTTACTGCACACGATAGCGATGTGAGTAGAAGTAAAACATTCACGATTACTCATCGCAGCGGATAATATTGAACGCCAATATCCTTTTGCATCGACAAAAAAAAACGTTTTTCTCGAAAAAAAAAAAAAAAAAAAAAAATATAGCAAAAGCATAAAAAAAAATTTGGCTCGCGCGACACACGTACAGAGAGATATTTATAGCTTGAAAAAAACGTCGAACACGTATACACATTCGTAAAACATTGACATCTGTAGAAATAAAAGTATTTGCGACGGTGGTGTTCCCAATGGGAGTAATATCGTTGAACGTTCGTGAAAAATTCGGTAGCGCGGTACGGAAAAACGAAGGCGAGTTTACCGGGGGGTGGTGTCTTACTTTGCAACGAGAACCGCAGTCATGATTGTAGCTCGTTGGCACGTGGCCAAAAGCTGACAGGAAGACTTTTCCTATCTTTCGAGGAGCGCAGAAACGACACGAGGGAAGGTAGAGCTCTTGATCTATATATGTGTGTGTGTTGTCGTTTTCAACCCTGAAGCACTAATGACTCGTTCCCAGTCCCTGCAGACGGTGCCCCTGCCTCTTGACTCTTTTCGTCTTCAACCCCCCCCCCCCCTTCGCGCGGTTCCGACATTCATCGGGAAAAAGATAACCGAACTAACAACTGCCGGGAGGGATCTGTGCTTTCATTTTTATCCTAGCTAACTGCCGCAAGCAGCTTAGGCAGTAATGTTGATAGTAGTAGCTACGGTACTGAGTCACCCGACTGAGAAACATAAAGTCAACTGCCCCACATAAAATGCGCCCTAAAAGACTCAAATCCCTTCTTTGAACAAAAAAAAGCCTGGCGAGCCATTTTATACTCTTCATTAAGCATTTTTTCTCTTTGGTTTCTTCCGGTCAATCCGAACAAACGAGCTAATTTATCGATCGCCGAAAGAGCTTATCAGGCGTGACCGTTGGCTGCATCGGGGAGATATTTCACGCGAAATATTCGCGAATCACGACTGTGTAATGGACGTTCATTCGGTTGTCCGATAAACCCGCCGAATTCCGGACTGTTGCGTCGGTATTATAGATCGGAGGCTTTCAGAGACGGGGGCGGGGGGAAAGCTTTATACCGAACACACGGGGGAAATATAGGGGCTGCGATCCGGTGAACCGCGTCCTTCGCGAATGGTACACGATCGAGAATCGTTTGCGGTGAATTACGCTATTGTATTGATTTACGACGTTTGGAGAACTATTTCGCCGCTGCAACGCACGCAGATGTGTCCGTGTCTGCTTGGCTTTCCGTTTATATTAGTACTTTACGAAGCTTGCGTTTGGTATTTTAGGGCGATTCGGCGATTTTAGGCAGTAGAGGAATTAAACACTTTTTTAAAAATGAAAAAAAAAAAAAAAAATGGTGTCACGAAGGTTATGCGATTGTCGGTAATTGTGTTTTGATTATGTAAAAAATTTCCTAATTTAAATTCGAGGTATTCAAGAATTGAATATTAAATATTGTCGAAGTGTAATTTTTTTTTTTATACAATAAATTCTAAAAATCGCGTTATAGTCGGCCCTAAAAGTATTTTTATTTTTAATAAAAAAATGTTTTAGCGGTAAGAAAATAAACTCGTTTTTTTAAACTTGATATTGCCAAAAGGGTCTCTTGATCGTAATAAATGTACTCGAGTTCTGCCGACGAAAGCTTAAAAAAAAAAACAATTTTTACGTTTTTTTTTTTTTTCTTTTTTTTTTTCAGCGCGAGCTTCCCTCCCTATGTTCCCGGGCATGCAGGCTTGTCCTGTAGCGAAGATATACAGCGTGTAATAAAGCTGTCGAGTGACGAAAGTGGTAAAATATATCATCGAGGCATCTCCGCGTCCGTTAAGATCACAGAAATGCTCCAACGCACCCCGGCGACACACGGACGGACGACATCAACGCGGCTCCTCCCGTAAGTGATGAAATACCTTTTTATTTTATTTTTATTATGAAAAATGGAGATCGTAAAAAAAATTTTGAATATCGCATTTATCACAATGAAAACTATCCGTTAAAGATAAACTACGAGCTTTAGAAAGTTTATATGCGTCAAAAGTCGAATGTTAAAATTTCGTGTCGGAAATTTTGCCGTCGGTGTATTAAACGGCGGTAATAAACTCGAAATGGTGCATCAAATATTTAATTAACCCGAGTTATAGATGTAGTTTAACGTTGCAGCTAACAAAGGGTACAAAAAATGTTCCAAAAAACAACGAATTAATTGTATTCTGCATTTAACTGAGTTAATTTCTCGGAGTATCCAATTAAAACCGGAAACCTCGTCTCGACGGTTTTTTGCGGAAATAAGACATTGAATGAATGATAAAATTTGTTATTTTAAAATTACACGCGAAATTTTCAGTGTTTTGACAAAATTTGAAAAAAAAAAAAAATTCAACCAAGAAAATTATTGTAGAATTAATCTTTTTTAGCTTGTAAATCGATTTTCTACGAAAATAATTCAAATTCAATCTAAAAACAATTTAGTTCGGCGCTCGAATTTTGCGGGGAAAAAAAAGTGTTTTCCTCGATACGGGAACAACCGAGAGGATACTTTTTTGCGTCGGGATATTCAGGCATTCACAATGTTTTGTTTCCAAATACAGGAAATCTCCACTTTGCGCCAAAGTACATCCGAGAGCCGCGATCGAAGTGGGTTTTTGGGGATAGTTGAGAGCGGATCGTGAGCCATATTATATATATGTATACGATATGTACGTATAAAGAGCCTCGAAACGCCAGGGGGGTTCGAATCTATAGGGAGGATAAGATGCACGAGGGTTTCTGCTTTAGACATTCTCGATATATTGTCGCGTTTCGTTCAACGATAAAATATAAAAAATTCGGAAAACTTCGAATGCGAATAGGCTATTTATTATTATTGTAGGCATACCGTTTATTTTGTTTATTTTTTTTATTTTATTGTTCGTTTAATTTCAACGCCTTAATTGGTTCCATCAATTGCATTCATTATCCGATGGTATTAATTATTCGCACGTTTATCGTTCTTCTTGTGTACATTTTTTTTTTTTTTCGTAATTCATCAAATAATCACAGAGCTTAAAAAATTGTTTTAATTCCTCAATTTCTGCTTCAATTGAATTAAGGGCGCTTAAACAGTCAGAGGTCTGCGGGCAATAATAAAAAATAAAAAACGAATTTTGGTCGCGGTGCGGTTAATTATACGAGACAACGATAATGAAATGCGCGGCATCGGGGAGAAAACAGCCTGTTGAATCGTTCTCATGCAAAAATGTGAGCGGTTTCCTCGCATTACGCGGGTCACCGATAACACTCTCGGCTCGTTTTTATTCATAAACCTACGAGGATAATTACCTTTTTATTGCTCTCGACAATCCGCACGAATTTTTATAGTCAACATTTTATTATCCTCGAATTTTTTTTTTTCAAATTAAATAATCATAACGGAAGTTGATTTCGAAAAAAAAAAAAAAATTCGCTCCAATATCACTTAAAAGAGATTTGTTCTTTTTTTCTCTCTTATCTACCGTGTCGATCACCGTGGGGGAAGGTCTCCAAGACAAATTGCTCACTCTGCGAAGCATTTCAACCGAAACTCCGCAGTCCCATTCGATAGAAATACGAAGTCCTAAACTCTCACGTATTTTTTTTTGACTCGCGCGTAAGTTCCAGTCAACGCTGCTGGCAATCGCGACAAATAGCCTCTTGGTACGCCGAGTAGTGTCCTCTGTTATAAAATCCTATCGTGTGAATAATTCGGTTATCACGTGTGGCAAGTCTCACTTGCGTCCTCTTTCAACTAAAAAAACCAACCGAATCTCGGTTAGTAGTTTCGATTGCTGCCTGTTGGTGTTTCGCTTAGGGGTGGTTTTGCCGACGGTCGACGTGTCGGTAAAGCATCGTTCTACAGACGCACCCACTGAAAACACAGGGTTCTTCGTTCTCGAGGCGAAGAGTCGAGAAAAAAACAGAGACGTTGAATCTTCGTCTCTCTCTCTCTCTCTTTCTCTCTCTCTCGAGCTTTTTCCGTCGGGGTGGATAATCTTGTACGTGGCGCTTTCCAGATTGATATGCACCGGATTTCCTCGCGTGCTGTACAGCGCAAATTCGATTATATGCCGCTGTGCGCCGTAGTCCATTGAGAGGGTTCGTCAAACCCCCTATATACCGATATACGTTTATGCAATATAGGTATATAATAATGGCATCCGCAAATTATGGAAGCTCTCGGGCTGATGCTGGTTTATAGTTTACCGCGTATAGTCAACCGGACAGTGCATATGCGCGCCTCCATTATCTGCGCTATATGCGTGTATTGTTCAGTCAATGAGTTTCCCTTGACATAACGAAGAGCGACAGCGTCATTAAATGCAAAATCTCGTCGGGTCCGAGATCCCTATACTCTCCTCTTGTCTATTACCATCCGTCGCGGTATAAAAAATGATACTCGCCGTATTAAATCAAATTAAAATAGTAATGCGCCCGCCGGTTATAATCCAATGAATCTTAATTTTCTCGCGAAGTTCTTCGTATTAAAAAATTAAAAAAAAAAAATGATCTCCCTCCGCAACGGAAGAATTCCAATTATTTTCGACGATTACCGTCGTTATCACTCGGATGAACGTTTACGTGCATTTATTTGATTTTTTTTTTTGCGCTTTTGTAATACCCATTAGCCTCCCACAGCTGTGTTGTGCTTCTTCTTCCGCGTAATTTCATCATAGGAAGCCTCTTATGCACGTGAGAATAAAATGCGTATTCACTGCACACCGGTTATCCAAGTTTCTGAATTTTTAGCGATTTGTTTTCAATTCTAAAAGAAGGATATTTTTTTTTGCCTGATTGAGATCGAGAAGCATTTTTTTTATTTGATGACAATAGGACATCGGAATGACTCGTGTTAAAATTCGAGGCCAGAGAAAACGATACGATAAGTCCGCGCCATCGTAACATGCAATTTGCTGACCGAATCGACGGAATAATCATTGTGAATCACACGTTCGCCGAACACCAGTGTACAAGATACTACGATCGAGATAAAAAAAAAGCTGTAGGTTCCTCGGTGTCATAAAAAACAAATGTATATAAAAAACGCGATGCTAAAAATGAGTAAATTTACTCATCGATTTTTTACGAACTTTTTGCCGTTAACAAGACTGTGCAACGCGACAGAAAAGCTACTTAATGTTATCTTGATATTTATATTTTCCCGTAAAATTACCGGGGCTGAGGGGTAAAACGAAGTGCATTCGCAACGCTAAGTGACGATACACCCCGTGTTACTCGAGTACTGTGTAAGTAGGAGAAAACTAGTTATACGGGATACCGGAAAGCGACTACTCGAAGAAAACTTAATTTCGGTAAGTGAGTCAACTGAGTCGAGTGGATTCTCCTTCCGTTTCCTTCGCCGTCGGTTTTTTTTACGGGCAAACGTGGAATTCTCATTTCTCGTCTATTCGAAATAACAAAAAAAACGACACAAAAACGTAGTAATAGCGACATTTCTTTGGCTAGTGAATTCGCTACTGCCGTTGTCCCGAGGAGATTGCAGTCATTCGGACCACCATTATCAAATGTTGCGCGCGAAAAGAAAAATAAAAGCTCTTAATACGGCAAGAACGCTAACAGAATTACGAAAACCGCATTATGCTTTCTCGTAGAAAAAGCTTTATTTTCACGACGAAAAAGTAATTTGAAATTTTTCACGATAATGAGTTCGGAATGTTTGGAAATGGTGGAAAATCGTTTTTTAGTACGAAAATATCTGCAGTATTTTACTGTGAAAATTAATGGTACATTTGATGTACTTGGAAATAAAAATTTAGCAATTATCGTACATAAACCGAAAGTTTAAAAATTCTATCGCGTAAATTTACAAGACGTTCTTAAAATTATGGAAAGAAATTATATTAAAAGAACAAAATTTGTCGTTGTATTGCAGAACATTTTTTAAAATACCGATACACATTTACTTGAAATATTTTACGCCGTTTATGCATAATAGTTTCATATTCTGGTATTGCAAGTAATTTTTTTAGCGATCAAATCACAGATTTTACGAAAATTACGAATATATTAAAAAATTCTCCGTAAGCTTCTATTTACGTGGATTTCGAAAATTTCGCGCGACAAAAAAAAATTGTAACCTTAAATTTTGCAAATTGCTTATACACTATTTTTAATTTTCCTCAAAGTTCCCTCTATGAGAAAAGATTGTGATCAGTTCTTAGATTTCCCGTAGAGGAGGATTCGTGAAAGATGAAAAATATTGAGAAAGAAATCCGCAAAGTTCTAATTTACAATCTTTTTCGTGACATTGGTTGGTCGAAGCCATACGTTTTTTACCTGTCCTGTGATGAAGATCTTGAAAAAAAATTCATTTTTTTTTTTTCGAGGAAAAAAAAACTTAATTCACGAAGCCGAAAAAAGTACTCAAATGGTAAGAAAGAAGGAGGGTTCTGTCTCGGGTATTCGTAATACAAAAAGCTCTTTAGCGGGTAGGTAACGAATTGTGTAGTACAGAAAGTGAATGTCGTTTACCCGTCAAAGAGAAGTTTTCAATGCTCGGCTCGTTCTTTTAAGGCTCTTACTTTGACAAAAGTGATTTGATTATATGGCGCCGTCATTTTGTCAGCTTTCGTCGTAGTAGCGAAGAGACGAGTTCGCGGTACGGCTACCAACGCTTTTATGTAATAAGTAGCTAAGGGCGGAGAGCTTCTCACCGTTGGCTTGCCGGCGGCCAGTTTCTTTTTACCATCCCTTTCGCCGACGGTTTTTATTCGGAAACCTACATAATGCCGCAGTGTGGCGACAGTCCCACTGAATTTTTTTGCCATTGAATTGAAAAAGTGTTCGAAACGAAGTAAATTGTTTAACTGTGTTATTCGACGAAGCGTCGATTAGAAAAAAAAAAAAAGTTGAAAAAAAAAAGTTTCGACTTGATAAATTGCATTCCTGATTCAACAGCCCAAGCGATTTGAGTGATCGATGTTCGTTCAAACAATCGAATTTGATGTTTACGTTCGCCAAGTTATTCAGAGTTCACTCTCTTCTGGGACCGAAAAAAAAAAAAAACGACAGAAAAAATCAAATTGTCGCGACGATAGGCATCGAAAAGCCTCCCCTAATCTCATTTGTTAGTCCGATCGTAAAAAAAAAAGAAAAAAAAAAATTTGCTTCCCTCACGTAGAAAAAGCGGTGACATTTCACACCCCAGCGTGTAGACAGCGGAAACGTAGACTTTGTACAAACATTGACGAAGCTAAAAAAAAAATCACACGCTGAATAAATCGGTCTAAAACTCGATCGTCGAAATTTCGCAAGTGTTATATAATACACAGCAGAAAAACAGGATAAACTAACGCAATAGATCGAAACCAGCGATGTTTTAACGCTCTCCTGAATCGCGATGTCGAGTACGACGCTCGCAGGACGTATTGCTTTGTAGTTAGAGTTCAGTAAGCATTTGCTTTTAGCACTGCAGAGCTCAAGGAGCTCTGAATTTAATCAAAAGCCGTATTGAATATTTCGTTATAGACAGAAAATAGTACAAAGATTCGTAGAGTGCACAGAGAAAGATCTAAAGGAAGTTGGAAAACGAGGAGCCCGATCTTTGGCGTGGATGAACGTAGCGGGAATCAATTGGCCATTATTGTTGTGTATTTCTGCCGGAAATCAGATGGAAGGGGGGGGGGGGGGGGGGGGGGGGGGGTGGGTTTTTAATATTCTTTACCTGTCGAAATTGCCGAATTCCTCCATTGATTCGGAGCGAATCGGCGGCAATGCCGGCTATTCCATCGCCGGGTTCCCGCAGTTGTCTGAGCGATGCCGCACTCGGTGCCGCACCCGAATGAAGGGGACAGCAGCATCCCGAACAGCAGCACGCCGAAGCTTCGGGCTGAGAACTTTGTCGAATAATCCGTGCGCTTGGCGAAGTTGTCACGAGAACCGGCGGTGGTGGTGCTTGACACGGACAGCAGTGGTGGCCGCCGCTCTTGACGCTTTCCCTTTTGAAATTTTCAAATACAAAAAAAAAAAAATTAAAAAAAAATCAAAAAGAATGACAGACTGTAATACGTGAGAGATTTCCTCGTCGTGCCGTTGAGACTTGTCCGACGGTGTAGTAAAGTGTGCAGTATTAGAAACCCACTCGCCTCTTATTCTTGATTCGTAGCCGACTTATCCGAACGCTAATCAAATTTTATGCTATCGCAATTAGCATAAGAAAATTGGGAAAGCTTTTTTTTGTCAACCCTTTTCTCTTCAATTTCTTCCTATTTATCGCCACTGCATTTGGAATTCCGCTCGGGTATCGCACGGTCTCGCACGAGTGTCTACGTGGCTTGACTTTAAACCAATGAAACATAGTGGATTGCAGACTCTGCAGGACTTTGAGTAATGCAATTGTTCGCGGAAATCGAAAAACGCGAGATCGATGAAGGGTTCCGTTCATTTCCTTTAAATTCGATCATTGGTTCGGATATTTCATAAATCGTTGCGAAGTTCGCTATTTATCTCGATCAATGAGACTGCAATCGACGAAACTGAATCTTCAACAATCGAATTGCATCGGATAATTGAACGAATAACAATAAAACACGAAGATACTTTTTGAATCTCGGGAAAAAATTGCTGTTGAAGCGCGACGCTCATTTTCATTTTTATGCAGTATCAACTTTCTAGCGGAATCATATGGTATATACAGCCGGAAACTTACGCGGTGAAAGTCGAATTTTCTTTCGGTCGATTCGAACGTATAAAATTGATTTCCCGGCGGGGATCCCGCGATGCCTATATACGATTACACCGCGACTGGTTCTACCTTACGTACCACCCGCCCGTGGGAAATCGTTGCTCAGCCCTTCACCTAAACGAATTCAGATCGTACGTGCGAAAACTGAAGCAAAAAAAAAAAGGCTACGCACACACTCGGGTCTATAAACCGATAAAACTACGAATTTATTGAAAACACGCGGCTCCAAAATGAAATAAACTTTACGAAAACGCGTCCTAAGAGATTTTTTTTTTTTTCGATCTCATAGATTTATTAGTTTTATCCGAGTAAATTTGATGCGTTTTAGAGTGGTCAAATAATGAGGGCAAATAAAATGATTCTGGAAAGGATTCCGCAGCAATCTGATTATGTGCTCATCGCGGAGTTACGAATTCAAAAATGTCAAGTAGCCGGTGTTCCCCTTTAAGATATGAACGAACACGCGGTTGAGAGTCACATTGCGTCAGGAATTGTGTTTTTTTTTGCTTATCTTATTACCCGAACGAGCAGCTAGATAACTAGACGTGTGACCTTACGAGACGGTGCAGCAAGTGTTGCAAATAAACTCTCGAGTATTTCCGGCTGCCCAATTTCCTACCGGGGAACCTAAATTACAAAAGCTCCGACTCCGGCTATCGCTGTTACTATGGATCTATAGACCGCTATAGCGGCTACCCGGGGACGCGAACATATTTGAAATGCCTCCGTAACTGTGACATCGGCTCGAGTATTATCAAGTTTGGGGCATTTGAGTTGTCGGCATGTCTAGCTGCCCAAGTTACCCGGTATCATTTGCTATCGTGAGACCGGGAAACCGAACCCTCGTCCCACACAATTACCAACTGCGATTAATTGCAAACTGAAAGCTTGTCTGTAACTTCGTCCCCTGGAAATATCCTTGGCGTTTAGCCAGTCATCGTCATGGAAATATTCCCAATTCGCGAACGAATTTATGAATCAACAATGAGCAACGAATATTTTCAATGGCAATCGCGATGGTGAAAAATAAAATGATTAATGTCGGCTGCCCGTTAAAATATCGAGAAACAAAAGATTCTACGTGACCGTTTCACCCGGGGAACGGCCAAAAAAAGCAGTCCATTAAAAGTCGTTCAGACTATCCCGAGATTTATCCCTGAGGATTCGTTTTACCCTCAACTCTCTTTTAACGCGATCGTATCTCACATTTTCTTCACGAAACACACAAAACCGCCAAATCTCGCGAGACAGTCCGACAGTATAGAGTGCTATAAAAAAAATAAAAAGAAATCGTGATATATACGTTTCTAAACTTCGATGTCCAAGAACACGAAGTTACAGATCGTAAAATTCTCCGGCGAAGGGGCCCATCGGAAAAGCCGATGGTGAGGGGATCTTGCGAGAGTTTGGAGGGTCGTTTTACCTTTCAACTTCTTCGGGTTTCACGCTGGTGACTCTGGCTGCTTCAGAAAGTCAAGGAAACTTACACCCGTGAAAACACCGTGAAAATGTCGTCCTACATTATGTTTACCCGAAAACCTGGTTACGGTTTTATCCCAAAAGACACGAGACTACGCATACGGGATAAGAAGAATTCTCAAATTTTCGACATGATAACCCCGAAACAATACGATACGACCCCGGAATCTCTGGTATCTTCTACATTGTGATACTCTTCGTGCCTTTTGTATAGGTCCCGAAACCATTTGATTTAGTTACGCTTCCCGAGTGTGTTCGCCCGTAACTATTCGGGTCGGTGAAGACGCGGGTTGTGTGCGATGTAGTATTTGCGCGGAATACAATCGGACACCAAAATTGGAGCCGCGATGCGGTTAAAGGACTTTGAGATAATCGAGACTACCTCCATGGTAATTTTCGATCGAAAATATATGCAAGAAATACGATACAAAAGTTTGTCGAATTTAATTTAAATACATTTGTATTATCGATGTAATGGTGATATTTTCTTCGTATATTGCTGATCTTTTTTCAATGTATTTTGCATTACATATATTTTTATTACTTTACCCATAAAATAGACGAAATCAGTTACTTAATTAATTGAGCAATTTATTATTTTTATTAAATTGCAATGGTTTTTCAAACACATCTTCGATATATACGATATATACAGAAATGATATATATTGAATATCTAAATTTTTGCTGGAATAAATTAATAATTTATAAAAAAATATATCTATAAAAATAAATTAAATTAATAAACCAATTATTATTTAGAATTTTTTTTTTTTTTTTTTCATAGAATGAAATGTATGTTTTTGCATATATTTTCAATATGTCTATTGCCATCGAGGTGTACTGCAAGTGCGAATAAAAAGAGCAGAATGTTCGGAGTTCGGTGTATATGATTGCGATAGAAAATGATGTGAACGAAGAGATTTTACCTTGAAATGCTGCGAGCCAAGTGCAGTGCCGATGACGGTGCCAGGGATTCCCTTCGATCGCAACGACATCGGTTGTATTGATGCGCTCCGGCGGTTGACAATTGTCGCGTGCGTTGAGGTCCATAAATCGTTGCGAACGTCGACGTGCCGGTTGGACCGAGTGAATGCTGTTGAGCCAAAACTTGTTGAGGCTCACCGTTGCCATCGAGACGGCAATGTAACTCGATGTCCGGCACCGATCTCGTCGACGTATCCTCGTTTGTTCCGCTCTCCTCCGAGCCGCCGAGACCCGAGACGGATAACTGTGGCGAAGCGACGAGAAAGGTTGCCCTATCCTGACGCGTGAGCACGGGCTTTCCTTGCGAAACCGCAACTGCAGCGGCAACCACCACTGGAGGCGGTGGTCCTCTGCTCAACAGTGCCGTTTCTTCGGTACTCCCGTACTCGCCACCGTTTCCAACATCCTCGGATCCGGCATTGCCATTCGAGTTCATCGTTCACTCTTGATTCGAGGCTCAAGCTTTGAGCACCGATTCCCGGCCTAATCAGTCCCGTCACGTGGCCATTTTCTACAATACAAATAGGATACACCACCCATTAGCCACCCACTCAATCGTCCCAAAACATCGAAAACTTCAGAAAAAAAAAAAAAATCATCAAGAAAAACATAGTTTCGTTTTTCATTCTTCACCCATATATCACGCGAGTATTCATGCTGTAAATTTCATGCTTTTGATAACGAATTATCGAAGACTGAAAAGTATCATTATTTATTGATATTTTATGCCGGAGGGGGGAGGGAGGCAATGTTAAGTCAATGTTGATGTGACGCAAGAAACGGCAGACCAGATTGATATTTCATTCATGACATATCGATCTCGGAGCCGATATTGGAGAAATTTATTCAACAGCCCTCGAGCTATTTCAGTTGATCCCCGTTGAATGTTCAACAAACATCGAATTTTGGTAGACGCCTTGTCATAGCGGCGTCGATGTCAAGCGCCGGCCAACCCGAGGTTAACGAAGCATACGCGATATACTTCACGTGACAAACTTGGTGCTCGACTAGCCGTCGCCGTTGCAGTTTCTGACGCACCGTGGTACCAACCCATCCCGTGTTACTGACCAGCGGAACTTTCAGCCCGAGGGAAACATGCCACGAACTTCGGTTTCAGCCGCTATTGAAACGGTACAGGTTTTACCAAAAATAAAGGGTCACAAAAAAATTGAATTTAAAACGAAAAAAAAAAAAAAAAATTAAACAAAAAAAATAATAACATTTTGTTTATTTAAATTTATTTTCGATTCGTAAATTAAATTTCTTAATTATTATTTTAAAAATTTAAAAATTAATAAACAGTAATTAAATTTTGTATTAACGAGAAATTAAAATCCTTCGGTTTTTTATTGTCGTTTCAGTTGCGTCAATAAAGATTTTTGGTGTCGCATGGAAAAAAAAAATTTTTCTGCTTTTAGTCGAGTGATTGTTGTCTTAAAAAACGGGGTGACTGTCTATTCTTCTATTTTCATCGTAGGATATCACGATTCGCCGCATCTTCCCGTAAAAATCAATGCTCGACTCTGCCATCGAAAATATCAGTAAATAAATAAATATCATATGAATTAATTAATTTTGTCGCAACCTGTATACTCTCACGATTCGCGTGTACACCAAGCATTCTCGGTGGTCACAGAGCACTGTCGGTGAGTAGCTGCGAGCGTAGAGTTACACCCTACAACTGGGTTTTGTACATTCACACTTCAGTGGCGCAAAAAAAGGGGTTTTCAGGTATTCAACGCGAAGTAGGTGAACGAGTAGCGTGAAAAGCGTTACAATGCAGGCTGCGAAAGACGAGATGAACAAAAACAAAAAGAATACAAAGAGAGAAAAGAAAAAAAAAAAAAAAGGAAGAAATAGCCAAATGTGGAAACGCGGGAAGTTAGCGAAAGCGTTTGTAAGCGTATCACGGGGGGATATCATTCTCGCGTCGTTCATCGTCGAGTAAATGTGCGCGTATAGGATATACATGTGTAATATATGTAAATTCTCGTTAGCTCGGCAAACAGACGAAACGCCAAGAGTTCGGGACGTTCGAACTCCGAGAGCGCAAGCGGGAGAACGGTTCGTCTCTCGAGTGCGATAAAATTAGATTTGCGTGTGTTGCGCGAGAAAGGGTTGAACGGAGAGAGCGAAACCGTGAAAGAGGCGCACGCTGGAAAATCCTTTCGCGCGGTGGTGACATACACGAGAAAATAGCCGGAAGAAATACCCGTAGTCCGCCAGTTTTTGCTGTCCGCATTGTTCTTCATTTTTCATCAGATTTTGCGGATAGAGAAGATTCAACCGAAAGATATGCGCAACGGCGAGAGACTCGTCCGTTGTTGAGCCCTTTAGGTATATATGGACTCCAAGGAGTGCCGGTAGAATAATTCTTCATTCCAATCTTGAGGAAAGTAGACGAGCGAGTAGAGTAAGCCGGTTGAATGGATTCTGAGTTTTCCTTATGCATTTCCGCCTCGAGGAAAAATGGGTCGGAAGCGGAAGAGATGGGCAAAGCCTCGAGTAAAACACCGGACGTTTCCGTGTCTCAATTTGGCAAATTACGTACGAAGAAATAATGGCTGTACGTAATACGCACTATAAAAGTACGAAGAAACATAAAAATAAATTTAAAAAAAAAAACACTTTTACCGTAAGTTTCGGAAGCGCTGTGCTTATATATTTGAGAATAAGGAACGGTTTTAACATTTATGAGAATCAGAAGTGATGCGGGCAAAAGAGTAGCGTACAGACGATGAAATTCAAATAAGGAACAAATATTGAAATACAGTGTAGAATTCATTTGCTGCAACGGATTTATCCGAGTTCTACTGTTTCTTACCTCGGAAAATACAGTCTTCGCATAGTGCATACTTCTGTTCATATATTTCAGAAGACTTGTAAGAAGCAGAGACGCGCATACATTTGCGATTTTTCGTTTTTCGAGAACGAAACAGCGGTACGCTGTTTCAACTTATATATATCGCTCGCAATTCGTATTTCGAAGACAATTTTGTAGAAATATTCAGATTACAGTTTCCTACACTTGCCGGCTGAGTTAAAATTACAGAAAGTTACATAAAATACACAACGATACGAAAAAGTGAATACCAATGTAAATGCTGTATTCGTGCATTTGCTACAATTACAACAATTTCGGTGTTTAATTATTGAGGAACTTCGGTAGATCTCGGAATCGGCATCGATTTGTCATCGTGTTTCGTGTATATCGTACACAATAGATATACGCGATGACTTCTCAGCGATGAAACGAACGATTCAAACGCCACGCGTGGAGAGCGCGTGCTTTTAACGACGACGGGGCATAAATAAACTAAAGAGGGGACGTTAGTGTAACGCAAAGAGATAAACAAACCGAGAGAAACTCGGAAAGATAGATGGAGGGTTGAAGCATATATCGAGCGAAGCATGGAGAAGCTTGAAGCAATGTTAAATCGCGCGTTGAAAGCGGCGGTGAAAACATGTCGCGGTCGACGGCGATGGGGTTATATCGATTGGCAAATAAGCCATCGAGCCGCGGGCATTGGAAGGAAAGTATAATCTGCGTACATGCGATATGCTGTGCGTTTTTATAGTATAAAAAGGGTGAAAGCGCCAACGATAGGTCGTCAGTAATAGTGAGATATACATATAGAGGTAGAAGTTTAGTCGTTAGAAGCGAAGAATCAACTGGATGTGCCGCTAATGCGTTCATCGACCGTGATACGCTAGAGAGTGCTTTTCATTCTTTACACAGAAATAAACTCAGTGACTAGCGTGCAAAAGCCTCATCGCAAAAACCGCAACGCAATCGTGCTTTCCATACTTTCGTCGAGCGGAATGCGGCCAGAAATATACGCCTTCGTTGGAATCATTTAAACTTATCGATATATACGGGCAGTTGTTTCTAAGTTTAGGATTCGCGGATTATTGCGAAATCAAAAGTTTGCCTCTAGGTAATTTTTTTTTTTTTTTTTCATCAAGACATTCATTCGCGTTTAGCCAACTAGTTTTTTATGTGTAGACTCTCCGATCGCATTGGTTATTTCGCAAACTTTGCTCTATTCTTTTCGTAACGAAATGAAGTTGAAAGTTTTTTGAAAAAATAAGTGTTCGGGGAATACCGACGTGTGATTATTTAAAGAATGCGATAAGTTATGTTAAAAATTTTGGATTGATTTGTTGTACGTAACGCGAAACTTCATTTTTTTACCATAATCGTCAAATCGTTTAGGTGTGTCGTGTCAGCTACATTACGGCAATATTCCGCAAAGTATGGTTTCTTCCTTAGTTTTTCTCCATTAAAATTTTGGTGAGGTGAAGGGTTAGAGTTTACATTTCTCTTGGGAATTGTTTCCGCAAGTACCTTTCCCAATTTTATTAGACTTCCTTCATCGCAGCGAGGATCTCCTCGCTGGACCTCCGAGTGTTTCGAGATAATTGAAAATGAAAGTTTTACGAGACTCCCGACGAAAATTCGTATATAACCGTTGAAGCACAGAAGCGAAACGAAAGCTGTACGCTGCGGTAGAGCTTATTACGACATCGCGAGAGAAGTGTGCAGCGACAATTTCCTTCCTTTTACGGCGTGTCTTTACTTCGGTATACTCGAGAGCGACGTACACAAAGACGTCGGAGCATTGAGAATCCTATAACTCCCTTAACGATCTATGATTCTCTGAAGTTCCGCGTAGGAAAATAAAAATATATAAAAAAAAAGAAAAAATTTTCGATGTAAGCGTTTCATCTCACATCGTATACATAGACGCCTAACGTTGACTTAAAGTCGTTGAGAAAGCCAGAAGGCGAGGACGAAGAACGAACGAGAGGGCGGAGTGGAAATATTGTAGGTTGAACCGGGCCTTGCGGCTTAAAGCTCGGTGCGTTTTATCACCGGGCAAACCTTCCGGACACCGTTCTGTTCCTCTTCGGTTCTTCCTACGTCTTCCCTGTTCAACTCTCTTGCGCCTCTCTTCAATCTCTCTGTTACTTCCTGTAGCTCCTCTACGTATATACTATTTACGGAGGGGGGATTTAGCCGGACACTACAGTTAAATGCACTTTATGAGCTTACGAGTGCACACGAGGCACCGATAAAACATCGCGGCCTGCCTCTCACCAGAGGCCGGAATCCTGGCTCAACGCGACGACCGAGTGTTCTCGTGTTACTTAAACGTAGAATGGCAGTGTACTCGAAAGCTCATAGTTACTCGCTGGGATTTTGCGCTACTCGTTTCTCCGTTCTTCACGGCCGGTGGGAGTTCCTATGAAACAACACAGCTATGCCGAGGAAGACTGGGGAAAACCTGGAAGCCTCGTGGCGTTACAAACTTTGTCGCAGTTGCGAGAGAGAGAGAGAGCGCGCCGCGAGTGCCTCTTGGTCGTCTCCAAGGTACACTCTGATGGTCCTGCACGTGATAGTTTCATGTTCAACGATATATCCGTAGCCTCTCACGACAACAAAACCTGGGAGATGAAGATTTTGACGAGAGATCCGGGCGATCGCGGATGATGTGCCGGTGCTATGCAGCTATGACGACGTACAAAGCTCTTATCGTATATCCCAACGTTATACTATCGCAATACAATGTGAAACTATGACAGAGCGTCGTTCCATTCATTCAACTATGGCGCTGCATCTATGACGATGAAAGGACACCGGATTTCCGGTCGCGATACTCTTGGTTACGATCGTTAAATAATATTCGCGCCGCGATATCTTCGTGGTATTTCAGCTCATTTTATGAGAAATCGAGAATAATGTCTCCAATGTATCGCGTTGCGTTAATCCAGGCATCTCGTCTCCATATTTTTTTTTCTGATTTATGTACAATTCCTTCATTCGCCCCCTTTAAATCTGATATTATGAAACTTTGTTCGGGAAAACATTCCGATGATTACATCTGCGTTGTGATCTATTCAGAGTCAATGGACGTAATTTTAAATGAACATACGATTACCGGGGCAAAATGGACAGCCAAAACGATAAAAGTTATTTATCAGTCATTGTTTAAAAAAAAAGATCGTAGAATTCGAAGCGCCGTATTCATTTTTGTCAAAGTCAATGCCGAACCCGATGCCATTAGATCGAAAAGTCGAAAGCCTCGGGAGTAAAATTTCTTTGTTTCCAGAAGTGGTCCATTTTGCCCCTGGCCTGTATTTTTTTCCCCTAAAAGCTCCAAGAATTCGTAATGAATGTAATCTGGTAGTAAGCATGTTATTCGCGCTGCTGAACTCACGGCAACGGTCTGTTTTCCTCATCCGGTCCGTTTTGCCCCAATTGCCTCGATTTTCCTATTTTCTGAAATGCGTTATTCACACTCGCGACTCGGATCTCGAAGCAGATCATGAATCATTCAGTTCTGATGTTGGAACAAACTGGAACCTTCATACATAAAGGGAACCTGAAGTTAGGGTTGCGAGTACAGCCATTGCGCGTAAACCCGCCCCTTTGTCACTTGCAACGCTCTCAAAGGGTTCAACATTGAAGCTTTAATGCAGGTGTTACTATTATGCGAACGTTGAAGCAGCGTTGCCAAAGCGAGTGCATAGCACATCGGACGGATGAACGACGGGCTCTTCGTACTGTAATTACTTGATCAACGCGTAGCCAGAGACCGGGAAGGATCAGCGAGGTGAGTGGTCCCTTTGGACGCAACGTCCAGTCTCTTCATCGTGGCGCCGCTGTGCTTGACTAAAGCCACTATTACCATACATCTATATATATGTTGAAGATTCATGGTAGACAATGTAATCTATCTATAGTTCACTCGACAGTTATGACAGAGGCTGGTTACTCGAACTCCCTACTATTTAGAAGCCCTCCTGCGCTAACCTGATAAATCGTCAGTCTGCATCCCTTTCGACTCGACACACATATTACCCTTCAGCGTATAAAATATATCGTCTATGTTTCGAGAACACATGGAAAGTAGAGATAGAGACGAAGACCAGACGGAGAAACAAGCTTACACGGGGATTAACTTGGCTTGGGTTCTGTCGCGCGGACACGATCAACCGATTACTTTGGCTCTCGATCCGCAGGTAGTACATGCATCCGAGCAGATATTGTACGCCATGCAATAGCATTTATCGCACCAGTTAACGAGACCTCCATGGAACAATATATATTTAACCCTTCAGGTACGCGATCCCCGTCGGGAAAGTACATTATAGACGCAATGCTCACAACCGCGTGCGTGAAGGGTTAAAATAGACGCGGGAATGTAGAGTCGTTTATTGATTGGTGCGTCGCCAATTCTTTGCAATTTTCAAGAATGCGAGCCAACATTTCGTTCGAAACGGTGCATCACTCGTACGTCGAGCGGCAGATAGATTTAGAAGATCGAAGTATTGATAAAGCTGTTCATCGCAACATTTGCGATTCATGAGATTTTGGGATAAGTTACGAGAAATTCTACTGTACTAAGGGTACTTCATTATCCACTTGAACGCTTCTCTTCACTCAACGTAAGTCGTAATTCCTTCCCGTTTGCGAAAGGTTTGAAGCTCTCCTACGTAGGATCGAGCGAATCGGTGCATTGGTTTGGGCGTTAAATTTTCCAGTTAATGGTAATGAACGGGAGAACGGATCAGGATTTGTTAGTCTAGTAAGGTGATATAATAGTAGTTTATCGTATCATCCGACTTTCCTATACCGGTTGTCGGTATACACGGTTTACGGTAATATACTACAGATTAGTTGTATTGCTGATGCAATATAGCGGTATATATTTGGCGATTTAACGCGGTTACCCATTGACGGGGAAATGAAGGAGAGAGGATTTAATGAAACGCTGTTAAGCGACGAGACGACGAAGCCGGTAGTGCCACGACGCCGCTGCAGGGTTTGTTATCGATTCTCCGTCCGACGGAGAAAGAGAAGCATGCGAGTATCTACACCGTCAAGAGACCGATGAGAGTTCCACTCGAATATCGGACTACCACGATGAATTCTCGAGTAGAAGAGAAAGAAATATTTATTAGCGATATAGGGGAAGGGTGGGGCAAAATAGACCACTTTAACAATTCAAGGAGTTTTCCCGATATAAACAACATTTTTTCACTAATTTGAACGAAAACTTTGAGTTTTTTATATTACTTAAAATATTAAGATAACAAAAAAAAGAAAAGTGGGGCGAAATGGATCGCGATAAAATTGCAGTAAAAAATTGAAAAATTTTATTTTTAAATAACTTACTAAGTACGAGTGATATGTAAACTCTTATCACCAACAAAATTAAATTTTACCATATTATAAATATTGGATTGTCTTTTTTTTCAAATGACAATTATCGAATTATAGTTTCATTTATCTTCATTTCGATTTTTTCTATTGTTGTAAATTGTTTTACAATTTCATAAATTTCAGAGAGGGTTTTCTGCTCCGAAATTCGAGTTACACGACTGTCCTACTTTTCCCTGTTGGACTATTTTGCCCCACCATCCCCTATACCATTAGTATCGCGTATATATCGAATTGTCATTATTAGATAGAGATATATATTTATGTGTATATAAAACCGCAATTGGTTTGTTACTAGTTGATTATTATTGTGTCTCGATGCGATTTCGTAACACTGGATACGATTCTTGAAAGATACACTACAAGAGATTCAGCTATCGTCGAACACTGAATGAATCTTTAAGGCATCTCACGAGGGAATTGCGTGAGGAAAATCAGAGACCGAGGAAAAATAAAGATTAGATCATGACGAAGCGTTCGTTCCTTTTCTTCTCTCGTCTCTGCTATTCTTTATCATCAATTTCAAACTGCTTTATTCTCGATGGGATTTTCCAAGAAGATTTTTCGTATTTTTTACAAATTAGGAAACATTTTTTACAACTTTATCGGAGACTTCTTAATTTCAAGAATTTTTAAAAACTTTTAGCAGATTAATGACTTTCCACTTAGGACTTTTTTTCCGAAGTTTAATTCTTTTTTCTCTCGATATAATTACAATTTTAAGAGCGCAGTCGTTGAATTAAAAATTGTTAAGTATGTGAATTTTAGTAAACTCTCTGACGCGAGTATAACGAAGTACGTTCAGACGAACGGCTCGACGGACGGAGTGCAACGCCTGCCAAGGCAAACTGCCTGCTCGCATGTATATTTTATACCACGCTGTACCGAAACGTCCAGTAGAATGTTAGCGAAACATATTTAGATGTATATGTAAAGGCGCTTTTACTATGGGCGCCCTGTTTCAAACGAATTGCCGCGACGAAGCTCTATGCTTTCCCGAGTTTGATAAATAAACCGAAAGATGCTCTTTCACTCCGGCATCTGCCAAACTCCGCACGCTGCACAAACCCTACTGCACTTCGTCTCTAATTTTAAGCGAGTTTCTTCCAACATAAATATATTTATATAGTCCCCTTCCCTGTTTTTTCTTAAATTTTATGGAAGTAAAAAAAATATTTTCCGTCTGCGAACATCGCCGAGTACCATTCGTTCTTTTTATTCCTACATTATTTTTTTTTTCATGAAATAAATCGCGAATGGTTCAATGCACAATTCGCCAAGTACAATTTTTTTTTTTTTTTCGAAATAAAATCATGAAAATATTATATCTTCGTTCATCTCGAATTTTCTTCGGGATTTACACCGAACATTTTTATACTGCGAGGAAAAGGTCGAATGCCGAGTGCGTGGATTTTCCCTTAAAAAAAAAAAAAAACTTTACGGCGTTTTCCTTTCCCCAAATAAAAATAAAAAAATGTATTGAACGCAAATTTTTTATTTTCGCTCTCGACCGATGGTTTCGAGTGATGAAAAGGCTGTACGGAAAACATGGAGTCGCGCCGTACAGGGATGAATCTCTTGGACAGCCGGCAGTATTCACTTAGCAATGGAAGGGGGATGATTTTCATGGCACAAGCGTTACCGCCTGCCAGAGAGAAAGTGGCTCTCGCACTCATTTACAATTGCCTTAATTAACAAATTAGCTAATGCGAACGCAAGTAACGAGGCGCGCGCGAACGAGAGAATGCGGCGGCAGCGAACATGCAAGGGATGTTCTGTTAATTTGCGGCTGCGGGGTCCTCTGGCTTCATTTTACAACAGCGGAACCAGCGCCTTCCTATACTAATAATGAACGTATACATGTGTAATTGTACATTTATATTGTATACATATATAGGTGTGTATAAATTTTCGACTGAAGCACAGTACAGGGTGAAGTCGAGTGCAGTTCTCGTATATAATAGTAGACGAGGTTAACTCGCGAGTAGTCTCTGCTAACCGATGGATACGAATGTCCTCTCCAACTGCGGTGAGCACTAGAGCCAAACGGAAACGTCGAGTTAACTCGATTATGATCGAGCCGTTTATCAAACTTGTACCACGTTATATCTGGAGAAGTACTCGGGAAGGTATCAGAACTGCAGAGAGAAATCATAAATCTGTGGGTATTCGTAAACCGGGAGATCAAACGACAAATTTTGAATTGACGATCGCGATCGAATTTACTCTACCGGAACCCTTAAATTTCGAACTCAATACCTTTGAATTAATAACAAATCAATAATAATAATAATAATAATAATAATATTTTAAAGCATTTTAATACACTTTTTAATTGCATAAGTGGCTGTAGATGTTCCAAAGAAAAGATTTGGATAGTAAAAAACGACAAAATACGAAAGCGAATAGCGCCCGACAATGCGCATATGGTATATTCGCGACGACGCGTCACATTATTCACCCCCGGCGCTCGTTAAACTTCTTGCTCCGCTAACGGATGCGAGGCGGGGATTAGGGTGGAAAGAGAAACGGTTAAACTGGCAATAGTCTCGAGACCCGAATCGCCAGAAAACGACGAGAGGAAAGAAGAATTCAATATTAAGGTGACCCACGTAGAGAGAGAGTAAAGGTACCTATATAGTCTTTGAATTTATTGGTGAAGCTTGAAGAGGTCTCATTCATTCGTCCATTTTGTTTCACTCTCTGGATCGTTCGGGCCCCTCGTTTCATACTCTCTCCATTCCTTATTTATTTATTTATCCAATCGCCATTTCTCGTGTCTCTAGTTCGTTATTTATCGTGCGGTGCTGGCAAGCTAACCGGAGCAACTTTTCTCGCCCTCTCGGGGTCGAAAAGAATTACACGAGAGCAATATTTCTTACGAGTTCGGACCCTGTAGCGTTTCACGTTCGGACTGATGCATTCGCTTCCCCTAATTTCGAAATGCTCTAAACAAGAACTTGTTGCCTGACGTTTATCCGTGTCAGTCCGGCACATCTCATGCGGACGAAAGCCCCTCTGGACCTTCGTATTTTCGAGGTTTTCCCTATCCAAGCGAAACGAATTACGTCTGAGTGATTTCACTTACAACCTTTGGTCGTGTCGTCAAATTGATTTATTAGGGTCATCTATAGTTAAAAAAGGAAAGTTCCTTCGATTAACTTTTACAATTCGCGCAGCGTTCTTACGATAAAGTCAGCTTATCTTCGAAATTCACGACGAGAAACGTCTGGCAAATGAATTACTTCAATAAATTATCTCTGCTCTTCAATTGCTTCTCTTCGAGTAGTTGAAGAAACTCTCACCCTAGAGAATTTCTCTGATAATGTAATGTATGAATATTTCAGTAAGCAAAATTTCGTTATCTTCCGAACGATACTCCTCTCGCCAATTGACCCAATTTTAGTCAATAGACTGTTGTGTGTGCGTGAAAGAAAACGAAAAAAAAAAGAAAAAAAAGTAGCAGGACGGAAGAGGGATGAGAGGATCGTTGAGCCATCAACGAAATTGAAGGTAATAACCAAAGGGGGAGAAGAGAGCAGATGACGCGGCACTATCGGGCTTTAACGAAGTTATCCTCTCGAACCCTTCAATATCCTTTTTTTTCGTAATTCGCTACCGTCTATTCGAGTGAAGCTGAGTGCTAACGTGTGAATCTTTACTAATCTATTTTTTTGTGTTTTTTTTATTATTCTCGTCTCCCGATTCGTGGTCACGTGAAAGATCGAATCAACGGGAGCTATGATTTGGGGGATATAACGAAAAAAAAAAAAATCTGTAGGACACGTGGGTTTTCCGCATACTTCCGTATAAAATTCACGTTTCGCAGATCGTCGCATGAACGCGGGCAATATATTCATTAATAACTGCTGCTTTTCGCACTGTATGCAGGATTATCTTCTGCCTCTCGACCCACTTTTTATCCTCTATGAGAATAATCGAGAATTTCATCCGCAATTCTCGTTGTCTTTGCGAGCTTTTCCTTCCCACCGCTCGAGATATAAATTGCGTGTCTATTCTCCACAATGGGCAATGTGCGACGAATAGAGACCAGGATTTAGGTCGTCACCCAGAGGCAATGATGACCCGAAAAAAAAAAAAAAAAAAAAAACGCGCAAAATCTGTTATTCGATTCGAAATACCTGGGTGCGAAAGCGCATGTATCAAATTTCCAGATTACGAGGTCGTCACAGTTGCATGGCGAGGGGAGGTGTGATCTCTGTATCATCACCAATACCGAAACGGTGCGTACGTACACTTTATAACATGATATACGAAGTGTCTGGCGGCATACACACGCGCGGGCGGTATCTGCTGTGAACTCTGTTTGTACGAGGATAAAATTTGCAACGTAAATTGGCGTACGATCCATCAATTCAGCTGGGACAGCGCATATATTCCGTATTTGACTCTTTTTGTTCCTTCCTTTCTGTGAAGTTTAAACATTTTTTTTCTCGTTGCAACGGCATTGTTGTATAAACGATACTGCAGGATCGTTCGGGCGATTTTCACGCGGGAGGTGTGATGAAGGTTCACATATTTGAATAATGTTTCAAGGCTTTTTCATCGAAACACCTTTTATTTCTTGCCGTTACATCGGAGGGTTGATGCAGTGAATAACGGAAAAAAAAAAAAAATTATTTGGCACGATGTAAATTCGAGTGAAAAGATGTTTCATAGAGTCCTCAACCATGAGCTCTGATCTTTCGGTGAAAGATGTGTCTCGATTTTGTGTCGCTGTGTGCCGCGTAGTGAATCTTTTGAAAAATGGGCATAATGCGCTCGGAGCGGTAGAGAGCAACGTTGGTGAAGCACCCCTTATCCGGGCATTGAGCGACCGGCATAATTTTTCACTGACGTAGCGTATATTCTTTTAAAAGATTTCGACGCTATTCGCACCTCGTACCCTTCTCGTAGATCGGAATAGAAAAAAAAATATGGTTCGTGTCGAATTCGTGACTATGCAACGATGTTTTTCGCGCTTTTTTCGTCGGCTTGAAGGAAAATCGTAAGAGGCCTTTTTGTTCATAAATTTTTGATCGGAGGATTAAAAACCCGATCACTGAATTAATTTTGATTCGACGCACTTCAGCAATCAAACAAAAAACAAACAACAAACAAACAAAAAAACAAAACAAACAAGTAATCAAACAAAAAAAATTACCAGAAACCCTTATATCTTTACTACCCTTAAATTCTCCATACATCGTTCCCTGTTCAAGCGGAGGCTGTAACTCGTCTTAATCCTAACTGAATCCTCACGATCTACCATCGCGTACATCTTGCTAATCAAATTATCCTAATTGTTAATTATTCCGGCACTAAGAACTTCCGGTAATTCCGTATGTAAACGACAGAAATTAGCATTGACAAACTTGTCAACAAAGTACAATCGAACACTACGAATTGCATGAAGACAACATGGAAATCAGTTGCATTTCTGATTCGCCGCAAACGATTTCTTGCAAATTGCTTCTAATACCGAGAAAAATGGGAAAGTCATTAGAGTGTTTTTCGTTTGATACCAAAGGGATTCCATCAGCGTGCGAACTAATGATTGAGTATAATCGGATGCGAGGCTGGTTTCGTGAACCGCGTTATCTAATATATTGTTGAACAGCGTCGTGACTTCCTTTGAGAGCATCTTGTACACAACGATAAGCCGGCTGAGCGCGAATTTCGAATAACGGGATTGCCGCGATATAGACGAAAGAGGGTGAGGCACGTTGCCACTGCAAGTCGACTTCAAGGGAACGAGGAAAACTGAAGATCGACTTTAGCACGACACAACGGAGTAGACATAGATGAAGGAGGTTAGAGGATAGTTGGAAGGCCTCGAGGTGCGACCGAAGCCCGAAGCGACGCTCGATCTTGGCGTGATCCGAAATCGATGCATATTCATGATACCGAGAGGCCTTCCTCATTAATATGCTTATTTTCGACGAGGGTTGAACGTTCGACCTGGAATACGGTTATCTTATTAATATCCTTAACCCTCCACTGTCGTTCGTTAAATTATCGATCGTTCTCTATTATTTACGCTTCGAATACGTATTATCAAGTATATACCAAAAGAAGAAATGACCACATCAAAGTTAGGAATTACCTTCTTTTTTTTATAGTCGAAAACAGGTTTACGAAAATGAAAACAACTCAGAAACTTGTCGAATCATAGATTCCGAATCAGAAAAAGCTTCGTTAAGATAGTCTTTTTTCCGCGAGGCGCGAGAACAATTTGCGAATTCCGGTGGTCTTATTTAACGGTCTTCCGCAGTTGGTCCATCCTAAACTCTGTTGGAATGATAAATCATCCGGTGACAGACAATAGCGATCATAGAAATCAATCTGTGGGATGTCCATAAGGTGCCTATCGATTGCCAAAAGAGAAGGAAGCATTCATTGAGGATGGATGGAATATCAGGCGCGAATCTGTTAGAAGGATACGAAGAGAAAGTGGAGACGAGGCATTCAGTGTTCCCAAAATGTCAGCATTCACGAGACAGCTTTATCGCTTCGGGACACGAAGAGTCGTAGTCCCATCTCCTTCTCACCCTCAAAATCCTTCTCAGCAACGCAAAGGTATCTCGACATTGGGGACACAGGAGTACCACCTACCGGTGACGCGTAGCAATGTGAAACGTGACCGCGTCGCGTCATTGTGGATAAAATAACCGGCTTCAAAGTCTTCCATTTCATATAGGGTTCTATTCCATATAGTGAAGATGCACCATTTAAGGTCACTGTACCCGCATGCGACCATTTCCTCTACAAATTGTCATCAAATCATCGTTTAGCCAGAATTCAATGCCAATACATCGAAAGTCTATCATTCTTTGAATTAAAAAAAAACACATGTAAAAAAATGCATTTTACCAAATTTAACTATTGCCGTCTGAAGGCATTCGAAACAAATTGTATTTAGAAAAAGGTGCGAAATTCTAAATGATTATTTGCATATTACAATCAAAAGATTTGTCGTCATTGAATACGAAAAACTTCCGATCATAATATGCGATTAATTGCAAAAGCGCTGCTTTTATACTCCTTTAAGTCAGGAGTTTTTGTCATTTTTTGTAAAATATTTTTACATAGAGCTATTAGCCCGGGGCTTTTTGTATATATATTCATACGCGACGGAAAAAAAAAAAAAAAAAAAAAAAAAACGGGAGAATCGACGCGAGATAATTGGTAAAAATGAATACGGAAAAAAGTGGTCGAAATTTTTTTTTAATTTGCAATATTCATATAATATTCTGTCGGGATTTGAGTAAAAGCTGAGCCTGCGATATTAATAATGCGCATTCGTTAACACGAAAGCTACTGAGCTTTAAAATCTTTTTTTTTTTTTGGAATTTTTTTTTTTATCGTTTCATAAGAGTAGAAGTTTAATGGGATAGGTTTACGTAGGCGTGGGAGAGTAGTGAGTGTGAAATGAATTCTGCGGTGATGGCGATAGTTAGCAGTACGGAATTTCAATTCAAAGTGAAGCATATGAAATCCCCGAGGCTATTGCGCCGCAGCATGGAGAAAATGGGTACATGTTTTCGTGTTATATCATTTTATGAATTTGATGCAACGTCGTAACGCCTGATACGTGTGTAAAGTGTAATATTATCGCATGTGCTACGACACCGGATAACACGTGCCCTTTGACGTTTTAGCATATCGTGCAAACTCGCGTCAGTTACAATAGACAATTCTCTTATAATACGAGCGCAACACGATATATTACCTCGCGGAACAATGGAATTTTCATCTTATCGAGTTATTTCGTACAAAGCGTTTCGGTAACATTGAAAATTTTAATCATGTATACATATATACTATTCGGAAAAGCTTCTGCGTTATGTAATCTGCAATGAGGTCACTTTGTTGGGACATCAAGGCGTTTGAATTGTTTTTTTTTTTTTTTTTTTTTTTTTTCAATGCCGGCATTATATCGAACGATGCTGGAAATAGCGAAAAAAGGGTTGCTACACTGTAACAACCCTGAATTGCATTGCAGGGTTGCAAGGGGCTCTCTGGATGCATTGTTGTGGTGTTGCTACATTTTATCAATGAAAAATGAAGATTGACCCGATGGAAGGTCATGAAATATATCCACTTAAAGGGTCGAAATTCAGCGTTGAAAGGGTTGGTTTATCTTTCGGACATGATGACCTTCAATTTATTGACCTTGTGCGCGCCTTTCACCAGTTGTCAGTCGTATTCCTCCTCATCAATCTATTGTTTTTCGCGATGACCTTTAATATCCTAACCTTGGAATAGGCTTTTACAGGGTTCTTCTTTTATTCATTTGGCTAATTTGATCCGAAATAATTTATGTTGCGGTAACGTTTCTGTGGTGACTTCCCACAACACTTGACCTGCCTCGCCTAAACCCAAGGGGCCGTGGTACTCTCCACGGTCGACTCCACCACTGGAACCGCATACGTCCTCCTCGTGTTGAACTCATTACTGAATACGCAAGGCTTATCGCGTTGACGATAGCGGGCGGGCGGGTGGGCGCGCGCGCGAACTCAGCCTCGAGCATCGCAGAGGTAACGACAATTTCGTTAACTGTATAAATAACTCGCGGTGCATAAATTAATGTTCACAATTCGTCCAAATTAGCTCTTGAGGCATCATTAGCAACGATAGCGATTTTGAGTAATAGATTATTTTCTATATCTCTTTTCGATATCCGTATAATTAAAAATCTATGATAATTTGATAATTACGAAAAAAAAAAAGATGCAAATTTTGTTTGCACTTCAATTGCTCATTTTTTTTTTATCGGCATCTAGAAAGACCCGCAGATTTTTGTATTGATATGATTTTTCGATGTTTTAGAAATTTTTTATCGTGTTTTTGTAAAAATATTTGTAAAATTTTATTAAAAATGCGTTTTTAGCGGAAGAAAGCTTTCTTCATAAGGGAGAAAAATCAATAAATTAAGTTCGGTTTTGCATCTGTACAATGAGAGGAAACACTGATAAAACAAGTTAAATCCTATTCTCCGTTCCTGTATTATTCCTATCCTATTTCCTGTTGTGTACATGCGATATTCCATTGGGTAAGGTCGAGGAAGACAACGACCGTGTGGGATATCGGTTATCTCGTAGATATCGCTGTGAATTTTACCGATGCAATGACTACGTGCAATTCCCACCGGAGCTCTTCCGGACCGCCGCAGTGGTCTCCTTGCTTCGGTGAGTTTCGATCGTCGCACAAAGAGGCGACACAAATGCCAACTGGGGCTATTGCGTAAAATAAAAGCAAAATTTCAAGCACTCCGTTTTGTTTCGCTTCGATGAATAATAAAATACAGAGTTCGTCTATTTTTGGATCAAAACCAAAATTGCCGAATACTCCCGAAAAACTAAAAAAAGAAAAATCGCGCAAAAAAAAAAGATCGTCCACTTCCCGTTGAATGAATAAAATAAACTTCATAAAATTAAAGAAAAATCCAAAAAAAATGTATGATGAAAAAATGATGATTTGTCAAACGAATTCGTGACTTTATTGACATTCCGCTCAGTCCATTCGCGTTGTCTTATTTCTTGTGTTAGAATGGCAAGTTGTTTCACCGGTAATACTATTATTAGCCGGGAGCGCAGCCTCGGGTTACTACTACTTTGAGAATGAAATTGTACTCCGCGTCGGTCCGACGACCACGCGCTATTCGCCCCTCTCGCGAGAAGGTTCCGTAAGCCTTCGGAGATATAAAAGTGTTAAAGACTAAAATAAAATGATAGCGATACGCGGCAGACTAGACGATGCGAAACAAGATAAGTGCAGAAAATGGAAGACCATTAAAGATTAAAAAGTATGAAAAGCCGGAAATAGTCGTTTAGAATTCCATTTACGTTCCTTAATAGTATAAAAAAGTATAAAAAAGAAATCGGTTCTATTAAATTTTTCGTTTTATGGATTACTTAGCATTTATTGAGTCGATGCGCAGTGGTACAACAGTCGGCGACGGTAGGCAGACGGCACGAGGACAGTGGGTAAAGGGCACGAAGTTCGATTCATTAAGACTGAAAATAATGAGGTCACGTAGAAGCGATTTATAATAATCAATGTTCGATTTCGCTCGTAAGGTAAAGCAGCGAGCTTTACGGAATCCGTTCGTGTGTACAATATCAATACAAAGTTAACGGGGAATCGTTGTATATATGTCTATGTGCACAAATGTACATGTGCGCCGATGGAGGAGTATAAAGACTCCGCGCAGTGATGTGATGACCAAACATAACGAATGTAGCGAGTCGATATAGCGGGATAGCTGAATAGCTCTGTGGGTATAACTGCGTTCGGAGGAAATCAATTTTTTCCAGACCTCGGGGCAACGGTAAAGGAAACGAAATAGCAAAAGCATATTAGGAGTTACGAAAACACAGTTCAGTCTGTCGAGGGCTGCACCCTTCCATTTCGACGAAGCGGATACGTGATCTATTATACCTTTCGAGAAAAGCAATTGACCAATTTTTCCTAAAATTCCAAGAAAATAGGTTCTTCCTAAGAAGTGTGGTTCGGTTATTTTAGATCAAAAAGCGTGTTTTATTTTTTTTATCGGCAGAAATATCTTGGCGAGAAAATCGAAAAAGTTACTTAATTAAAATATTACAACGCGTGGAAAGAATTCTGTATTTTTTATATAATTTTTTTTTTCAATTTTTTTGATGAAAAAAATTACACTGCTCCTACAATCGTTAATATTTAGACTTAGGAATTTTTTTCAAACACTCAGAACAATACTACCAACAAACTGTCGCATGGTATTAGTGATGTGATTTTTTTTTACCGCGTAAAAAAAATTCAACACGCTTCTTGGCATCAAATCGTCAGCATCCTACTTAAGAGGCTCAACAGTGGGAAATTATTTTTTTTTTTGAGTAATGTTTTTTTTTTTGAGTAATGTTTTTTTTTGAGTAATGTTTCTTTTCTGGTCAAAAGGTTATTGCTTCCATTCTTACAGTTTTATCTTCGTTACTTCATGAAATTCTTAGATTCTCGTAAGTTGGGAACATGTGGCTTATCTCACCTCCGCGATCAGACAGCCTGTTTTTTTTTTCGTTTTGACACCGAAAGAGCTATTATATCGCTATTTTTAAAACATTGCGTACTTATGTCAGTATTCTAATTTTACAAGAACGATGTATTACGATGTGCGACGACCGCAATAATGAATGTTTCCAACTAGAAATCAGTTGTTAGACATCGTTGAAGAAATGTCTATAGACCTTAAGAAGAATATACTTTTTTCCTCTTTATATTGTACTCATTTCTTTTACATATTTCACTTTTCCAGTTCATCGCATTTTCTTTTTACATTTAGAATCATTCGTATCTACTCGCAGAACTGTGGTTACTTTGAATATATCCGTGTCAGCGGCAAGTTGTACACACGAACGTAAGCGACTGCGGGAAATGTGGGCATTTGCGATTGCGTCCCCGATGCCTCACGGGTAATTCCAGCCGTCCGTGACATCTTCCCGAGCTATTAAAGTATATACTTCGTCTCCTTTTTTTTTTTTTTTTTAATAAACTCTCTCACCCCACGTTTCTTCAAACACCGACGAGATATTACCTTTCACGAGAAAAACTTACAGAGGTTTATATGAAATATGAACGGTAATATAAAAAAAAAAAAAGTCATACAAAGAAACGGGTGAAATTTTGTTTCAGCCACACGCCGCGTTTGTGATCCAAATTAAATTGTTAACAAAGCAATAATCTTTGATGTGTTTTTCTCCCTCGAGATAGTAGTGATAATAATATACCTATTATCATTTCAAATTAAATAATTCGCCCGTAGATATATAGCCAACGTTCACGCAATAGGGTTTCTGCTCGCATGTGCCTCGAGGTTACCTCGCATATGAGAATCAAAATCGAGTGACTGCAAGTAAATATACGAGGTATATACCAAACTATGGGTATTGTATATGCGAAAGCCATTTCATTATGTCCCATCGGTCTCCATTAACTCGACGGCGGCCACAAAATCTGCGATGAAATTTGTTCCCGAACTCCGGGTGACCCTGCGTATGAATTCGTAACTTTCTCGTTAACTCACCGTTGCGTTGTATATAGATATTTTTTTTAATTTTTCTTTCACCTTTATTTTTTATTTGTGTTTTACCGTATTCATTTTCGAGACAAAATTTCGGAAAATAGTGAAAAAGACGTGTAATTTTCTCCGCGCGAAATTGTTATTTTTTTGATGACGGTGAAAAAAAAAAAAAAAGAAAAAAAAAATTCATCGTCTTTGTGCCAATGGGTCATCGCAGTACGTCGTGTTTTCGTAACACGCCCCGTATATTGGAACCCTTCGTCAATGTCATATAGGGTTAGTCACTACAACCGCGTGTATTTCCAAAATAAACACGACGTTGCGATTAATTAATCGAACAGTAGTGAAAATTGTCTCAGCGAAAAGTGTTCCCCTATTTCCTATCCATTAGACTAATTGGACGCGCGCGTCTACCGACCGCGAACTCTCTTCACCGAAGCATGATAATGAAAATAGTGCATCAACGATGACATACTAACGCGGTTACGCTAGACTCATACTTCCGGCAATAACTGGTCAAAATTTAGTAAACGATAATTTTATCCCTCGGGAATTTACATTGACCTTTTAGCTCCCTTCTGTCCAGCGGGACGTAAGATCGGATTAATCGGTTTCATTGACACATACCGTTTTTTTTTTTCATTTAATTTATATTAATAAAAATTTCAGCTTTTTTTTTTTAATTTTTTTATGTTTGTAAAATTTTTTTTTTTATTTGCGATTCGGATTAAAAAAACACTATGTTATACTTTTTGTCGTTTGGTAATTGGCATAAAATTGTTACGCGTATAATTCATTCATAAAAAAAGGGCCGATCTCCGTCGCGCGAAACAACATGTTGTACTGGTGATCACGAAAATTTCAATTACAGCAACTCGTATTCGTTAATGTCGAGGGTGTTTATATGCTATATATTTTCATAACAAGTTACGCCCTACTTCGCCGGGGTGCGAGTCAAAGCTGTTGACGGGGGGAACGAGGGTAGGAAAACTGCGCACATTGCACACGACGCAACAATAATAATTCGGTATAACACCGTAGATCTCATTAAGCCCGCAAGTTCAAGTGGAATTTTATGCTTTTTTTTCTCCCTTTCCTATGTCATTATCGTATATCTCGACGCAATTGACGTACTTATGTGTGTACCGAGCGGTTGCCCTTGCGCGTTAACTTTCATCACCATTTTTTTTTTTTTTTTTAATATATATAATTTAAAGCAGCAATTTAATTAAAAATTCCGCCGATCCCCAAGGATTTTTTTTTTTTTGCGAATGTCGTCGAAAATTACGTAAGCCTTCGGTAAAGTACGTCAGATTATCTTGCGACTGGGAAGACCGATAACGACGTCACAACACGCGGAATGATGAGCAGAACGATAGTGCAATGCGATGGGGAAGTCAATCGATGAAAGTAATTGTTTCCGATAGATATTGTACGGTATAACGAACTCTCGACTTGCGCAATATCTAACCAACTGTTATATGCAGTTGTGTATACATATAGACGGCGTTGCGAAACGGGATCTTTGATGACAAAGCGCTTGGTCGTTGTAGTAATTATTGTGAGTCGTGGCAGCGAAAGCCATCGAAGTTCTGATTTCACTTTACTTCCCGTAGTCTTCCCGCGTCCAATGATTGCGGACTCTGTTTCTGACATTGTAATTATAACGAAGGGAAGAGTTGAACCGAAGGCAGTCGGGATATCGGTATTCTGCTGCAGATTTGTAGGTACTTAGTCTTGAAGAAGATCGCGATATAACTTGTGCTCGCGAATCAGTACTTCCTTTCAGCTACAAAAGGTACAATAAAAAAAAAAATTTGAATTTCGAACGAATTTTCGTGTCAACGTGAAAACGCCAAAATTTAGTTTGGAAGACAACCGGTTGACAAATTTTTTTTTAACCGGCCGAAAAATTCTTCAAAATTTTTTTGACTTTTTTGCTAAATCAATTAGTCACTAACTGCATGTAAATTTTAATAAGCCCTATCCTACTGTCATTTCTATCGACAACTCCAACAAAAAATTGATATGTGAGGTCGATGTTTCGATACATCGGGAAAGCGCATATTTCATTTTATTATGAATAATCCGCAGGTATTTCGATATCGTTTTCACGGTTATATTAATACAGAACGAAAAGCCCTCGATTTTATAACGTGAAAATCGTGCATTTAATCCGAAATGATTAATACCACAGTTTCGAATGAATTTTGGTCTCTGTATTTCAATCGATGACAATTTACTCGTTTATTTTTCGATAGCCTTTATTTCAACCGGAGCTTTGATCTGTGCCGTTGATTTAGCTCGTATGCCAACCCCGTTTGCTAACTTGCTGCCGGGAGCTTTACCCCCTCCGGGTTAGTAAACACACTGTTATGTGTTCTCGCGAACGGTTTCGTCGCTATAGATGAATTTCCATCGTCATCGATGGTCGAAGCGATTGTGCCAAACTGCTAACGGAAACTCAGCATCAATGTTCTTGGCATTGTGTCGACAGATTCGGCTTTGAAGAAACTGAAGTCGTGACTCAAAGATAAAACCGACTTTGTTTAACGTCAGTTGATTTTCCGCGATGTATGACTTTGAAACGCCGCAGTCAAAGCGACGTCGAGTCACATAACGACTCACTTGACACGCACTTCGCCGCGATATTGCGTGCGTGCAGTCATCGATTTGTCGTTCTTTCGGTGTTCACCCGATTTTTTTTCTCTCTTTTTCACTCGCAACGCTCGTTTGTTAACGCCGCGATAGCGGATCTATGGCCTCCGCGTGGCGGTGCTTTCCGCGTGTCCATTGCCGGCCGGCGTAAGAGAGAGTATTGAATCAATCACCGATTCGTCAGCGAGAATCGCGTGCAGTCGGCAACGCTCATTAGCGGAATATCTCGCTACTACTACTACTTGATGACAAAACAAATGCATCTCTCACATTCATTACATTCACTGCTAAAGCGTGTAACTTGTGTAACTTTAATTTGTAATAATTTTCGTAATTGCATTAATTATATACGGCACTCCAGCAATTACAGATTACGATTAATTATCCACAGTAATTAGAAGGGGATGCACACAGTTACTAAGGCAAATTTATCTTTTATCTTGAAAAAAAAAAAAATATATATCTGATAAATGGATATCGGAAGCTTTTAATTTTCTCCGCACCGGAAAAAAATTCATTTCGGAGACAAAAGAGCTTTTGAGATTTCTTTATTTTTTTTATATCGCGAATTATATGGAAAAATTTCATTTTACGAATTGATTAAATCATCGGTAATTAACTTGATAAATCGATTTTGCGTTTAAGAGGTTTTCGAAGACAGGAAATTGAGTGTACGAGTCGAAGCGGGGAGAGTAATTTGCAGAGCGCATTATTATCGCTCCGGGTGGGATTATCGCGGTGCAAAAAAAAAGCCGCGGCGGGACCTTCCCGCGCAGCTTCCGGCCCTGAGGGAGCGTACAGTCCCCGCTTGGGCAGTCATGGATTTCCTACCGGATGCTCTTAACCCGCGCGTTCATACTCATTAGTCCATGCTGCTTGTTTTATTCACACAACCCTTGCCCTACACATTGTGTGTATATATATGTATACGAGGCACGGCACGTGGAAGTGGCAACACGGGCTTTCGACTACAACTCGCGCGCTCTTGAATTGGTTAGGCTACGTACACCTGTATCTTTGTAGAGATGAGTTTTCAAGTATGATGTCTGTATACATAGATACACAATTACGCTGTACTCGCCACTCAGGCTGTTAACGCGAACGCTCCGCGTGTTTCTGCTCTCGCTAAAGGTGAAAGTTACCTAGAAAAAAAAAATGTACTCTCTTTCTCTCAGAAACACTCATCTCGCCGACGAGAGAATGAGAAGACGAAAGAAAGAAAAATAAAAAAAAAAAAAATGGCGGACATCTCGGCCACTTGACACACGCTGTACAAACGGTAAGGCGGATATATATAGTGCAGAAAACCTTGTAGAGAAAAAGATTTTCACGCGGAAGGTGCAAGTGGTCCATTTTCCTTGAACTCGTTAATTTCACTGATAAGAAACCTTCAAAAGAAAGTGTCTAAATATTCCATTTCGTTATTCAAGGGCCGTTAAAAAAATAGGGGTGATAATGCGGAAGCAATACGCGATATGTGTTTTTGTAGAAAATTTCAATTTGTTATCTCAAAATTTTCAAGCGTCGAAACGCAATTCAATTCTGAAAGTATTTTTCAAATTTTCAAATCGATACTTATCGAAATTTGTTACATATTTTATTATGAAAATTTTAGTGGTGCAATGGTCTCCAAATAGGTGAAAAATATTCTTGTGTAATTTTTTTGCTATTCTCGAGAATGAAGGATACAAAAAAATGCCCTACGGACAGTTGGAATGAGTTAATAAAACTCAACTCTGTTTTATTGCCATTTTTTTAAAAGAACAATACGCGAAAGGTAAATGAAGAAAGATAAGAATAATGGCACGAAAAATCGCATACATGATGCTGTTTTTTTTTAATCAGCCAAACTGAAATCGGAACGGAGTATCTCTTGCATTCGATGCAAGAATAACAAGTTTTTTCGGTCTTTTTTTTGTCTCGGCGATACACGAGGGTAAATAAAAATTCTCTCGCGAATGGGGCGGAACACAACACAACGAATGAACGCGAGCAAAGAGTCCGATTTTTATGTTTTCGAAGCCATAAAAATGGTTGTAAAATACGCTTCGGGGCAAGCGATATCGACGATCGCGTGAGAGTATAGGCGGTTCTGTTCGAATTCTCTGCCTCCGTTGTACGTGATATACGTGTCGGATGCTTGATGTCGGGATCGCGCGACGTTCCGGTAACTCGATGCTTATTCCCGTCACCTCGGGGGAACCGATTCCACGTTCTTCGGATATCTCGCGGGGGTTACCCTCCCTTTGACATTTCCGACAGTTACGGGTTCTCCAACGTTTCGCGTATATATCTACAGCTTTAATGATGCCTCAGTGGATCAAACGTGGAAGGTATCGCGTTAAATTTCAACCGCTAACTACCATTGCTCCTGGTATTGCGTCGTCTTTATTGATCGCTACGACATATAATTGAGAGACCGGAAAAAAAAAATAAAAGATTGATGTGGCGTCGATACTTCGTAGATTGCGAGTTACGAACAGATGGCCACTTCGGTTAGTTATAGGATTCCGAGTGCTACGTGTATCTCGGACCTTTTTCCTATTTCTGACAGACCGAGAATACGTTCGACGTTTCACGAATTGCGAGAAAATACTTTGACGTTAAGGACGGAAGAACAACCAGTGAATTTTCGGCGAAGTCACACATACGCGGACGTCGACGTCGTGTTTTTGATGTCTCATAGGCAACGGCAGGGAGTGATCGCAACTGTAGAATCTTTCGCGACTACGAAACGTCCGCCAGATATTGCCTTCCCCTTTCATATTTCCGTCGGATGAGAGACATATATCCGACACAAATGGAATCGTAGGTATACAGCGCGAGAGTTCGCGATGTTTGACGCAAAACGAAAAGTTTCGAGACTCCGTAGCTTCGTAACAAGTGTGAAGATCAAGTGATGACGAGACGAACAGAAGAGTAGATTCCGTACGGGAAACTGTGTAGCTGTTTCGTCGACGTTGAATAACGAGCGCGCAGCTGTTCTCATTAACGTTGTAATGTGTTTGCTGCAGGAATAAAAGAGTACAGAAGCATTTAAAAAAAAAAAAGTAGCAAGGTTGTCGCTGCCACACGAAGAACTGACACATTCCTTGACATTCGAAAAACCACAGATTTGTGGAATTTCCACATCAGTTTTTCTTTTTTTTTTTCCGCAACAAAATATCTAAAAAGTTTGTAATAAGATCGTGAAATTGTAAAGACGACATTTTTTTCTCGATCTCGGGCGAGGAAAGCGGGAGAAAATATGTTTCAAAGAAACTTTTGATGTATTGAGCATTGTGAAGACTACGCGCAAACTACTCACTCTCGTTAATGAGGAACCGCGTCGCCTTACCAAGATCAGGTTTTTACGCGTACCCCGGTCTGTCTTTGAGAGTAATCACGATGATGTCAAGTCGGCGAGCCAAGGGTTCAGAGAATCTTTTGTGTAATAATATATCATTCGCGAAAGGTTCTCTGCGGACTTTATCTTTTTTTTCCATTCAAACAAATCCGGCAACTGATAAATTGCGGGAAACCCAAAGAGATAATTTCACAATTTGTTTCGTCAGTATTTCCAAAAGACATATTGAAGTAATGTCTGCAAATTATGGAAAAATCGTTCGTGTAATTAAAAAAAAATTACATCGAATTATTTCGATTATTTCTGTTTTTATACGCCTTTTTGTTTCTTCCGTCGAATACTCAAAGAGCTGCTGTACCATTTTTAATATATTTTTTTTTTTATACATTGCCTTCTGTTTCGCGTTAAATTTTCTGGCACGTAAGGTCGAAGGCTTGACTGACTTATTGCGGCAATGGTTAGGTATTATTCTTAAATATGTTGACCGAGTCATAGATCACCCGATCGGCCGAATGTCGAAAAAGAGAAGGGATGGGGCTTAAGTTGTAAAAATAAATTCGGCATTGTTTGGCTGAGCGCCAAAGCATATATTTTCACACGAATCTATTAATACCACCAAAAACTTAAATATCTCATTGAAAATTCTCAATAATCTCATAAATTGGATTTACCATTTTTTTTTTCATTTATCCTCATTCAATTAAATTCGTTCGTTTCGTGGATTCTCGCTATTCGGACTCCATGATATTTGCGCGTTGTCTATCGGCACAGTATAAATACGCCTCGTTCGATAGTTCGAGGTCACCGAACGGCTCGGAGTCGTCGCATGCATTGAATTCCCCATCTACAAAGGGATATAAAAAAATCGCTGTCCCTTAAATCCCTCGCGCTTCAGTGATCAAGAAAAAAAATCGATAATGGAAGAGATATTTGACGAAAAAAAAAATAAATAAATCGACAAATCGAAGTACCCTACAGTCTCGGAGGGGTATATACTCAATGGCCACCGGTGGAGCGAAGCGAACGAGGCGGAGCGTACATTCGTAGTTCACTCTTGACCGAGTTGTGCTTATCATTCGTATTGGATGTTGTGGGAGCTTCGGTAAGGATGACGATTCTGGGAATTCGACGTTGGAATTTCAAGAATTGGGACTCACTCGAGCGGAAACCTCTATCAAAAGGTCTTCTGGTGGATAGTACACAGAGAAAGGTCCTTCCCGATCAATTCTCTCTCTGCCAATTTTGCCATCGAGTATACGCCGCCACAACTACCCTCGGTGAAGCGGCTTCTCGCCTATCGCGCGCATCGACTCGTTCTAATAATTGGCAATCGCCAACCTATAAGGTCGCCCCTCTTGTATCCACATTCTTGTTTTAGGATACACTATCGTCATCCTCTGGCAGAGAAAACAAATCATTCACCAACTCCCGCCGTTAGATTTTTTTTATTACAAAAACCACAAACCTGTTTATTATTTTTAATTATCGTATTGTTCTGATTTTCTTGTGTAAAAAAAAAAAAAAGAAACAGAAGTCATTTTAGAAAAATTAAAAATCGAAAACAAAAAAAAATTACAAAAATAAAAAAAATCCCAACTAAAAAAGGCGTTTAATATAAAAATTGTATTACCGAAAAAAAAGGTGATGTAACGAATATTTATTTTTTTTCCATAATTCTTTCATTAAAGGACAATAATATAATAATAATTTAATAGTTCACCCCCTATTTTTCAGTGGAGAATTTGAAATGAATTTTAAATGAGTTTTAAACGAATTTTTATGGATTGAAGGGTAACTAAAAAATAGTAAGCACTTTTCCGACGACAAAGAAAAATCTCCGGTCTTCTTATCGTCATTTAAGTGCAGCCGCGATCCCATCGAGACGTCCACTTGATATTGCTTTGAAGGTGCGAAAACCTCATTACCTGTAGCCACTATAAATAGCATAGGCTCGACGGGGGGTTGAAACCCTCGCGGGCGAAGAGAGCCGCATTATAACATTCAAGTGGGTAACCGCGCGAACGCGAACAAGTCCGTTAATCGACCTGTCCTGTTGTATATCGGGGATTTTATGCATATATATGCGATATAGGAGGTCTCTATATCCAAGCGTATAACTGACGCTCTATTGTGAAGAATGCAAATCCATCGCAGTGTTTTTTCTTTATTCTCACAATGATATATCGATCGTTGAGCTTTCCTATAGGGTACTCTCGGCAGGCCAATGATCGGGTGACGTCGAACCTCGGCAAGTCGCGCCGACCGTCCGTCAGTGTCACCCGTTTATCTTTCGGATTCGTAATCTAAACATACCATCTCCAATCTAACGATTTTTTAGTGGATTCGATTAGCGTCTTGTCTCGTTTATCCTAAATATTTGATGAAAAAAAAAAAAAAAAAAAAAAAAAAAAAAATTGCATTGCCGTTCGAAGTATTTTATAGTCTCCTGAATTGAAACTCGAAACTTTTCAAATTTCGTTGATATTCGCTGCCTCGTAAAGCGGCGATAGAATAATAAAATAAAAAATACGAGTGTAAACAGACAAGAAATATTTAATCAAAGAGGCGATTCCGGAGTTTTCATTGAAGGTGCGAAAGGAGAGGCGTCCGCGATGGCAGTGTATTACTTAAGGCGTGTTGGAAGCGAGAGAAAGACGCCCGTCTCGCGAACGAGGCGCGTCCATACAAAGTTTTAAATGGTTTTCTCAATCAGTATTTCACCCGCAGCTGTATCGCCCGAAGCCGCCTCTTCTCTCCCTCTTGTGTACTTCTGAATTATATATATACATCAAGTTGTATGTATTCGACGCTTTTAAAATTTATATGGATAAAAGAAACTTCGTATCCGGGCCTACGGCTTATTTTGCAATGTAAATTTATTCTTTTCTCCTTCGCTTTATCTCCGAGATCCGCGCCACACGCTTTTGCGGCAGCGAAAAGGGGTTTTCCTTCGCGCAACAATCTTAAAGACGAACACGCCTAGCTGTCTTTTATCTGTTCATCTAACCGCGACCGAGTTTTCACGAGTTACGCGAATAATCTGATTATTACGACAACTTTTCCCCCGTGCGTGCTGCAGATTTTCTTCGAACAACTGATAAAGCTTGGAATTTATAATCGCTCGCGTCTCGCGATTTTCGAACTTCGCCGCTGAATTGTTTTCCGGAAACGCTTTCACTATCAGAATTCTCGAAAGCTCGGACTTTGGTTATAATTTTAGGGCATTCAACGAGTTCCTCTATACTTTAAATGCAATTTGCTGGAGTAAAATGTTTTCAACTTTGCGGATATAGCACGACTAATGTTAAATAGGGAGAAAGAGCCATTAAAGTTTCTGCACGTAAAACTCGTATCGTTATAAATCATCGTGAAATGCATACTTTTGTTCACTCGTTGAATTTCTGCTCGGGACTTTGCAGTACGTGAACTTTGTAGTACGTGAACTTTGTGTACTCGTATATGCGTGTATAACGAACGTTAAAATGATAAAAAAAAAAAGAAAGAAAATGTCATTAAAATTTTGCATATCGAATTCAAACTCCAAGGATTGTTTTTTAATGTACTTTTTTTTTTTAATTTCTCGCTTGTTATCGGGAAGTCCGGAGCAAAATGGGAACGAGGCAATCGGGAAAACGGGAAGAATGATAGAAACATTTTTTTTTTAATTTTGCAAACCTCGGATAAAATTTTAGCAACCTTTTTTTTAATCAACTTTTATCTCAAATTTTTTTTTTTTCATTTTTATTTCAATTATTTTATAATTTTCGGTCGAATTTTGAAACTTATTTATATTTCTACATGCAGATTTTGGCTTTGGGTTTTCATTTTTCCTCGCTTTTCCATATTTTCACAATTTTATGGTTTCGTATGCGTGTATAACACACGTCATCAGTGGAAAATATCGTAAACATCGAAAGAAGGAAAACATCATTAAAACTTCGCGTGTCGAAATCAATCGCGAGCGATTTTTTTTTCATTGCACACTTTAGCCGTTTTTAATTTGGCACTCGTTATATTTTGACGAATCGTCGATGCGCAACTGCGCGAATGTGTTTCTCGAAATATATTCCGATCCATGCTGAATATCGCCAGATATGTGTTATTGTTTTGGCCCGTTGCCCGTGCTGAACAGCACGGAATTGCACGGATATTCGATTTGTTGTATCAACACGATTATTCATGTTGCTGCAGGACGAGACGGTTTCTGGACGTTTCGCGAACGAAAATAAAGCCTCGCAGTTAATCGAGAGTCGGAGAGAGTCGGTGAACGAGAGACAAATTGAATAATGAGAGGGCGGTAAGTAGATTCTAGCGCGATCGTTACACGTTTCCAGCAACGGTTTCTCTTCTATAAATCAAACCCTTAGTAACATCTGCGCTTCGCCGGATTCCATTCTTCCGGGTTTCCGAGGCTCTCCTCTTCCTCGTTCGAGAATATCATTTCACAATTCAAACAGTGATTCGTCTTAGCCGATTGAACATCGGAATCTTTCTTGCGAGTCTCGGGCCGAATGAAAATTCACTTTTATCCGGCGTTTGTCGTAAATGCATTTCCGGTTGTATGCATCGCGACGTCGCTATTTGCTTCCCCTATCTCGCCTCCGAGCCAAGAAATTTATCGCAAGAAACGGGGAGAGGTACTCATAATATTTCATTGCCAAGAATTCAATTCAGAGTATTATATACGTTACTTTATTCCGAATTAATGAGTCATTTTTTTTAACGCGAATGCGATAAAGAATAAAAAAAATTATTTTAATCAATGAAAAAGAAAATGGTATCACTAACCCCGTTTATTATTTAACAAATAACGGTAATAATGATATTTTATCAAACATAAAGTATAAAAATTCTAACACATTACGTAAAATAATCTTTTAGCCCCTCGAGAAAAGATATTTCTTGAATTTATGAAGCGATATCATTTTCTCCCTGCAAAAGCGTATCGCTGTTTCCGTTTAAAAAAAAACTATTATGCCGACCTTCTTGACTTTCGAGTGGTGATTTCGTTTATGAAACACCACGGCGCTCGCGTACCTTCAATTTTTTTCTTTCCTGATAAGATATGCACCCACATTTGACCTCTCGTAGGGGAGCGATCGCGAATAATGCATGCAGAGCTCGTGTTCGTATGGGAGCCTCACACATATTTTTTTCACGCGCCCTTTTGTTTGGGTCCAAGAAAAAAAAAAAAAAGAAAAAAAAGGCGGAGGCGTAATTCACCGCGAAGTACATTTCTCTCCTGTCACTCCGAGCAGAAATGATCTTTTTTTTTGGCGCCGACGCTTCTCGTTCTTGACCTACAATATAACCCGGAGGCGAAGAACCGGCTGATCGAAGTGTCCATTACGAAAAAGCGCCGAAGAGGGTTGTTCGTGTCTGACCGACACTCTTTCCACCGCGCTATCCACTTCAACCGTTATCTCTCTGTCTCCTCCGTCTACTTTCTTTTGCCGAACGTATATCCCCCGCGCACCCTTCTGACTGCGTTGACGATGACTTCTCTTCGCGCTCTCGCCGCTTCTCGAGCTCTCGGCGGTTTGTATACTCGTCCGTTTCCATCACACTTTCGTTAAAGAGTATTTGCACGATCTATACATACGTTCCTCTAACACGCTTCGATATCTTTTTTTTTTTCTTTATTTTCGTCAAACTCTCCCGAACTCTAACTAACCGGAACACAAAAAAGATAAAAGTTCTAACGAACATCGCGGAGAAACGATTGAACGACGATCGTCTCTTCCATTATCTATCCAATCGACGCTCGTTAAGAGTCTTTCCGAAAAGAAAAAAATAATCATTCATTTCATCTCGTTCAATTATTCGATCAAATAACTCCTCGCGTCTGTACAATGAAGAAGTTCTTTTTTTTTTTTTTTCATCGGAAAACTTTTTCAAACTAATTTTAATAAACTCTGGCATTTTTCTTGCTTCTCTGTAATCCTCCCGAGTTCGAAGCACAAAGTTCACGCGAGTGCATCATTTTTTTTTTTTTTTTTTTTTTCCGAACGATCGCACGTGATCCGTGCCGCCGCATCAGCCGCGAGGGCGGACACGTTCATTGTTCTTGGATATACGCGAGACGATTAAAATCTCGTTAAATTACACAGACGGCAAGCATCGAGAGGAAAATTAACGTTGTGTTGCTCGAGAGGTTCATTAGCTTCGTTCGTTTTGTTACCTGTGTAGTCTTTGCTTCTCGCTCGACTGTGCAAGAAAGGAACTGCTCTGACACGTGTTCTATGCATGAGCATCATAAATTTCGAGCTTCAAGCTACTCTCGTTGCAGCTCGGCGAATGTCCCATCGCAAGCGTAATAACGCGTGTTCGTCCGGTCGTTTTATTCATCTCCTTCACATTGCTTTCGTTCCCTTGACGCTACACGTTTTATCGTTGTATAGCACTCTAAAATGATATGATATACGTGAACAACGCAAATATCTCTTATTACAATGAAACAATAACCTCGAAATCATTTAATTTTAGCCATATTTTCGATCTAATTTACATCAAAATCATTTTATATAACAATAATACAAAAAACTCTCACGTAAAAATGGAGTACAATAAACGATGTTTATCAACAAAAAAAAAATCGAAAATGAAACATGCAGTTATTATTCGCCTATAAAAATTCGAAATTTTCGTTATCGAGTCTGAAAAAATTTCGATTTATATTCCGCGTATAATTATTCGTCACTTCGTTCCTTTTTTTGACACAACTTGTTAATTAAACTATATATTGTTATTAAAAAATTATATTTATAAAATAACATACTTATTTTTTTACCCGGTAGATAATGAAATAAATAACAATATACGATAACAAGAAATTTTTTTGTGTAAATAATTTTGTCATGAAAAACACGCGATTCGGTATTTCTCCGAAACGGCTATCGAGAAATTCGGAAAAATTATTAATTATTTTTTCTACGTTGCAATATCGATGGGGAATGTAGTTGTTTGTCTGACCCGCATTGGACTCTCGTCTCGCGTGGTCTACAGTTGCTCTGAACACTGTATCGTGCAAAAAAAGAAAAAAAAATACCACTAGGTATACATACATACAAGCGCAGGCTATAAGCTTCGTGCAACGGACTGAGCCGGCGCATTGTCAGCTATTAACAATGAAAGATCTAGACATTCGATCGAACGCGGCTGGCGCTTGCTGTTTCCACGCTGAGAGAAGCAAACGCTATAGATAGTTCGCCACAGACGAAGAAGGCAAAAAAAGGAAAAGGTAGAGCGAGCGACAGGGTGGATGTGATTTTCTTTCGATCATCATCACCCGCAAAGAACGATCGATGAAATAGCCTGCGGACATCGCCTCAGAGAATGTCTAACGGGTTGCGTGCGTACGTGTTATTGGGAGAGAGATAAATTCGTTGGTTTCCTCGGGTACGCGACTGCGAGCGTGAAATGCCGATGATTTTACTATTCATACATACAGCGATATATACAGGCGATTTACATATAGCATATACAGGAAATGCGTATATTTAATAAAAATATATATATAATGTATATAAAAAATATATAAAAATATAATAGGATATATATGAATACAATAAAATATTAAATAATATTATAAAATTATTAGGGGTTCGGAGAGATCGCGCGCTTCACGTTTCATCCGACTATATACTATAAAAAGGCCATCGCCACGGCGAACAATTATTGGGAACGTCGATCTCTTGAAACCCTCTTAAACCAGTCGTACAAATGGTTTAAAATATCGGAAATTGAATATCTTACTATCTATTTTCTTCGGTGTAAATATTTATTATTTATTTAATTGTGTTTTATATTACATATTATTTTTAAATATATGGCGTTATCGTTCGAAAGTCACGTCGAACAGATTGGAAATACCTATTAGCAGTCGACCAACTTATTAAATATGCTTATTCGCGCGGCGAGAAAAATATTTAATATCCTTCATACGAATTTTCTAAAGTTAATGAGAACAAAAAAAATTGAACTAATAAAAATACTATTTTATTTGGCAATCATACGAAAGGTTACCGAAAGTTCAATTCTGAGCGAATACTCCAGAGTTACGCCGAGAGTTCAGAGTTCGGAGGGTTCAGTGGATTAGAGGGATGAGAAATTCCGGAAGAAAATAACGCTGGTCACGGGGTCACGAGGACGTGTGGGGGGTACACATGGGTGCATCGTTCGTGCGAGAAGATCGAAGGTTTGCCGTCGAGATAAACTTTACGGTAAATTCTGTAAGTTGTTTTTCCCGGATAAATAGATTGATTTTTTTTATTTCTTCGCTCGATTTTTTTTTAAGATACACGTTCTTTTATGGGAAACGAAAGTTTAAATTTGTTCTATCGAAGCTTTCAATATTTTCTCGTAAAGTTCTAAATTTAACGGGAATAAATTAAATTGAAAAAACAGCAACGATACCGAAAATAGTTACCAAATTAAAAAATACGGACACATACATTCTAATCCGTAATCCGTTGCCAATGAAAAAAAAAAAAAAAAATTACAATGCTTTTGCGCGATGGGAAATTTTCATAGCAATGTTCGCGAGTGTATCGAGGCGAATTCACGAATACATCGTTGGAATTTCAGAGCGAATCCATATTTAATAAAGATTAAAGTAAATTTAATCGGATTCGCGCGTAGGTGTTTGTCGAGCGGCACACCACATGTTGCGAAAAGTTTCGAAAGGCTTTTTGACCTCATCTGATATCGGAATTAATAGGGAATCTCGGCAACGGGACATTTTCCGAATGGTCCGAGTTCAACGTCGTCGTTACGAAAAATTAAGGAGCTTTACTCGTTTGCGTATAAAAACAATTGTTATATGTTTATCGGTGAACGAACTCCAAGAGAGAGTAAAGCGGAGATAGATTTTGTAGTACGCCACGTTGGCGAGTGCATCGACACGAGTTCGGATCGTCAACTGTGCCAAATATCTCACGCCGTGAAACGTTTGGATAGTCGTTAAAAAAAAAAAAAAAAGAAACCATAAAATGCGGTAAGAAAAATGTAAAAATAGAACGACTGCGAGTCGCTTCATTTTTTCGAGACCCAACGAGATTCTCGATAAGCCGGTACACGTGTAGTATTACATTTTAGCGTTGTTCTACACCGACGCAAATCACAGTATTTAAGTTAAAAAAAAAAAAAATCGGAGGAAAAAAGCAATTGGATGAAAAAATATTTCAAAAATAGCCAACACCCACTCATTGTTTTTTTTTTTATCACGCCACATCTCATTGCTAATGGAAATTTCGTAACGTCTCTCTCGCGGCTCATTACTTAAGAATCTCGCGTGACGCTTGTCTAACGTTGGGTGTTTAGTCGGAATCCGTCACAGTGAGGATAGCAACTACTAACACGGTTCCCGCAGCCACTACTGCCCCCCAACTACCACGTGTGCGAGACGATCGCATTTCGTTCGTAAAAGGCGGTGCGTGTCTAACGTCACGACACTTTTCGTTTCACTGTCTCGTTCTCCACTGTCCCCACGAGGATACGTGCAAAATTCTACGTAGCTACGAAGAAAAAAAAAAAAAAAACGGCACTTCCTATTTTCGTAAAAAAGCACTAAAATTGCCGAGCAAAAATAAAAAATTAGTGCCTATAGAGGAACTCACCTCTCAGCGTTTCCTCTTCGAATGCCGTCGTTCATCATCCATGACGAGTCGCATCGTTGATAAATCACAAAAACAACTATCCTCGTGGCTTGCGGTACTTGATGACACAAACGACGCGCATCGCGCAACTCTCATCCAAAAATTCTCCTTACCTACATATAATGCATGCATATAATATCTAAAATTTTTATCAATTTTCTTTATCACCACTCGTTAATATTTACGAATAAATTATTTTTTATTATTAAACTCGACACACGGTAATAAAAAAAATTCGCGCACACACACCTCGAGTTTTTTTTTTTCGTTCTTCGGCTTCCCGTAGATTTTCACCTTTTATTTTATATATAATATATATGTATACATATATTATATATATATATTTTTCGTATTAAATGTAACTACCGCGAGGTGAGAACGAGCGCGTCGGGAACGGCGGCGCGTTCGCAATTCAACCCGCGCCCGCACGACACACTGAGGGTAGTAGTAGGCAGCCGCGAGAAACGTGGTTGCCCTCGCGACGCAATCGCGGCGCTTCGGCAGTATTCGTTCACCTTCGGGTTACTCCTCGTCAAGGTGTGTTCTACAACTATATGACCTATACTCTTCGAACCGAACAGATACACATATATATATGTATACGCGTGTGTACTATTATCTGTACGTGTACGTGATAACGCCGCCTCCGCGTCCGTACAGCCTGAAGTTCTCCTCCGTTGTCTTCTCGCTCTCTCACGCGCGTCTGCGTTAACCCTCGTATTTTCTCGCTTCATCGTTCACCCTCACCGACGCGCTCGTTTCTCTAACGACCACTACCGCTTCTACTTTTCCTTCCTGTTCTATGGCTCCTCTATCTATCCATCTATCTATCTATCGTACATCCATACGCAGACATACGTTCAATTCTCAACGGTGACTATACGTGTGTTGTAACTATCGCTGTCTGTACGTTTGAAAGTAGATATATCTGTCGTTATAGAGTAGACGGTGAAACACCCATCGGCGCGCCGGCCACCGCGCCACACGTCGTCGTCATGACGACGTAAACTCAAAAATATACGCGGCCCGCCGACTACGTACCCCCATCGCACATACGACGACGACGACGACGACGACGCTGCGCGAGGAATAGATTATCGCTGGCATGCCGCACTTTAAAGCTTTAAAGCTTCGCGTAGCCTGTATAGATAGTACCGGGGTAAAGTGGAGTCACGAGGGCGATACGTTCGCCTCGAGGCCTGTGCACTTTGGCTGCGACCGGAGTATAACTCCGTATGCTGCTTTTCTTGATGTATTACATCGAAGGCTAATGCCACTGCGGTCGCACGAGACGAGATCGTACATTGCCCTTTATGCCTATAAGGCGATCGTATAAAAAATACAGGGAAATCAAGACGCGATGATAAGGAATAGTGATAGATAGCGAAGATAGCGTATTCCGATTTTTTTTCTACGGTATGGAGAAAAGGCGATCGGAATTTTTAAGCAATTAAAGACGTTTTAAGTGAACCAAATTTTCAGCTCCTAATATAAAAAAAATTATAATATAATAATGATAATAATTATTATAAGAATAAGATCGATCTATCGATGTTATTATTATTATAATAAGAATTGTGGAGGATTGAAATTAAGAATTTTTTTCTAATTAAAAAAAATGAATTTCCGAGAATCCCTTCTTTTACTGAAATCACAGATCCCCTCTTTAACGATCAGACTTTTTTGTCCGTTTTTTTGGGGTAATCCGGTGGTGCACAGGGATTGGAGTAATGAGTGTATAAGGACGCTTTGGGATGATGATCGAGCCACGAAAAACGTGGTGCGAAATTGCACGAGAACGAAAATAGATCCTTGAGAGTTAGGGGATTGCCGGTTTGCAAAAATACATCGCGGAGTTCCTTTGCAATCGTTTAAAACGGATTTTTTTTTTTTTTTTTTTTCGGAGTGTCACGTTCGGCTTAAGTTATGAACAACGGAACTTGAAACATTTATAATGAAATCTCGAAGCCACAGGTCCGTCTGATATTTCGGTTTGTGATTATTCATTCTCGTAAATGTGACATTATTACGATATAAATCGCTTTATTTTTCATTCCCCAAGGACAAGCTTTGTTTTGGTGAAAAAATATTTTTAATAATACGATTCCTTTTTTCATCGATCGATGCAAAGAAAGAGCGATTCTTAAAAGAGTTATTGAATTCTTCGACGTAATAATTCTCAATAACGTTCTTCGATTGTCTCAAAAGCATCAAACAAAAAATTAAAAACTAAATACGATGAAAAAAACAACAATTCCGTTGCGGATAAATATAATGGACGCGCAAGTGAACGGAATTTGGCAAGCGTCGTATGACCTAAAAATACATTTTTTTTTCCGGTACCCATGTATGTCTGAATGCGAACGATTCTTCGTTTATTCTTCATTCGTCTCGACTGTTTCGAAAAAAAAAAAAAAAAAACAAAATGAACAAAAAACAAAAGGTGAAAAAAAAAAAATAAAAATACTCGCCTGTTGCAGCTAATGAGTATACGGTAAATGAAAAAGCGTGCGTCAGTAACGAAGAGTAGAAAGATGACGTAGATGATAAAAATGCAGAAACTGCATAGGCGTTCGAGAAAAATTTTCCTCGTTTCTGCACTCTCTAGTTTACCAGCAACCGACTGTCAAAGGGTCGATGAACCTGGGTGTGCACACCCCTTTCATTCCCGTCTCGGTCCCTCTCCACCTGCGCACTGTTTTTCCCCTTCCGCGTGCCGTTTCGAACCGTCCTCTCTCGTTGAACCCTTCCCCGGCTGCGTTTCAACCGTATTCCAGTTCAATACTTAGTTACCCATGTACTTGCGGTTCTCGATCGATTCGCAAATGGCGCGAATTACGAAAATTTATTAAACCCCCACACCATAAGCTCGCGGGAACGATCTCGCGTTGTCTGCGAGCGCTCTTCGCGCACGTTTGCCGAAACTCTACGCGGGTTTGAATTTCTCGTAAACTCCTGACGACCGAAACCTTCTCGAATTCATTGGCGATGTACACATATACCGATTTTCCGCGAACACACCGAGTATATATATGCGAATTTCGCGGAGCTGATTCAACGTGAAATATTCATCGTATTGAATAACTTGGCGAATTCGGTCGGGAGAGACTGAAGCACAGTGGTGTGTGGAGGGCTGGGGGTGCCGGGATGCATGCGGTAGCCGCTGCAGGGTGAACATCGATTTACTTGCTGGGGAGAAAATCATTGCGTACCTGTACGCCACAGCCACAGCAAGCAAAAAGAATATATACCTTTACAGCTTTAATATTTACAGCTATAAAAAAAAATGACAAAGCACGAACGATTTTTAAGAACGAAAATGGCATTGGGGCGGACGATTTGAGATTCAATTAAAAAGTCATTTATCAAGTTTTTCCGAGTGGCTGCGATCCTCGCGATCATCGTTGTGGAGTAAATTTAAAAAAATTCTTTCGCGCATCGCTACAAAAATATAATATACTAAGGGTGGCTGAGGGTTCAAAGAACGGACCCTGGCGGTTACTCGGGTTAGTGATGAGAAATGAAAGTGCTTTTTGTTTACGATTCCTGGCACTTTGTCAAAGAGAAAAAGAGATGGAATGGTCGTTACAATATCAGGTATAGCGGTGTCTCGATGTATTTACGGTCGGTACGAAGGGTTGGACATTCGCGAATCGCGTGCTCGTACTGTATGCATACGTATTCGGGTCATTCCACCAGAAATCAAAGAGCCTCGACACTTGGCGACCGAGCGGTACTCATCCCCAGCGCTTTTTATTTTCATCGAATAACACTCCTCCAATCGAGATTATTCATACTCCATTCTGTGATGAAAAATCGTCATTTTTTTTTCTTTTTTTTTTTTCGTCGAAAAATCAATTTTTTATTAAAAAAAAAAACTACATTATTGTTTCGGCTGAAGAAAAGCCGATTTGCAGACAAACAGATTTTTTTAGAGTTTCGCTTCTGTTTTTCATTTTTGATTCTCAAAAAACCGATTTTCACACAAACTGATTTTTTTAGATTTTTGTTTCGATTTATAGCAAACATCGCCATAATGTAGCTTACTCGATCTCCTTAAGAGCAGAAGAAACCGCTTTTCCTCAACTTATCCCGGACTCAATCGGTATCAAAAACTGTAAACAACTTTTTTACGCATTCTCGCATTACAGCTTCAAGAATTGTTTCAGCGAATGCGGACATTTCGCCGAGAGCCTTCGATGAAACTTTTCGTTAAACTATGAATCTCAGTACGGGAGAAGAAGTGGTTTACAGTTTTTATTACCGACCGCGATGTTTCACCTTCTCTTAAAGCGTTTCCACAATAAACTCCGGTTAATCCTGATTACCTACAAAGTTATTTCACTGGCAATATACTTTGTTATTTCAATCAGATTAGGTATTCGTAGATCAGAATTTTCTTAGCCGGTTGTTCATTATCCGATCCAATCCTACGCTTTAAATGCAAGTGAAGCGCGTACGGAAGTTTGAATAACGAATAAATCGCATGCCGAGTTGCGGCTCATTCTCGCTAAAAAAAAAAAAAAAAAACTGCGCCAGCCGCAGTTAGATAATGAAAATCACAGTTTCGTTTCGTCGGCGGCAGGCGTTATAACTCTCGTCGAGAGAGGCACGTCCGAAATCAATTGACCCCGAGAGCGAGGAGGTTCGCGTGAAAGAGACGAGATAAGAGTCGTTTCGTTTCGAATCCGTTGGTTGGGTTGAAGTGGCGGCGAACGACCTGAGCCGTCTGTGCTTCCGAAGGCAGCGGGGCAAATAGTGCCAAGCTTTGTAAAAGCGAAGCCGAGCAAACCAGCGAGCGAGAGAGTTTAATCCAAGTCCTATTTTAGTGGTGTTCTCGCGGTGAACGAAGACAGTAAAAGCAAAGAGAGATCGAGGTTAGCGATGAAGGTTTCTCTCTCGCGTTTTTTCTTCCGAAAATATATACCTATAGTTCGAAAGCTCGCGCCTCCCGCAACGCTTCAGTGGCCAATGAAACGTACAAAGAATTGTGATGAGCGGGAAGGCATCATGCGGAACGTCAAAGAGAAAGTCCGACAGAGGGCAAATCGAAAAATTACTTCGTTTCCTTCTGCACGGGACAGAGCTTTCGAAGAACGATAGTCATTCTTTCTACGTAACGCGGGGAAAAAACCTCTTTCATCCCTTTCTCATCGACCGGTTGGAGTTTCCAGTGCTACTTCCGGATGCTAATGGTAATGACGCTCGTAAAACGAACGCTCAACGTATGCACAGCTCCGAGTGAATTACGGTAACTGTTACGCGGGCGAGTCGGCTCAACTTTAGTTGATATTTAAACCTCTACGTTGAGCCTCGGGGCAAATTTGGCAAACGAAGGAAAAATTCAACTGGAAAAACGCATTCCAGTAGCTTCACCGAATGAATCTCGAAATTCTGTTCATCCTCCGGCATTCGCATTAGCGCACGGCGAAGATATGGCGTGGCAAATAATTAAATAAAGTAATTGGTGACGATTCGTCGGCGGACTGTCGCAGCATAGAAATGGCACGAGATGCTCTCCGGCCGGGAGAGAGTTTCGTTGCTCGGGGTTACTACCCTTTACACCGGAGGCAGACTTCTCTCTGCATTGGCAGCTAAAATCCTTTTATGAGTAATCTACTTAATACCACCGAGTTGTCCCGAGCACTCGCGGAAATGAGTGTTTCTCGGCGGGAGAATATTGGATATATAAAGCTGAGCGACTTGCGAAAAGAAAAAAAAAAAAAACGTAACTATCGATTGATAAATATAAGCCTTTGGAGTTCCTTCGCTTTCGCATTGTTTCCGGACAAAAAAAAAATCAGCGGGAACTTTCGTACTTTGCGTTCTTTTCTGTTATCAACGAAAGTCGCGTCTATCGCAATACCAACTAAATCCCGATCGTTATCATTGAATGCATTTACCGAGTCCAACTTTTCATCCGATAGATAAGAAAAAGAAAAAATGCACAACTAATTAAGATATACGAGCGTTGAACGGCGGCCGCGGCGTTAAGATATCGTCGTAACTTGAACGGCAACTACCGGAGATAGTAGCGAAGAAAAGAATACGAAAGGGTAACCGGGAGAGACTTTATCCGACAGCTGAATCCTTTCGTGTATGTAATCCCCGATGGAATTTCATTTTGCCATGCAAACTCGCATCGACCTCTCGCTTGTGGACTTCCTCCGCCCGCGAGAAATTTGAATCAGAATCGGATATTCTAAAATGCAAATGTAACGTAAGGGAAGCTGTACCACGTCCGTACGAGTGTATGACTATCGAATCAAACGAAATTTAAGGCAAAAATGAAATAAAAAAGAGCGTTGAATCAGTTACATCTCTAGTGGTCTCGCGATTCTTTCGCGATTCTGGAAATTGAATTAAAAAAAAAAACTTCGAGAAAAAGCGTTACGTTACGTTAAGCGTACTTTTGGAAACAAAGCCTTTTCTCTCAGCTCTCTCGCCGGGGCTCTCTCTACAGCTATTTTAGAAATGAAAAAACATTGTTGCAAAAAAAACTTACGACCCTTATAAAGAGACTTAAAATAATCAGAGTCCGGAACCTTTTAAAGGGACTTAAAATATCTTATAAAATGCGACTTCAAACCCATTACAATTTTCGTCAGTACAGGCGAATTTACGCGTTACTTTTTTTTTACGAATTTTTTTAAGCTCCTACTCGTTGTGTTATAAGTTATAAGATGACGGTAGGACGAGTGGGAGCACCATATGGAAAGGAGATTAATAGAAGCTTTCAGGGATACGATGCCGCTGGCCGAAAGCCCAAGCCGTGACAAGCATTCGTGACACCGTTTGTGTGTTCGGAGCTTAAAACAAGGCGAGGCTTTCGGAGCTTGTCGTCTGCAGATCCTGTGTTGTGTACTGCTCTCAGAATTCGCTATCGCTCTCTCCCGAGGACTGCGGAGAGAGCATTTCTCTTAACTTCAAACTCTCCCCGCGTTCACATGCAGTTCGCACCCTTCGGGAATCAAAAGCCCTTCCATCGACGACGCGCTGCTATTCGCACGATACTGTCGCCTTCTACGATCACGAGCTCGTTGTTTCGATGGCCCTTACTTTCGTATATATTATACATCCGCGTGACGAGTTATCCGCAGTGGTTCTTGAAGCATTTTCCATATAAACTCCGAAAAGGGATAACTTTGATGACCCGTAAAGACCGGACACGCCGTGGATACTGCGACGTATACATGTATGCAGTGAGAGCAGAAAGGTTCGACTCAACGTCGAGGGATGTCGAGGGTTTTCGTTCCTTCCCGGTTGTGGCGGCGACTACGACGATCGTAAAACAAGAACGAGACCCTGTCGACGCTCTCTTCATCCACGTCATCCTTCCTCTCTGTCCTCTGGCGGCCACTTTGACCCCATACTTCGGTCGACTATCTTCCAACGCTCGACGAACCGGAAGATCGATGATGGCCGCAGCGACGATTTATCTCACGAATTGATTCGAACATCGTAAAGCGCTCTCCTACCGAACGGAATGCCCTCTTCCTGCACATCCACGATACGTTTCATCGCACATACGGTACCCATACGATACAGTTATTAATCTCGCCAACCGCGTTCTGCGCTCTGAGTTAATAATTAAATCGAAGAAATCGACATTTTTTTTAACATTTGTACAAAGTGACGACTGAAAAATGATTTTATTAAAAAAAATGATAACACATATATATATTATACAATTTATTATAAATAAAGGAGATTGTCGCAGGAAATCATGAATAAATTTCGCGACAACAACAAGCGAATAATTCTTTATTATTTCAATTTTTTTTTGTCAACACTATTTCTTTATTACCCTCCTTTTTCAAACGGGAGGTTTTTAATTCGTGTTGAAAAAATTTTCAAATTTTTTCATTGCACAACGAGAATGAAACTCTTTGTTGATAGCCGCTGGTCGCAGCAGATGCAGACCAGCCAGTGGCTACTGTAGCTTGCATTTGAAAACTGTCACCTACAGAACTTGTATGATTTGTAACAAAAAAAAATCATATAGTTCGCTCGAGGGCCGTGTAATTTGATGTTTTTTTTTTCTTTTCCGTAATTTTAACGCCGGTACTTCAGCTATATTTGCCATAACGGTACGTGACTATGTTGTTGTTCGCGATGTTCTGCAATGGACGTCGGGGTGAACGCGGGAGGGGGTTGGTTTGGGAAATGTGATGGGGTTGAAAAAAAAAAAAAAAAACACACACAGCGGCCCGGATTTCGGACTGCTACTGTCGCGGCAAACCGTAATTGGAATCGTGCCAGGCGATCCACCTCACCCGTGTTGTACAACGGGGCAGTAGGTGCATATTTTCGTGTGGAATAGTACACTGTTACACTGTTAGTAGGTAATAGAAATATAGTATACACCGAAATGGGGTTGTATACTGTGTAATAGTATGCCGCAGAGAGGAGTTGCATTGCACGAGCTTCAAATTCGTTGAAATATACTCGCGATTCGTGTCGTTTTCTTACCCCCTTAGCGGGGGTTGGTGAGGGCGCAGGAACGCGATAGAACAAGCAATCGGCTTACCGATTTAGTAGCAGCCAAGTCACGTCTCTCTCGGTTTACTTATCAGCTCGTTTTATTACACTGAATATAATCCCCCATTCAATGGGGGTAGTCGAACAATGATTTTCGTCTCGATGTCTTCACCCTTCGCATTCCTCCGTATTCTTTACTATTCTTCCGTATAACGTGATTTTTATTATTTTTATCCCCATTTTATATAGTCCACGTTGACGAGTTCGAAAACCCACCCCCCTCCTCGTAAATTCGGATACGTATAGATTGAACTCCGTTCGATATCGGAAATGTCGGAGCAACTCTCTTCTCCGAACGCGAACGAGAAGTGAAACTTTTGCGTACTATTCTTCTCGTACTCATCCCCGTCGCTGTAGTACCTGGTACAACGGGCCAAGAAACTCTTGCATCAAGGAAACTCGCGAAATAAAAGTTTGACGGATATATAAAGTCAGACGGAGCCCCGGGGTTTCGTTAATCAGACTCGTATCTGTTGTTTTTATCTATACTTCATGCGCTTGAAGAGTATGATAGTTTCGTTCGGAAATGGGTCACAATATTTATAGCGAAAATTGACGTAACGAAAGTTTTATCTCTTTGCCGGTTAAAGGATCTGTAAAAACCGTACAAGCGCCGTCGCGACCGTCAGTGGATTAACATCTCATAAAACAACACAAAAATGTTGATTAAATTCGATTAATTTTTTAATTAAAATGATAAGGATGTGTAGAATTATTCTAGAATTCACTAAATCTTGGGAACTTTGTTTAAATTTTTTTTTCCGCATACCATTTTTTTTTTTTTCCTGTTTATCGTGAATTTTTTTATGCTACGCGATGTTATTGCTACTCGACTGACGTGCACAATTATGCGCACGAAAGTTAAGTATACTTTTCTGTGTACACACGCGGTATGAAAACGCAAATACACGGACAATGCCATGCTATTTTTTTTTCCTGCCATTAGAAACTCTACTGGCGCTATTACAGATGTTCGTGTTGCTTATTTGTCGGATCGCGACACAGAACAACGATATTGTTGCAACATATATATGTGTATAGTTAATAGAAAGAAGTGAGTGAGCGCTGAAACGAATGGTGCGCTCGCCGAGTTAGATTATCATTCCCTCCTCAGGTGTAAAACGTTGGGTTATTGATTTCTTGGTTGGGTCACGTTACCCCGCTCTCCTGCCCGCTGTCTCTCTCTCTCTCTCTCTCGTAACTCTGTGCTGCTGCACGACCTGCAAACCTGCCAGTGCTGCTGCGGTCTGTTCCTACCGTATGTCTGAATTTTCCGCATCATACCCGACATCGGCGCACTTAACAATTTTCTATCGCGAACAATAACCTCGACGCTATTGTAACTCAACGATTCCTTCATCGTCCGAAACTCCGTAACAATGGTTCGGCCGAACAGTGAAGTTCTTCAAATTCATTGATGGCAATTTTAATGACGCCGAATTAATGCGGGAAGAGATATTTCGCATGAAAATTAAGAGGGTCGGGTCGGCAAAATTATGGTAATGTGCGCCGACGTACGGTCGCAGACACAAAAATGTAAAAAAAGTCTATCATGTCGGAAAATATTTGAAGATTTTTTCCGATTTTTTTTAAGGCTATTTTTTTCGTATAATTGACTCCACTGAATCAATTGTCAAATTGCTCTCTTTTTAGTGTGTAATCTTTGCCCAGTAACTTTTTAAGTGAGCGAAATCTTTTTTTTTTTTTACTTTCCTCGAGTATCGGAAGGTTCCTTTGAAGGAAAACCCTCGAATCTCCGCGAAATGAGAAAATGTTAGAAACATTAAAGAAATTAAATTGGACGGTAGTCACTATGGAAACTTCCGAAGCTCAAGGCCTCCGGGGTTTAATCTTCAAACTTTCGGCGGGCAAAATTGGATTATAAAAGTCGGCGAGAGAGTGAGTTTCCGGTGTACCCGGATAGGGCAGGTAGAGGATCGAGGGATTATAGACAATTTGAATTTTGCAGAACATTCCGTCGACTTAATATTGTATCTACTTTGCGAACAATCGTAGTTTCCGTAATGCAAAGAGTCACAAACGAGAAGAAATAAGCGATACGCGGTACAAATACATCATTGAAGAGAATAAAAACAAAAGAACCCAAAGTTTCGCAGAGTTTTCGATCTAATAAAGCGCGTTGTTGGAAATTTATGCTGAATAGTTGATTCAAGATTGAAAGGATCACTTTGTCGCGAGCGGAACTTTATTCTTTGAAGAAACTTTCGAAGCCTACCGCGGCGGATAGAGTGCGTCGTTGTTGGTCACCAACCAACGATTGGCAATGGCTGTCGGAAAGGCATATTCGACGGAAGAATACGCCGCTGTGCCAATAACTGATGCGTTTCAATTTCCTTCAGCTTCTCGGCCAATGACTGTCGCGATTATTCGAAGGTACTTTTATCCAAATATATGGCAACGGTAAATGTGGGTATTGGATATCGTGCCTCTTGCTGAGAGGGTCAGGAAATCCTTTCTTCAGACAGCCGGCAGGAAAAACTCTATCGAAATATCGTAAGGTCTATCGGTAGGGGATACACAAGTTGTCGGAGCACTCTACAATATTTCCGTCTCCTCCGACGAAAATCAAATCTCCAGAGTATATTTTTCTCGAGGATATTTTTTTTTTTTTTTTTTTTTTTTTTTTTTTAAGACCGGTATTTTATGAGCGTTATTACTTGTCGCTAAGTTCAAGCTACGAAAATATTGTATCCTATTTCACGGCGAAACTTTCATCGCAACAGAGTGCTCTTGAAAAAGAAAAAAAAAATGTAGCATTTTCTTAAACCGCCTCGAGTCACTTAATAAATTAGTGCATTATCGTCGTCGTTATCGTTTTTTTTTATTCCGCATACGATATTCCCATGTATACGAGCGATCATTATCGAGAAAAAAAGTTAATTAATTACAATGACTCTAAAGATAATTACGCGCCGAGCAAACGCTTCACCAAGTATCCAGGGAACGCGTAGATCGCACAACCGGCCAACATAACGAGCAGAAACATGGAACAGCAACATATTATTCTCCATCTGTAATAGCGACAAACGACGAAGCAACAGGCCTTCCAGGGATTACGAAACCACGAGAACGATGTGTCGGGACGTCTGGAGGCAGAAAAATAATGTCATATCATAAAACTTGATTTCGTTGCTAATTTTTCGCGAAATTTACGTTACGAATTGTGCAATACACATTTTTTTGCGTATATCAAATGTCGTATGATATATTTCTAACGGTATAGGGTACAAAATAAAAATGGAAACACACACGCTGGTCGATTGTCTCTTATCGGGATCAATTTTACAACCGTACAACGTTGTAATGCCTGTGAGGTTTTTTCTGCGATCTCTCGAAGCGATAGACGATATACGAGCAAAAAGGCTTTCACTGCTAATAAACTCGGTAAAAAAAAGGTTTAAATAAAGTAGCAAAGGGGTTCAGTAGGATGTTTTGAATTATACTTTTTTAAACTCTCGACTGCCTGAACAAAGGACGAGAGTCGTGCGTTTTACTGTGGTTTCGTGATTGTTTCCACTTTCGTTATCATGCGTGTTTCCCGAAGCGGCTAAATATGGGTTAACAAAATTTGGTACATTTCTCCTGTCTGTCATAAAGTACATTTTAGACGATAAATGATGAGCATTATGCATGAACTCGGAGAGATAAAGCGCTCTGAATAAATGGTATTGAGAAAAAAGAGTGAAACATTAATATTAATAATAATAATTTGCCATCATTATTATAAAAATGAGGAATTGAAATTTTGTAAAATAATTTTTTTTTTTTTCGTGGGCTGAAGCGCACCCTTCGTAAAAAATTTGCGATTACTGTTTATGGCTTAATTATGGCGGTATAAAAAAATTGGAAAAAACATCGATATTTTAGGTTAAACTCGAGAAAAGATTTATTCAGCAATGTGACGTAATACTCGAATATAATAGGTGAGGGTAAAACAAAGATGTACAACTGTTTTTTAACGTCGGTGCGCCAAACTCCCCCAAAGCTCAGGTGCGCGTACCGGCGATCCACCCTTAACGCCTCCGCGACCGCATTTTCTCGTCTCCCATTCGGGTACGCGGAGGATTTCACGAAAAACGGAAAACACACGGCGAGATGAAATACAGTAATCTCGAGGTAGAAAAAAAAGAAACCTAAAAAAAAAAAAGGAAAAAAAAGCTCTTAAAACGCATACACTTTCGTGTTTAAATCGCAACCTGCCAGCGGAAAGACGTGACATTTGCGGGAGTAGAAAGGAGTAGAAAAGAACCGGATGTAAAGAGAAAGGTCGCACCAGGTGTAACGTCGGTTCGGATATAACGTTGAGCTTTTAAAGGAAAGAGTCACGCGCCTGTGCTTTCGCCTGGAGAAACCTCGTCGTGTTTTCTCCATTCCTCCCCTTCAGTCGTTTTGTCCCGTTTCACGTAGTGCAAAGGCCCGGATGTGCCGCTATACGAGCTAACAAACCCTTTAACTGTACAGTATCGGGCAACAGCCGCGACAGACAAAGCTGTGAAACGAAAACTACCCCTTCCGGGTCTGGAAACTAAGCGCTTGAAACTGACGGGGAGCACGCACCCGCGTAACGATCCAACCGCGAGGAATAGATAGAATGTCAAAGCTTAACGATCAGTTTCGCTCGCTGTCCTGAGACGCGCATCGAGCAGAACGGTCGGCGGGTGTCTCTAAAGTAGGGAATTCATAAAAAGCTAAACGCCGACGTCGGACACGCGCTTTCGAGGTACCAAAACGATTGGAACACGCGAACTTCCGTTACACATTACATATTATTATTACTATAGGTTATGGCGTGGCCCATTAAGAAAAAAAAAAAAAAAAAAAAAAAAAAAAACGACGTCAGTCCAGGAAATGTTATCGCGATTAAACCGTTCCCTGTATCATTTTACGTATTTCATTTTTTCTACTCGACAATATTTCTCACCTTCGTCACGCGCGTATGATGAACATTTTAAAATAAACGAAAGAAAAAAAAAAAAAAAATACATCGTTATCATAAAATTGATTCGACATTAATTTGCGGAATTTACAAATTTATACCGTAGATCGGTGGATTTTTTTTTTTTTTTTAAATTATCATAACGACTCACTTGGGCGGTGGAAGAGGCTCAGGAGCATCTCGTCCTTTTCCAACCGGACTCTCGTTAGCTTGTACAGCTGGCACTACGATAATTTCCATTTCCACTTTTCCCTAAAGGCGAAAAACAAAAAGGTGAGACATATAGCTTTAGTACAATAGCTCACGGCTAGGCGGTGTCGCGAAGTTATAAAGGTTAGAGGTCTTGAAGAGGTATGAGTGAAACAGCATGAGAGGCTATGAGGCCCGAAGCACATCCTCCGCTGGATGTCCAATATCCTCTCGGTCGTGAATTTTTTACATCCAGCGTCCCGTACTACCCGAGTTTATACGACAGGCAACGCTACGAAGCCGAGAGTCCGTGGCAAACTACCAAACAAGCCTTCAGCCTTCACTGCAATGACCGACGAAGGTCACAGATCATAAAATTGCAACAAATTCGCATCAAACGTACGGCAACAAAAATGTCCAGTATTCGAGCAAAAAGCGCTTGGATCGCACGTAATCATATTTTTTTATAGGTAATTGGCAGTATTGTGACTCGTCGATCTAAAAAAATAAAAAAACTTCTTAAAGTAGTACTATTTTCTGAAATTTCTCAATTTTTTCAAAATTGTTTTATAATATTTCACAGTTGATGTAGAATTTTTTTTATTCGTTGCTATATGCCAGTCGTGTTAAATTCCTCAGCATTGCGCTCATTTATCTCGGAATGCATTCGCGGAAAAAAATACGAAAAACATCTAAAAAGAACACCTTATTCGTTATATTTTCGTACTTCACAGTTTCAGGGATTAAAGTAGAAAATTATCTCGGTGAAACATATTCTGAAAACAATGAGTCTCAGGGTGGGAGGGGGGAGGAAGGGAGGAGCGCGTGAGCGTCTGTAAGGGCTGTGAGTCTGACTCTGGCGACAAATAGACGGAAAGAAAAACATTTCCACTTATATTCATAAGCATAGAGAAGACAGAAGATTAGTTGACATATAACTATCGAAGAGCGCGTAAGTTATTAGCGATAGCAGTTCATAAAATCCATTATCGGAAGCTCTATGAGTTCACGTGGAACGAGAACGGCCGTTGATCGCGTGGCAGTCAACGAGTGTTGAAAGTCCAACGGTTGATCGATAAGCACTATTGGTGGAATGAGAAAAAAGCGCGAGAGAGAGAGAGAGCTTATCGCGTTGGTAAACTATCACGAGATCGACGTAAAGTCGTAGGGATCGTTGAAAACCACGTCGACTTGTTGGCCACGTGGCGCACTCTGTCCGAACGTTGCAGTGATGGTCAGTTTAAAAAAGCAGCTAATCTCCAACAATTGCCAGCGCATTTCAAGAAGTTTGCCTGTAATCCGCCAATGCCCGATGCCGTGCCAATGACTGAGCCATCAAAAAAGTATCGTTCGATTTCCTCTCGCTTGAGTAAAGCTCGCACGGGTCATTGTATTCGTCGCCGTTGCTTGCGAAAATCGAGTTCGCTGAAGCACGCCTCTCGCATGCCGAGACTCGTACACCCACACAAACACAAACGCCCGTTCGCTAATCTCGTTCGATTTCCTGGGATAACCATAGGCCAATGTACTACGCTAGTGGCTCGGGGAGTAGCGTAGTTTGTATATCGCATTTTAGTAGCAGTATATCGACTTCCCAGTCTATAATGCAATTCTGCATTGGAGTATAACGAGGTGGCGTGGAACCATCGTCGAGAGTCCAATGCGTGAGCCGCGCAGCCTCTGGAGACCAAATTCATATACAGGCGCAACGTAATTAACGTTACCATGGGATTACATTACGTAACGAGGGAAAGCTCTCCGGCGCTACTTGCCTAACGCGATCCGATCCTCATAATATAGTTAGTCGCTTACTGAAGCGACTATAGATCGCGGGAGAAATTTTATTGATTGGAACGAACTGAACGTCGACCGATAAGAAATTTGACCAATTGAATTTGATGCGGTAATTGGAGATTTGAGAAAGAGTTGATTTTGCAAAGGTTTCATAACCGATCGTTAAGGGTATATGATCGATAATTGAGCTTCGCGAATGGTTTATTATCCTAGTCTCGTGCAATCATTTGCACGTTCTCTGCATGCGGACGCATAATTCAACTGCACGCTTCGAGAATGTTGTGTCTTGGCACACTCCGTCAGGGTGTTTCTACCGACATTCGGGTCTCCAGGGATAAACCGAGTTAGAGATGAAATCGGAGCTTCTAGAATGGCATAGTATGTACGTGTATATGGGATTCGAAGCGATGACTATCGAGTACTATTACGACCCTTGCATTGTGCGTCTTATAACGATCCTGGCGCATACGATAGCGATCGCACGCTGGGCTCGTACCTCCCTCTGTACCTCCCTTACCAGACTCCGATTCCGTGCTTTCTACCGTGCAGCAACGTAGTTATAGCCAAGTCTGCGGTTAATGCCCGAGGTACACGTGCCAATTCGAATATCTCGTATTGTCACGTTATGATTGCTTACTGTTTGACTCGACCAATCTTGACCGCTTATAACCCGTCGCGATTGTAATGCAAAATTCGCAATTCCAATGCGTATGCCATCATTATTGCGCGATTTGGCGGTCATTTGCGAACGGGTTGGAGGCAATCAGTTTTTTTGCCAATGGCACTTCGAATGCCAGAAAAGTCAGGTATGAATGGAATTCAGGCGGATTTACAATTTTTTTACATAAAAATTCGACCAGCAGAAAAATTCTTCAAACTTTTTCTGACGTAATGGAATTTTTTTAAAATTTTTGTCGACTGAAAGAAAAACGTGACTTTGGCGAATATCGCTATAATTTCGCTGACTCGACCCCTTTAAGTGTAATTACGAATGATATGCAAAATGTTTTCTCACCGCTTGGACGTATTTTCCTGTACTCGTGCTGCATGCGAACGGCCACCACGCTCTCGTGCGCATTACTTTAAATAGATTGACCGTCGGCGACTTGGGGTGCACAACCTTAAGAGTGCAATTTTTCGAGTTGGCGCTTCCTTTTGGCATCCTCGAGAGATCCAGGGTTAATGAGCCTGCAAAGCAGATGATCAAAGACGCCATTATATCCAACCACGCGTATGGTTTAATTAAGGGAACGTCGTCGTCATGACGCGCGGTCGCCGGGTCTTGGAATCTCAAACGAAAATTACACTTCTCGCTTCGGAGACGATTCGGAATCGTCTACGGAGAAGAGAATTTCACTCCCAATATCTCAAGCAAATCCCGTACAAACGAACCGTCACTTTGAATCTCCGTTACATTAGAGACTGCGGATCACGTAATTTCATGCTGAAAGGATCCGCAACACCCTTTAATAATAATAAAGTTCTATTGATTCGTATCGCAGTTTGTAGGTACAGACTATCTTATTATTGTTCCCAAAAGTGACCATATAAGATACGAAATCTTCCGAGAAATGTTTATAGAACCAAACAATCCGCCATTTTCCATCTCCATAAAATTTGTTTCTTATTCATACGACCTTGAAACATCGCGTTAACCCTTTGTGAACAGACTAAACCAGCTATTTACCCTTCGAGAACAGTTGGGGTGATGGTTGCTTGGGATTATCCTAATTTACCTTTTCTCCAACGCCGGCTCAGCGTGATCCCTTAATAGCCGAGCATCTGTTTTACCGGTTGATAAATGATAAGACAAGATAGAGCATCGCCGGCAGTTATACACAGAGACTTTCATCTCTGTGGCGTTTCGAGAGAATCTCATACACGTGACAGCGTCGTTTACGACGAGGGGGAAACTACGCTTTGTCAACACGCAAAATCACACCCTACGAGAAACACTACCCTACTATACCGACCACCGAGTCCACGGAGAAAGCGGACGAAGCGAAAAGAAGTGTGAGACGAAAAGGGAACTCGAGAAAAGGCGCGATAAAGATGCTGTGCTGTGATAAAAAAAAAAGAACAAAAGTGCGGTTAGTCAGTGGAGATTCTACCGGTGAAAATCTTCCTCGGCGGTTGTTTTATTTCTCGCTTTCCAGTCTGGCGCATCGAGGCCAAGATGAAACAAAGAATCCCTCTCGAGACAATCGCGATGATACGAGACCAAAGCGGGTTTTATAGAAAACGTAGTAGAAAACAGAAAAAAACTTAACGTTACCTAAAAAATCGTCCGGAGAGAAATGATCACTGTCCCACACTTGGAGGTTCAATTTACAAGGGAGTTTCTGCTCCGTCTCGTCCTTAGCGAGTACCGAAAGTTTCTTTCTCACGATCATAAGATGCTCCCCTCGGGAATACGTAACGCGGAATACGAATCGCCAATTGAAGTTCCCCTCGCCGTTCAGTGAGTTATAGTGAACATCTGTTTTCTGATTATCCTCGTGAAGAATCCATCTTTGTCGATGCGAGCCGAATGATGCAAGAAGAAACAAATTTTTCTATAGAAATTGAATTGTCGATTTTCTTTTTTCGTTAAAAAATACGCAAAGGAAAAGAAAGAATTTATGGCGAAGCGCAGCGGGAGAATATATCCGAAGAAATATCTTCGTTGTATAATCAAATTGACGGCCAATTTTTCTCATTCGTTTATCGGCGTTACCGCAGAAAAATCGATTGCGATATGAATAAAATATAATTCGAATGTATAAATGAGTTTCGCGAACTCTTCGCCGCGTCCGAGGAATAACTCTTTCATCGAGATATCGAAGATTTTACCATTAAAAAAAAAGGAATACAGACAAAAGCTTTTATCGTGGAATCGAAATGTATAATGTCTCGTCGATAAAAAAAAACTATGAAATCGTATTTGATTACCCTTTAATATAGATATCGGAACATTTCTCCCCGGTGATGAATTGATTATCAACAAGGGGCACGTCCTCGACGTTCCATATAATAACGCGAAGTTCGTAGTCTTCGGGAATTTGCGGAGTGATGTCGATTGGAACTTTCGGCGGCAGGTCGTCGATGTTGAACATGTCGAGCCAAAGCTCTAGTTTACCCTGAGACAATATACAGACAGTGCTCAATATTATATACGCGAAATAGCGTACGTGGGATGCGTGTTTAGCTTTCGAATGGAACGGCTTCTGAATCGATAGGAATGTTTACACGACTTCTCGCTGTATAGTTATATAATGTAACGTAATGTCATTTGTACTCCGACTCCTACCCTTTGCCGTCTAAAAAATATCTAATCCGCTATATTTAACGGCGAAAATAAAATCAATAAAAATTCAACAAAATAGTTTATAATAATCGTGATATTCAGCGATTAACCTGTTCGAGACCGGGCCGTTTCGCGTTAAAAAGAGGTCGACGTTCCACGTGTTCAGGTACGAGACTGGTACCGCAAATTGGAAATTCGTGCCATCGATGGAGCACATCCAGTGCCATGCATTCGTCTTTCTCTGAAAAATAATCAAATCGATTTTTCCCTAAAATCGAACGATCGACTATTCATTTTCCCACAAGAGAAAGAAGAGAAAATTGACAATAAAAAAAAAACATAATAATAATATTTTATTAAATTTAATAAAATTTCGTAATGTTGAAATTCGTCGGTTGCAAAATGTTTCTATGCGAAAGTTAATTAACAAATTTTTTATAAAAATCGGAACAAAAGCACTTAAACAAAATTTGCTTCACGAGGAAGCAAATTGAAATAATAAGAAATAAACGGGCTGAACGATCGATCGCCTTCGCTATTGATTTTTCTCAATTAAACCGGCAGCGGAGCCGATAGGAATCGCGCTGCAGAGAAAAATCGCAATTCACAATAATATCCAATTACGTAAAGACATTCGACAAACCTTCATCGTCCAAACACAATCCCATGACAGCGACAAAGGGAAACTTTTGCTTTGCTATTTTAACACAATCCTCGAGATACTCCGGTGACGGTAGATTATTTTTTTTGCAAAGATACTCGAGTATCTGCGTGGGTTTTTCCCGATCGCGCCAAGCATTGTAACCCGACGTATTGTAAGTTTTTGCGATACCGCAGTGAGCTCTATGAGTGCTGTAAAAACGATTTTCAATGTCGATTTTTGTTTCGCCGATCAGATCGTCGGAGGACGTTGCGTCGTAATCCCAAATTTGGATCGTCAGCATGTAATCTTTCGGGAACTGTGCGTTGATCTCAAAGAGTCTGAATCACAGCGTACAAAGTTAAATTTCGTTATTAAAAAAGCTTTCTACTTTCAAGAAAAACATTTTTTAAACTCGCTTTCCAAAAACAGGATTCAGCTGATTCGGTATGTAATGCTTCTTGTCGTTGATATCATTTTTGCCGATTTTAACGCGCAAATACGGATCCGATTTGCCAGTTAGGGGATCACTTGGATGTAAATTTATCGCTGAAACGAGAAACAATCGCGTCAACGTGTTGATAATACTGACGATTCCATTAACCCAGTTTCCGTTAGCATAAGCTGCATGCGAAATATTAATCCCTCGTGGCTTTAGCAGACTTCCGTTCTGTGGTCCGCTGAGGATCCATTGGCTTTAAACCAGTGCACTTACGGAAGGCGTCACTCTGCCGACAATCTCGTGTCGTAACGCGACAGGACGTCGGTTCGAATGGAATCAATCAAAATTACTCACCGTAAAAAAAAAAAAAAAAAAAAAAAAAGTGGAAAGGTGATAACAGGAAAAAACTCTTTCAATGTTGAGAAGAGATATTTTTTTGACGTGGAAATGTTTTTTTTTTCTAAATGTATCATAGATGGCGCCATTTCTGTTACCTTTTATGACGTAAAGTCTCACTAGTACTTTAAGAGGCTCTTGGGAAGGATAATTGTCGTAGATACCGTCCGCAGCATCTTTGCCGCTTTTCGTTTTGCATCGTAAGTTCTCGGGATGTGGCCAACGATATATCGCTATGTGACCCTGTAGAAAAATTATTTCTTTTGTCGCTTCATCCGGAAATCATGCAGACGGATTAAAATTACGATTTTAATCGTTGGCAATTAAAAATCATTACTCGACGTTTATAGATAAATTATTCAGTTTGCGAAGGATAAATACTCGCGTGTCAGAATGGAAAACACGAAATTTGCTAATAGCCGGGACATTTTATGACGGTACGTTTTATACCAATTGTATGTCAGCGATGTGTACGGGATAACGAGATTTTATGCAGCAAAATTTTATATACGATTTATCGAACGCGGAAGGGAGGGCTTTTAACAATTCGTTGGCGTGCGTCCAAATGGCGATGTACGAGGATTCGTTAAATGATGAATTATACGTGGTTAAAATAGACCATTAGTAGTCACAAGAGATTAAAAGAGCACGAGAAGTGTACGCGAATAAAATTGCCCTTTTTTTTTTTTGTTATCACGATATTTTTTTTTTAAGTAGCCCTTGCGGCAAAGTCTAGTCGATCGTTATCCTAATGTGGATATAGTATGCATTAAATAATTGGCGAAACGAGAACCTTAAACTTTCCGGAAAAATTCTTCTCGTCGTCATTCGGATCGCCGGTTTTCTTTCCCTTCCACAACTCAAAAGTCGATAATCGATCGGTGAAACCCTCGAATTCCGGTTGCATCTCTAATTCCATAGGATAAATCTGTTTTCTTTTTTTAATAAGCTAAAAACAACTCTATCGAAGAAATCTCGTTGGGTACCTTGAAGGTGGCTATTGGTTTCTGTCGCGGTAAAAGCGTCTTCACTGTTCCAAGCGCGAGATTTCTTTCCTCCTTTGAAAATAATACGAAAAATCATATTTGATCGCTCGTAGACGAGAACTCGTAGTTGCCGAAGACTGCATGTAATCGATAACTTTAATGGCGTTTTATAAAGTGTTGGAGGTTTCTTTTAAAAGTTGTTCGAGCTTTGGCTTCATAACTTCGTTCGAAGTCACGAAAGAAACGGTAAACACTTTTAACGTTTATTTCGCTTATGTATTTTTTTATCTCGCGTGCCGACATCGATCAAACTTGAGGTGCAGCCGTTAAGATAATAGTGAGGAGGAAAGATAGAACTTGCAACTTCGCCGCAGGACATCGTTGCATCGTGAGCGTTTTTTTTTTTTTTTTTTTTTTTTTAGCATAACCTGTATCAAGGCGCTCGCTTCGCTCGCGCTTTCTAAATTTATTTTCAACGTTCAAAGCATACGAAGGCGCGCGCTTTGTTGGTTATATTATTGACCTGAAGTGCGCTTATATCGGAAATTAAATATCAAGTCAGGAACCAATCGCAGTGCGTCTATCAAGAGGCAGTAGCGTCTCGACGTCAAGTATAAAAAAAAAGTTTTTTATGTAGCATAACGCCACTGTATACATATGCCAATATACCGGAAGTGTACCGGCAGTGCAACTTTTAACCGATATATCTCAGATAAGTCTTAAGCGACAACACTTTGCGATTATTTTCAACCAATCACGGGACGAACTAATTGACAACAATGGGCTTCGCGACAAAAACTCGCAATTCGATAATTTCGAGATATATCACGAAGCGCGAACTTTTTAAGAATCCGACGACGGCGACGATAAACGTACCTCTAGAGACGCGAAGTATTTGCTCCACCAATCGTGGCTCTCGTCCTCGTCGTTTCCATATCTCGCTTCCCGCGTTCTTTTGTACAATTTCAGATTTTTCAAAAATCTTTTTAAACCCACAAAAATATTTGTTATTTTTGTCCGAGCGTCGACTCCCGCTATTCTCTTGTACGCTATCAACCCTTTACTCTCCTCTTTCTCGGGATCGTATTCGATCGGTAAAGGAACTAAAATTTTTTAAAAATTTTTTATACATTTAAAAAAAATCAAAATAAAATCGGAAATATTCAAAACATGATTTTTTTTCTCTTACGGACGCGAGCAGAATTTTTTTTCTCGCAAAGATATTCCGGCGAACAATTTTCTCCGTAAATCTTCGTTTCATATTCCTCCTCAGTAATCAATTTTTTCAGAAAAATATAGGCACTCGGAATTATACAAACTCCAGCATATTTGAAGCATCCAAATCCTCGGGAGTCGTAAGCTTTGATGATAACCGAGGGAAAGTAAATATCCTGCTCGGGCATATCCTGCAAAACGATCGTTATATCTCATCGGTTTCCCGGTCACGCCTTAGTTACGAACTTTTTTTTGCGATTTCTGGTTTTACCAAATCGACGATAACGCGCGTCTCCTCGAAATTGGAAAACTTTTTGGCATTTTCCATGACCTCCGACTTGACGTGAACGCCGGAGCATTCGAGAACGATTCTCGGCTTGTAAACGGGCATGTAGTTAATCTTCCTCATGTCTCTAACGCCCCAAAAGATTATCTCCATGCGGTGACTCGTAACCGCGGGCCTAATGTCGTCGGGTAAGTTGTAGACCTTCGTGTCCGTCGACGAATTCAACGGCAAATCTACCGAGTCGTTTTCTCCCGTCTAACCGCCAAAACGACAAAATATATTCACTAAACGCGCATTTTCCATTCTCTTGCCAAAGTTCTCAAGCGCAATAGGTGCCGAACGATATACGGTAGCGTTCTAAACTATTATCGTATCGTTGACAAATTTTATCAACTGTTCGTAAATTCTCGAATTGAATATTTATCGATGTAGGAAATCAAAATAAAAACTGTATTTTTTGCTAATAATTCAAAATGCAATTTTTCCGGAAAAAATGATTATATTAATCGTATATAATCCATATAATAATCAAATAATAATAAATTATCTATTACAATAAAAAAAAATTCGTAATAATAATTAAATAATAAAAAAATATATACCGAGTTACATACAATTACATATGTTGATATATAATTAAAAATAATCATTTTTCCCCCGCGTCGTATGAAATGTTGAGTGCCGCAACCTGCGCGGGCTAACCTCGGATAGAACCGGACATTATACAAGAATATGCATAATTTGGCGCGGCGGTTATCATTTTGAGCCTTAAAAGTGGTTGGTATACGTCGTGCATAGGTGAAGGTACCTCTATAAGCTCAAAAGCCGCAAGGACACTGCCACTGTAATCCTTCTGTGACTTGAATTTATGCCATACCAGTCGGGGAGGAAATTCGGGCGGCGAGTATGTCTCCGACGCGAGTTTTACCACAGGGGTTGCGATGCATCGTCCACAGAATTCTTTTGTATCCTGCAGTCGACGGCCGAGGAGTGCCGAGTGGGCGGGAGAAGAGATATATATATATACGAAGTACGCAGGGAAGATTTATTGGTAATGATTTATGCATCTCTTAAAGGTCAATTCTTATTCTGTAGATGCATTTATTTTTGGTTGAACTCAACTTACACACATATCCGAGTCGAAAGCTTCGATCACAACCTTCGGCGGTAATTCTTTTATATTTTCTCGTGTACCGTACAAATCGATCGGTGGAAATATCAGTGTTTGGTCCCAAAAGGGATCGAGACTCTGCTTAACGGTCTACAAATAAATGACCA